>LPNX010017036.1:584479-875815 GCA_001517045.1 Pseudotsuga menziesii
CAAATGGGTAAGTAAAATAATGATGGTTTATGAATGAATGGACTGTTATTTATGTATTATATTAGTTTAGTTTTCAGTACATAAGCATTTGGAGTCATTTTGTCGAGTTTCATAGCATTTGGAGAAGATTGCCTATCATTTTCCTAAAGGTTGAAACTTGTATTTTTGCATATGATTTAAGGGAGCTATAGAAGAAATTAAAAGTTAAATGATGATGCATATGAGTCCATGTTGATGTAATTTATATCTTCCCTTATTTCATTCATAAATTTGAGTTGTATTGAGTGCATTTGGAAAGTCATTTTCATCATCTACCCATAGGGGATTTGAACTAAAAATTGCTCATAAAACTTCATACACTGACCATATTGAAAAAGTGATTTGAATAACTCATTTGGTGGTTTAAATACACCTATAAACACCATTTTTATGTATTAAAAACATTCATACACCTTCTGGTACAAATTGAGAGCATTTGGAGCTATTTGGAGCGATCTACCATTAGGGATTTGAGCCTCAAAATTACTAGTAAACTCCATGAGTCTCTTGGATAACTAATAGACCCAAATACCATGTATAACGCTGAAAATATACTTTAATAAATGTATTATAACATATCCTAGTCTCATACCAACCATTAGTGGAGGTTGTACAATGTTTGGAAAAGATTTGTTCCAGGACCTAGGGGGATTTCCACCTTCAAAATTGACTAGTCTTGTCCTGAAACTTTCCCTTGAAAATTGCAGACCATGGTTGTATATGTCAGTTGATTCTATGTTTGATATATGTGTTAATGTGTTCCATCACCCCTCATGAACTTCCTCACCAAGTTTGAAAGTAATTGGAGGATTTTGGAATCGGTCGTATCCATATACCTAGAGTTGAAATTTGGTGAATTTGAGCACTTTTGGAAAATTATTCATGAGGGAAGTTACATCACCTATGCCTTTATACTATGTTCAACCCATATCACACCTGTTCCATTGAAAGGTGCTACTGTCAATTTACAGACTATTTCCCGTGCCTGTTTCAGATCCCTGTCTGTCCCACACCTCTGTCCAGACCTGTTTTTCTTTCCAGACCCACTCAGTTACATCCCTTTTCTTGTTTCCTACAAAAAATTTCATTGTTACTCATTTATTTAAATAGTGGAAAGAAAATTTTTACATACAGATGAACACACATTCACACCATTAAGTGAACACGCTCGGTTCATGACCCCGAGCAGAGCCTTAAAAGGAATTAATTAAATTAACAAAATTCGGATTGGGGTATAAATACCATCCTCTTAACTGTGTTAAGTACTTGGGAATATCGCTAAAACACATTATGAGGAGTACCATAGGAACCCAGAAGTAGCTGGCCATTCAGAGGACCTACTAAGTGAAAAGGGAAACGACCCCTACCTGATTGACTAGTTCCCATCCATGAGGAAAAACAAGAGCAGTCATTTGTGGAAAAGCGGTTATCAATTTTACTTGAGCCATGAAGTGAGGGGTAATTCCCCAATACACAAGCCATTAGACAACATTGGTGGTTGAGTGACTCCTTTTGAACCATTAGGAAGCTGATTAAAACTGAGGTTCATTTCATTTCCCATCACTACAATAAGTCATCATTGCTTCACCACGTTATTCCTATCAACTTAGGGGGAACACCCTTCAGTTTAGTTCTTTTAAACATCACCGTTGAATCCATATTTGACATCACTCACCACCTTCAGAGCCACACACGACTAGAGTCTGATTCAGATTCCTACCAATCCAAACCCAGTTTGTTCACTGCCCCCTCTAGCCCCATGGCTACTACGTATCCAGATCCCTTCCATGGAGGGATAGTTAGTGGTGGACCTATATCCTTTCCACCCATCATCACAAGTATCCCTTCTAGTGGGCCCATCACCATTGCACACATTGTTGCTAGTATGCTACCCACTAGAGGTGGCCCCACACCAGCTACCATGATTCCTACCATACCACCTTTTATATATGGGGGAAGTGGCCCTTACACATCCATTTCAAATATCCCCACTATGGGAAGTCAAACTCATATACCACCAGTCATGCATTAGAACTATGTTCCTGCAACCACTAACACCATTGCTAGTCCGCCCCGAGCTAATCTCAGCTATAGCCTTCCTTTGATGGCTAGTCTTAACTTTCCAGATTTGGAAAGGTTAAAAAATGACCCCGTTATTCATCAACCACACTCTCCTCCCATGCCTACAAAATTTACCTCAGACATCCCAAAGTTTGAGGGAAAGGCAGGTGAGGACCATGAGAACCACATCATGTCTTTCCACTTGTGGTGTTCATTGAACAGAATCATGGATGATTATCTTAGATTGAGGTTGTTCCAACACACACTTACAGGTGTTGAGACCAAGTGGTACATCGAGTTTCCTTATGCCACTTACCTTGATTTTTCCTCAATTGCCTCAATGTTCCTTCAATACTTTTAGCTACCCATCCAATATGACGAGGGAGTGGAGATCCTTTTATCCTGTTGCCAAACCACAACTACCCACATCATGGATCATATCCATGAGTGGCGACATCGATGTAGCCTATGCAAGATCCAATTGGCTTCCTTGACTGGTTTCTCAAAACCTTACTCCCTCCCATAGCCAAGGATGTCGCATCTGAGTGACCCCAAACCGAGGAGGAGGATATCTTGAAGGCTCAGTAATTTGACTTGATCTATGCCCATTATGGGTACTTATATACCATCATAAATGATGTTCCCTGAGTTGACACCTCTCACCATGATACGCTGGGGGCATCCCATGCTACTGATAGAGTCATCGGCTCTATGACACAACAACCTTAGTTCTACGTGGCCTCTCACATGATGCCACCACACCTAGGTAACATCCATTATGTTTCCTAACCAAGTTTCTCCCCTGAGTAATGATGTATGATGGCTCAGTCCGGAGCCACCACCTCCTACACACCTCCCGCACCAAGTCATCATGTCTATGGTCTGACTTATTTGACACAATCATGTTTTGGCCAAGCAGCCAGGTTTACAGCTGCCCAGCTCCTCCAGTCTATTAGGCACCACCTTTGCAACCCACTCCAACTCCATCCTTGACTCCTCCAGTCTCTATAGGATAGGTTTATGCTCAACAAAACCTTCTTAACCAACTCGGCCCCAATAACTAACAAGGGCAGGGCAAGAATAAGTGAGGAAGAAACTGAGGCAAAAATAATCTCTAGGGAGGAAACCAATAGGCGAACCCTCCAAACAATAACGGTGCTGATCTGCTTGCAAAGAATACCCAGCATCCCAATCAGTCTGGGAAGAGACCATAGTTACAAACCAACTATATGTGTGCTATCTGCAAGACCTACAGTCATTACACTCATCTATGTCCCCACATTGCTCATGTCTAACGACTCCTTCAAAATGACCAACAACGTGATCCAAATGCGGCTGCTCCAACTTAGCCCAACCTAGAACCACCAGGTCCTCCACCTCTGGTGCTACAAAACCCCCTACCACACCAAGGGATGGTTGCAACTGAACCCTTGGCCCCACCTGCTTCCGCAACTCCTATTGTGGCCCCATCTATTGAGGCTGGTGTCCATCACCTCATGACGTTGTTGCCCAAAGTCAACCTCCAGACTCGATGCAACCAGTATGATTCTACCACATACATCATTAACCCATCAATTGCATCTACCTCTACTACTCTTGACATGTCTCTCCACTTACCGAGACCCCCCACACATAGGGTGGCTAGAGCCCCTTGGTTTCCTATGTGTCATGTCGCAAACAATGCTACTTCCATAGCTGCCCTCAACTATAGTATAGTTGACGACTTGGTCCAATATCCTACAACCATGTCCTCTTTGGAAGTTCTTAAAACATGCCCAACACAGCGTAAAGCATTGTTGTCCATGTTAGGTGTCGTTGATCCCTCTGATTCCAGGTTGATCGCCTTCAACTTTGATCAAGGAGAACCTAGGATGTCGTCTACTGTTGCCTTCCAAGTTTCGATCTCAATTCAAAATTCAGTCATACATCGATTCATTATTGATGAAGGGGCCTTCATCTGCATTATGCCAACTACTATTTGGAAGAAACTTGGGGCCCCTACCCTTCAACCTTCTACCACCGCTCTGCATGCCTACAATCGTTGCTCCACTCAGCCACATGGGATTCTCACAAACATTCTTGTTGAACTGGCTGGTAAAATGGTGTTGATTGACATTGAGGTTGTCAATGCCCAACTTGAAAATAACCTCCTCCTAGGATGTAGCTACATGTATGCCATGCGAGCCATGGACTCTACTGTATTTTAACTACTGATGTTCCCTCATTATGGGAATATCTTAAATGTCAAGCAGTTGACATACTATGATCCTAAGGGACCAGCCACACTGAAACATGTCCTTCCAACTATTAGCTCCACCCTCAAAAACATGTCCATTCCATCCTTGTCTAATGTTGGCCTAGGATTATTTTCCAATGCCCCTATAACATACACCTTTTTGTCCTTACCTCCTCCACCTATGTCAACTGATGTATCGGACTTGTGTACTATCACATCCGATACCATTCGACCACATCGCAACCTCAGTCACAACCCCAACCATAGTCACTAGGGAACTATTAGGGTTCCTTCCTAGTACACACAATTTCGTTCCTTTTCCCACCATCTAACATCATGAGAAAGCTTGTCATGGCTACTCTAAACCTACCTAATTTCACATTGGGAATTCCTGTATGGTACCTTGATCCACCCACCCCACCCCCGACTCCATAGGTCATGTTGAATCCCATCCACCCTATTGATATGGTGTCACACCCACCTCCTGGTCCATCGAAGACTCCTTCCATCTCTAAGCCTTCCCTTCCTCCTCCATAGAAGGCCCAGGGGCAAGGCCACCAAAGTAAAGACTGAACCTTGTATGACTCCCCCTTGTGCATTGTGTGATATCCAAGGTCATGCGACACAAAATTGTCCTGAGTTTCCTATCCTTTGCACCCACATGGATGCTATGGATACATTCGATGGCACTCCAATAGTCACCGTCCTGGATCTACTAATGGTCAAGAACAAGTCATTGCGAACCAACCATCCTTGTGCAGTTTGCGGCTTGTATGGTCATTACTCTCACCATTTCCTAGAATTTCCTAAGTATCAGTCAGCCCTTCACGACCTTCAAAAACACTCTAGTGAGTCTGACATCAGTGTTCTTGAGTAAATCCACCCTCTGACTTCTTCCTTGGACACAATCAAAACCATATCATATGATCTCCAGTTCTGCTAGTCCATTCATTCCCTCAGACATAGAGAATCCCTCTGATCTATCTACACATTGTTTTAACAATGATGAGAAAATCCTTGAAGCTCTATCGATTCTTGAGTACCCTTGGGATGATATGCACCATGGCTCATTCTTTATTCCTGATGAACCTCTTTCATCATCAGATCAGTACTTAGTTGAAGCCAAAGACTACATCCATGGAAAATTCGATTGGTTCAAGAACCCCATTCCGACACCTGACGCCTTTGAAGAGGGTAATATGGCTAATATTTCACCAACCATTAAGTTCAACATATTAGCCAACCCTGAGGTAGTTGAATATATTACACTCAAATCATCTTGCTCCCCTGAAGAGGTGGCTTCCTACAAAGCACATTTTCAGGAGTTTCGTGATATTTTTGGTTGGTCCTATTCCAATATGCGTGGGATTTATCCATCCATCGTCGAACATCATATCGATACTTGCCCTGATGTTGCACCTGTTCACCAGAAACAAAGGCCCATTCACCCCTCAAAGGCTCCTGCTATAAAAGCTGAGATCGAAAAACTACATAAATCATGTTTCATATACCCAATCGCGTATACCACTTGGTTTTCCAATCCTATTCCCCTTAATAAAAAAAAGGGCACCATTCGTGTCTGTACTGAATTTCATGATTTGAAATTGACATGTCCCAGGGAAAATTTCCCCACTCCATTCATTGACCAGATCATTGACGCCCATGCTGGACATGAAGAATTTTCATTCATGGATGGTTTTTCTGGGTATAACTAAATCCATATCCGGAAAGAAGACTAGTACACGACTGCTTTCACAACCCCTTGGGTAACATTTGCATATAGAGTTATGACATTCAGCCTTAAAAATGATGGAGCCAATTTTTAGTGGGCCATGAAATACTGCTTCCACGACCTTATCCATATCATTTTGTTCTACCTAGACGACCTCATCACTCGCTCTCGGAAGCGTTCACAACATCTAGATGAATTACGACAAGTCTTCTTACGATGTCTCCAATACAATGTCCACTTGAACTCCCTCAAGTGTGTGTTTTGTGTTCCAGCTAGGACTTTACTCAGGTCAATCGTATCTCACAAAGGGATTGTGATGATATTTTGAAGGTTCAATCCATTTTGAATCTTCAACCTCCACATACTTTGCGCCAATTCTAAATTCTCCACAGCATGGCCAATTTTCTTCGCCAGAGGTTCTATGCCTGAAGTCACCATGAGTACACTTCGTTCATAGTTTTTCTTTTTTGTTTTGCATCATTTTTACCACATGTTGGTAGAGGTTTGGGGTAAGTTGCGTAGCATTGTGGATTTTGCGCCAACTTGGAAGACACCGCGCAAGACGAAGAAAGCATGCAAGGCAGAAGATAGACTACTTTTGAATATTTTGTGTCACTTTTTGTACTTTTGGACCATATTTTGTGGATATTGGTTACTAGTTGGTAAATAAGTTAGGAGTTAGTTAGAAGTGGACCATGAATGTAAAGGCGCAAGCCTACAAATAGAAGAAGAATTGTAAATGTAAAGTATCAAGTGATGGGTAAGAATTGAGAGTTCAAGGCTCAATTTCATTGTTGTCTATTTGAATCTATGATCGATTGCGTAAAAGCTAATATGATGAGAAAGATGTTGATCTGAACTTTTGTCTCTTAATGTCTTTTTGTTCTTGCAATCATATGGTGAATGTATGCGACATGGATCTATGATGTGATTTGTTTAGATCTATTTGCACAATTAGCATAGTTATTCCTTATATGATAAATGAATGATCTGATCTAAATGATGAATGGTTATGTGAATGAATAGACCTGATAGATAGACAAATGAATTTCCAATGCCCATAAGTCCTCTTATTTTCTGTGGAAACTTGGTTCCGTCAGCCCTCCCTTGAACATCTCGAGCGAGACTTCATCCACTCTACGGGTGTTGCTGGACAGGGTAAAACATGTCTGGGCTGATGGTCAGAAAGATCATGGTGAGTTGAGTGTTGATAGAGTGGGACCCCTTTTGACTGGGTTTTGTTGGTTGGGATTGGGCCAACAAATGGTTCCATTGTCGGGACCTTGTTGCGACTGAGAGGAGGATATGTGGCATCCGATGCGACCAGAACTTCAAGATTGGTTTGATCAGAAGCTGCGAGAATTTGCTGAAGAAGAAAATTAGAACCTTGGACTGACAATACACAAGTGGTTGGAGAGATACATACATGACGGTCTTCACAAGTATTTTTTCTATGAGTTTGCCATCATACTGTATGAGTGGTTGGCACAGTTCACATACAAGAAGACAAATTTCTAAGGAGGAGAACCAACATCCTGGACCCATTAATTGATCCAGGAGTTGCAAGAAATTGACAATAGAGTGTCATGAGCTGTTGAGGCCTTGCTGGATAGTATCCTAGAAGGATATATCATTGAGTTTGTAGTTGACAATACCAATTCCTACAGTGAGGCAGAAAGGGAATTTTCTAACGGACCCAGAGGTAGGTTCTTACTGTCTCTACAATTGTCAATTAAATTGCTTCTCTGCGAAAAGGTATACTGAAGATGCACCTAGAGTAGTAGAAATTTGGTGTGCAGATGTAATGTCCTAAGTCTGATGTGTAGACCTGAACACTTTAATTATTTAATTTTACGTAAATAATTCTGAAATTTAATTGGTTCACACAGAGCCTTCTCGGATTGGGCAAAACAAGGGTTTCTTCTAGGATATTTTGCAAAGGACAAGAGTGATCAGTGGGAATAAAACAAAGGTTTCAGACATGGAATTTACTCTCCCCTAACACATTTATATCTGGTGCCATTTAGGTTTCAGAATCCACACCATGAAAACCTACTACCACGCTTCTGGGCAGCCCAACTGTGAAACTAAGGAGAGTAGTTTGTTCTGTTTCAACTAGAGGGTTTGGGAAACTTGAAGAGGTTTGTTACAGCCTTAATTTAACATAAAAAATTAATTTAAACAATTTTCTAAGGGTCTGGAAAGTTTAAGGTGTTTTGGGTGAATTTGGGGATTTCTCGCAATTTTGGTCAAGAGAAACCCTACGCAGAGGAGGATGAAAAAGGGTGGTATTAACAAAACAAAAAAGGGTTATGGAGATTTATATGGGAATTTAGGCCTATTAATGACCCACAAGAACTGATAGAGCTTAGTTTGAGTTTACATATCCTATTTTGCATCAATATTAGTAAAACTAGTTATTAAAAACTAGTAATCTAGATAGGGTCTTAGAAAAGATATTAAATAAGCTTAAATACAATTCTATAAAACATGAAATTTATAACAGAGATAAATATTATATCTCAATATAAATAATTATTTCAATCACTTCCACATCATGAATTATTTATTACAACGCTCATATTCACTCAGTCCCCCATACATTGATAATATGGGACCTTTTATGAAACCGAGATAATATTCTTTAGGGTGTTAGATATATCAAACTGATAAATGAAATTTTCAGAATATAATTACACTACAAAACAGAAAATACATTATTGAATAACCATTACAAATATGCTTCCAAAATTAAGGGGCAGGAGGCCCGAATCATGACCAACAAGGGACTGTGAGAATAGGTGAAGCATGGGCTTCACTGGAGCCCAAACTGAACTTGATGGAGGCTGAAAATAACTCTAATTATACTTCAATGTCTACAATCTAGTGCTCCACACCTGCAATGGAAGAGAATGGGATGGAAGGAGAGGGAAATGGAAGGCTGGGGCTCATCTCCTAGTAGTCCGAGGCACAACACTCAGAAGTAATGCTCACATAAGAATTCAGCAATCAAATCATCAACCAAAACTGAATAAATGGGTTATAATTTATCTTTTATAGACTTATGGATGACCTTCTTAGTAAGTTGAGGCCAATGGTGACCTGTGAGAGTAAGTCAACCCCATGGGTGACCTAACCCTAGCCACAAAAGTGTCCCCTTTGGGAAATTAGGCAAGTAGGACCATGTGGAATTGTTTCCAATTCCAAATCATCCTTCACAATTAGAAACTGGACCCTCCCTTAGTCAAAAGATGCCTATTTTGAGTTATGACAACTTTCTGCTTTTCCTGGGTCATAAGGAAGCTCTTTCTTTCCTTTAAAAACTTTCCTACTTTTCTCTTACAGCTTTTCTAAGCTCCATAAGAGGAAACTGTGCCCTCCCCTTTGAAATAATTTTCTCCTTTTACCTCTATCTACTTTTTCTACTTTTAGGAAACTTTCCTTTATGCTCTTGCTTTCTTTTGTCATGGACTTTCTTATTTTTACCAAGGGAAGTTGACTAGCTTTCCCCAATGCACCCTCATGACATGGCAACCTTAATTCCACATCATTATTGTGTATAATAAATAAAATTGCTGAAATAAAATTAAATACATGCCTTAGAACAATTATTAGTAAAAATTTATCCTAGGAGGAATAATTAATAACAAATGGAGCCCCTGGGAACTTAGGATGGTCAACACTTTTAATTGTCAATTTGAGGGAACATGATAGTCCTCCCCTCCCAAATCTACTTGTCCTCAAGCAGAAGCACCACAGAGTGTTGCAAATTTTTCCACCATGTGTTTGCTGCACCACTCTGATCATAGCCATTTTTTTGATGCCACTTCCTTTAGCAAAATTTCCAACCCAGTTAAAGTAGCTGAGTAGAATTCCTAGATCCCACTGCCTCCTCTACAAGGACCCAAATTTTCCTGCCATGTTTTGAACTCTGTCATTCCTAAAAATGCCTGGATCCCATGGTTTTATCTGCCTCCTTCCACCCATCAATAAAAAAACAAAATTTTATCATTGTAGAGGAGGAAAATGAGGTTATGAAAATCATACCACCATAATGGGAGCTCATCTCTCCCCATGCCAAACTGAACATATTTTAAACTCTCCCACCTGACATGGAATTCCTTAATGCAGGACCAAATCATCTTGAGCCTCTCTAAAGTATGAAAATCAATGTGCAAGCTAGAACTGGAACTCACGTCACTGTTGTTATGAATACACAGGGGGTTATCCCATGTCCCTCCATGTATATTGAGAGCATAATATAGCAGCCATACATGCTCATTCCAATGCTCATACAATTTCTTTTATGTGTCCAATCTCTCTCCATTGATGCAAGCAATATTTTTACCCTCTAGTGCACACATCTCAATCACGTGTCTAGCCACCCAATCAATGGACGGACAAAATTTCATGCTAAATTATTTGGGTGGGAATAATTCAGCTACTACTAATGCACTTGTCAAACCACATGGTTTGACCATCAATACCTCAACTAGAAGAGTGAAAGTATCAATCTCCTCTTATGGCATCAACAAAAAAAAATCCTTTCACCCAATTTTCATCCCCACATGATGTGGATGAATTAGAAGTGTGGGGTGAATATTTGTGAGCCAAATCCCTAAAATGCTCATCAATCAAGATAATGGATCCACAAATTCCTCCATTAGTTTTCTGAGTGACAGTTTGATCATGTGCCTCCTCCAAAATTGTACAACATTTTCCTAGAAGCAACTCATAATCTGTTAGGAACCATGCATGTGCTTGACCTCAAACTCCTCAAGCACATGCAAATTGGAATGCACCTCATGTGCATGTGTATGGGAGGTATATAATAGCTTCAAAACAAGTCTTTGTTTCTATTCACATGTCAAGACAATGTCAGTCACATCAAAAAAATTATTGCAGAAATAAAAAAAATCCTCCTAAGGTCTTCATTCCAAATATGTCTCTATGGAATTCAACAGGTGCTCCCCTCTTCATCCAATGGCTCAACTCTCTGCCATTGATCCAAGGGTGCAAAAATCCATATATTAACCCACACATTGAAAGTATGTGTAGATATGATTCCTTATTGTCAAAATTGGCTGCACACACATGCCTTTTCTGCTGCTTGTAAATCATAGAAAAATCAACAATATTAAAAACAATTTTCTTGCAACAAGACATAAAACTTTTACCTTCCATATTTTCCTCTTCAGTAATTCCTCTATCCAACCATCCAGTGTATGAATTAGAGATATTTATTGCTGATTTATATGATCTATAATCATCCATCTCTTCTGCAATAGGATCTATCTCCCATGGGGACAAATCATTATCCCCTTGTTGTGCATGCGACACAAACCAGAAAAATTTCTTCACCCACTGTTCATTCCCCATTGGTGTTTCTAAATCTAGGACATGTGGGAAAGAACTGTGAACCTTCTTTGCATATTTGAAACCTTCAGTAATCAGACTTATGGCTGCGAATTTTTTCATTACTGCTCTCATCCCACTCTTCCATGGGAGAGTGACTATCTTCAAGGAACAACTCAAGTTTCCTTGGAAAGAAATCAAGTGCTTGGTTCTCATAAAACTGTTCTACACACTCTTCAAGCACATACCAAATAGAATCCTCCTCATGGTCCACCCTGTCATGAGGTTCCTCCATGTATTTTTTCATGCCATTTACCCAAAAGGGATGACTTGGGAAATATTGAGGATTCAGTCAATTCTTTCCACTCTTGTTGGAATTGTTCTATCTTCATTTGTGATTCTAAGAAGGCACTTTGAGTGTATCTCAAAGAATCTTGGGTGGCCAACAAATCACCTTTGATATTGTAGTTATCTTCTTAATATATGCAAATAATTTATTTATCATGCGGTGATTCTTCCCACAATAACTGAACAATCTCAAACATGTCACTTTTATCTGAAAGCATTTGTGAGAAATTGCCTTTGATTGTGGACATTGCTTTCTGGATATTCTCCATGGCTTCAAAGGAAGATTGGTCTTCCATTAAAGAATATTCCCAACACATATTTGACACTGAAGCATGAGTGTCATGGATAATTTTCAAATCCACTTGGATCTTCTGTTCATCCATCTTCAATGACCCTGCAAGAAGATGTGGTTCTTGTAGATGTTCCTCCTCTTCATTTTCCATCACCGGATCAATTTCATGCAGTGCACTCGAGGTTTTGAAATCTGATCCATATGTTGTTGCTGAAATATATTCATATTTTAAGTCCTCAAAAACATAATTTGGGATGCAACTTAAGTGCTCATTCATCCTTGGTGCACCAGAAAGATATTCTCTCAAAGTTTCATCCTTCATACTGCATTCATTTTTGACACTAGAATTATGAACCTCGTCACTAGGGGGCTCAACCATTCTGAACTCTTCACTGGAAGTAGCTGCCATATTATACTTACAAAATGACACATAAAAATCATAATTTACTAACTTTCCATGTGTGATGTTCTCCTCCTTATGTTGTGGAATTATGATGGCTTGTTCACCCACCCATTTCTTTGCTTCACACCCTACTGAGATGTGCTCAATTTGTACTTCCTTGTGAGGCTCAAGGGGTGACTATAAATCTGAATCATGTTTATATTTTGGATCAGATCCAAAATAGGTCTCACCATCATCAATCTGCCCCATCTCTTCTACACTTATCTTGAAATCAGCCACCAAGAAATTTGGATTCATCTCACCTTCCACGTTACCAACAACTAGATGTTGGACTATTGGATCTTTAGCTGTGCATGGATCTTCTTAATATCCTTCTAATGGAGGATTTTTTAATTCATCATCATCATGGATTCTACAAATATGCTGATCTCTCTTTCTGGAAAACCAAAATAATTTCTCAAACAAACCATGTGCAAAGGGCTCTAATGAATCTTCACTTTTGGTCATGTTTTCTTCCCCTTTACTTTGAGAAGTGGAACAACTTAGTTCCTTTCTTGATGGATTCTTTGTATTCAGAGAACCTACATGTATTAATGTTTTTGAAAAAATAGACTCTCCAACTTTATTTCCTTCATTCTGAGAGACACTACTACTCCCTTCTCCATGTTTGCTTCCCAACTGCTTGGCAAGGAATTCTCTAGTCTCTTGATCTGTTTGGATGATGATTTGAGATACATATTTCAGCCCTTTCAATGTTCTTTGCATCAAAATTTTTAAATATTCTCTATCATCCAATTTTTAATGCTCTCCTTCCTCATACAACTCAAAGTATAAATCTTCCATGACTAGAACTAATTCCACAACTGCAACTTGAAGATATTGCTAAGCTACTTTTCCACTGAGAGTTACTTTCCATAGGCTGAGCCAAGGAAAGTGCTCTAATACCACTATAATGTCCTAAGTATAGTGTGCATAATTGAACACTTTAATTCTATAATTTTACTTAAACAATTCTTAAATTTAATTGGTTCACACAGAGCCTTCTCGGATTGGGAAAAACAAGGGTTTCTTCTGGGATATTTTGCATAGGACAAGAGTGATCAGTGGGAAGAAAAAAAAGATATGTCATACATGGAATTTCCTCTCCCTTGACACATTTATATCTGGTTCCATTTAAGTTTCAGAATATGTACCAAGGAAACCTACTACCACGCTTCTGGGAAGCCAAACCGTGAAACTAAGGAGAGTAGTTCGTTATGTTTCAACCAGAGGCTTTGCGAAACATGCAGAGGTTTTTTAAAGCCTTAATTTAACATAAAAAAATGTATTTAATTAGTTTTCTAAGGTTCTCGAAAGTTTAAGGTGTTTTGGGTGAATTTGGGGATTTTTGGCAATTTTGGTCAAGAGAAACCCTACGCAGAGGAGGATGAAAAAGGGTGGTATGACCAAAACCAAAAAGGGTTATAGATATTTAAATGGGAAGGTATGCCTATTACTGACTCACATGAACTGACAGAGCTCATTTTGAGTTTACAGAGCCTGTTTTGCATCAATTTTAGTAAAACTAGTTATTAAAAACTAGTAATCTAGCTAGGGTCTTAAAAAAGCTATTAAATCAGATTAAATCCAATTCTGTAAAACGTTAGATTTATAAAATAGATAAATATGATATCTATGAACATAAATACTTATTTCAATCACTTCTCCATCATGATTTTATTACAACACATATTCACTCAATCCCCCCATTCATTGATAAAATGGGACCTTTTATGAAACCGAGATAATATTCTTTAGGGTATGAGACATATTGACCTGATAAATGAAATTTTCAGATGATAATGACACTAAATAACAGAAATTACATTATTTACTAACCATTACAAAGATGCTTCCAAGATTAGGGGGCAGGAGGCCCGAATCATGACCAGTAAGGGGCTGTGAGCATAGGTGAACCCCATGGGGATTTATAGACTTATGGATGACCTTATTAGTAAGTTAAGGTCAATGGTGACCTGTGAGAGCAATTAAAACCCATGGGTGACCTAACCCTATCCAAAAAAGCGCCCCCCCTTTGGGAAATTAGGCAAGTAGGACCATGTGGAATTGTTTCCAATTCCAAATCATCCTTCGCAATTAGAAACTGCACCCTCCCTTAGTCAAAATATGCCTCTTTTGAGTTATGACAGGTTTCTAATTTTCCTGGGTCATAAGGAAACTCTTTCTTTCCTTAAAAAACTTTCCTTGTTTTCTCTTACACCTTTTTTGAGCTCCATAAGAGGAAACTGCACCCTCCCCTTTGAAATACTTTCCTGCTTTTACCTTTGTCTACTTTTTCTGCTTTAAGGAAACTTCCCTTTATTATCTTGCTTTCTTTTTTCATGGAATTTCTTATTTTTACCAAGGAATGTTGACTAGCTTTCCCCAATGCACCCTCCTGACATGGCAGCCTTAATTCCACATCATTATTGTGCATAATAAATAAAATTGCTGAAATAAAATTAAATACATGCCTTAGAAAAATTATTAGTAAAAATTTATCCTAGGAGGAATAATTAATAACAACTGGAGCCCCTGGGAACTTAGCATGGTCAACACTTTTAATGGTCAATTTGAGGTAACATGACAGTAGAGGCGGTGGATACCACGACTAAAGGGGGGAGACGAATGGGAAGATAAGGGGTATATGGGTCTAAGTTTCAACAAGACTCTGAGGGAAGCCAAGGAAGAAAGTGGTTGTACAAGGGGAGGATCAAGGTTTCGACAAGAGAAGAGGTAGAGGACAAGGGAAGGTCTTTCTATGATCAAAACAAAAAACCACGAAGGAAAACCACATGGGACGAAGCGACCCTACAGTGATGGAGAGGATGACTAGAACTAGACTACGCCCAGGACAACAATAAGATCAAACCCTAACAACAACGTACCCACGCCTCCGCGTTACTTCAAACTAAGGGAGAAACACAAATTCCACATCAAATTTCCCAATGTGTCAATAACATTATAGTAGTAGGTTAGTGTCTGCAGGAAGAAGGCCTAGGATGGTGGACAATGACACAAAGTTACCTTTGTTTCATGGAAATGGGACCGACAGTCTCGAGCAGTATTGGTTTCTCTATGAGGCAATATGGACTATTAGATAGGCCATGGATGATGACGTCAAGAAATTCCAATTGGCGACTACTCTATAGGTTTGTGTGCTAGATTGGTACATGAAATTTATACAGGTTCCTACGGGGACCCCTGCAAAAACATTGGATGAATTTCGGAGGGGAATGATCGAAGAATTATAGAAACCTAAATCTGAGGCGCAATACATTACTGAGTTAAAGGAGATTAAGCAATTTCCCAATGAGACTATTTGGGACTTCGATCAAAGATTTAAGACATTGATGGTGAGAGTCAGTTTTGATATGAGCGACGTTCAACACAAAGAATGGTTTATTGTGGCATTGGTACCTCATATCTGACAACCCTTGATGTAACAGAATATCGTGACATAGAGTGAGGCTCTGGAGATTGTAATGAAGTTAGAAACTTCACTTGTAGGGGAGAATGCAGTTGGCATGAACTAAATTCAAGCTCAGTATGAAATTGCAAGACATTAAGAAGGAAAAAGAGAATCACAAAGATCTTTGGTGCACTCATTGTCACGCAGATGGACACACTAAATATTTTTTTTTTCTGACTTCCAGAATTATTTGCTATCTTGGGAGCCCAACCCACTGAGTTGCAGCAATGTACGCTCAACCCACTGAGTTGCAGCAATGTACCATGGTGTCGCATATGTCAAGTCTATGGGAACCAACACAAAGAATGTAGCTACATGTAGAAGATTGTGTCAAAGCCAGCCAACCTATATTGTTCATTTTGTAGATCGGTGGGGAATGAAGATAAATACTGTTGTGCATATGATCTACTTTAGGAAAGAACATATGATTCATACTTTGTGAAGGGTGAATATTATCACATATTGCAACGACCACATCTGTAGCCTTAGGTTGTAAACTCTTGACCTCAACTGCAGTATACACCACCGTCGCAGATGCAATTTACACCATCACATCCATAACCACAGTTTGCACCACAACCATAATTTGTATCGCAGCCGTAGTACAATCAAATGGTGATGCCTCAGCTGTAGTATTTTTAGTAGAAAATAAATTCCCAACAACATATGGATCAGCCACAGTACCAGTAACAAGGAGGATTCTGAGGAAGAGGAGGAGGCTTTGGATAAGGAGGAGGACGAGGTTGCGGATCTGCCCAGTGTCACAATTGTGGGCTATTTAGACATTACCAGAGAGATTTTCCACACTTGTAGTGTTCATGTATGTACTGTACTATGATTGATCATACTATAGAGAACTACCCACAACTAATTGCAGGATGGTAGGCCGGGAACATTCATCAGTTGCAGAATCAGAACCAGTTACAAACTCAGAATTAGCTACAAAACTAGAACTAGTTGTAGAACCAAGCCCAGACTCAAGTTTCACTTCAGAATTAGAACATGAATTCACTGTTGAACCAAAATCCATTGCTAACTCTGAATCCACCGATGAACCACAATCAAGGGCCAATGGTTGCAACAATCTCATAAGAGCCCAGAACATAGGATATTGGCATTGCCATTTTCACCTGTGCAAGAGCCACAATAGAAGAGGATGGGCCCCACCTATAGATTCAATTGGATGGATAGAAGAAGGCATTGTTTGATATCACAACTGAAAAGGAGACATTTTTTGGAGCCCAGGATGCAATCGGAAGAAATCTTGGTAAGTTACCTGTTTATGACATGTCCTCTAATTTTGATTCTTCACTAGAGGTAAGACCATTGCGACAACATAGTACCTTGCAACACTTATTTGAGAGTTTTTTATCATTGGTAAGAGATCTTGATGCTCTAGTCGAGATTGAATTTTTTTTGCACCACCCGGGTAAGGAATGAAAGGATTCTGTGGTGAACTCGTTACATAAGAAAACGATGGACAAGGAGATGGGCATGAACATTTAGATTGCGGACTATGAGTTCGATTTAGTCATTCTAGATCTGGGTTCAGATGTAAATATTCTGACAAATAAAACTTGACAGAAAATGGGGAGGCTGATTCTGAGTTGGTCCCTTATGCAGTTACGATTGGATAATCAAGCTAAAGTGCAATCAATCGGACGTGTGTCGAACTTGGTTGTGGATGTTGAAGGTATGAAAACCTATGCAGAATTTGATGTAATTGAAGTTGTTGAGGGAGGAGGTACCTATCCTGGATTGCTGGGGATTGGATGGGCCAATGATATTATGGAAGCTATTAACTTCAAGAAGCGGATGATGACATTTGAGAATCAAGATATCAGTGTCATCAATCCTATGGATCTAAGAGAAGGACAACGATGTATTGAACTAGTAAAGGATGAAGTTTTCAAGGGATGGGATCACACTTACAACATTTCTGAATATTACATCCACCCCACTACTGACAGAGAAATTGGTTGGCACAATGCTATTTCTGCATCTTCCGATTCTGAGGATGCGTTAGAAAACTGGAAAAACCGCATGCATGAGATGTCATTGAAGAAATGTGGCATGTCGTGAGTGAGATTATAGAATTACCAGTTTATGAAGGGATACCTACACTTTCAGTGTTCTTAATGGAATTTGAAGAAATGGTCTTGGAACCGCAACGATTGTTGGAGATGGAAGAAGCACTAAAGGTTACTCTAGCATGCTGGTGGGTGACTCATAAAAAGACAATTACTATATGGGAGCAATGTCAATGATTGATGACAGTTCGCTTTGGCGACACACAAGTGTATCACGCTGGACAGTATGATGGATAGAATGACCCTAGCGGCCATTTGATGGAATGCCAAACATTCTGGGCATCATGGAAAAAGGATGGATCTGTGCATGCCTTTATTCACACCTTGGATGGAATTCCAAGATATTGGTATGTATCAGTGGAGTTGCACAGAGAAATAACCACTTAGGAAGAGTTGACGGTTTTCTTTGTACATACCTTTAGTTTCGTAGATGCGAATCGCAATGTCAACAATGCACTTCAGATCATTCAGGATGTGGTATTAAAATATGTGCCAGTTGCATATCCCATGGATCCACATGTGCATTGCCACATGCAGTTGATGATGGAATTCTATAACGTATCTAGTGAACCTGAAGATGATGCTAAGCTACGAAATATCAATATTTTGGAGATGGAAGGAAGTAGAGATGTCGAAACACCAGATATACTGACTGATCCAATGAATCAACCACTGAAGATTAGAAAATTTAACATTGGGACGGAGGAGAATCCAAAATTTGCAACTATTGGGGACTACTGGGATGAAGAGACCATGGCAAAGATCACAGATCTGCTGCATGAATTCTAGGATATTTTTCCAAAAAAGTTCTCAAAAATGAAGGGGATACTGGGTGATATAGGAGAGATGAAGATTCCATTGAAACCAGATGTGAAACTAGGAAGATAAAGGCCATATCGCCTGAATCCGTGATACAAATAAAGAGTCAAGTCTGAGATCAATCGGATGTTGGATGCTGGAATCATTGACCCAGTGGAAGAATCAGAATGGATCAGTCCTATGGTGGTCCAATACAAGAAAACTAGTAAAGTTTGGATATGTGTCTACTTAAGAAAACTGAATGTTGCCTGTATGCATGACCCATTTCCAACACCATTCAAAAATGAAGTACTCGAAGGAGTAGGCGGTCAAAAGATGTAATCTTTTATAGATGGATTTTTTGGTTATCACCAGATAAGAATCATAGAGGAAGATCGACATAAAACAACATTTGTCACTAAATGGAGTTGCTTCCAATACACAGTGATTCCTTTTGAGTTAAAGAATGATCTTGTGGTATTCTCTCAAGTTGTTGTCATCGCATTCAAATATTTCATTCATAAGTTCTTACAAATCTATATGGATGATTGGACTGTGTATGGTCTAATCAAGGATCATTTGGCAAACCTGCAATTGATGCTGAAAAGGTGTTGACATCATCAAATCACGCTGAACTCCAAGAAGTGTATCTTCTGTGCACCATTATGGATACTGTTGGGTCACATTGTGTGTAGCAAGGATTATTGGTTAATCCTTCATAGATAACGCTCATTTTGAGCTTACCACCACTGAAAAATGTGAGCTTACCACCACTGAAAAATGTGAGCTTACCACCATTGACAAATGTGAAAATGCTTCTGGCAAAATTGGGGCACAATGGGTACTATTGCAAATTCATTAGAGGATATTCTGTGATTACTGCCCTCATGGAGAAAATATTGAATAAATATGTTGCATTTGTATGGAGCCCAAAATGTCAAGGAAGCTTTGACACCCTGAAGGTCAAGATGGCTTCAGTGCCAATACTTGTGTTACTCGACTGGAACAAATATTTCCACGTTCATGTCGATGCATCATCCATTATGATGGGAGTAGTGCTTGTGCAACCAGGAGAAGGAGATCTAGATCAACTGATCGCTTTCTCTAGTTGCAATTTGTCCTTTGCTGAGAATAGCTATACAACCATAGAGCACGAAGGTCTGGCGATGGTATATGCACTGCAGAAATTCAGGAATTACCTTTTAAGCGGTCAGTTCAATATGTTTACTGGAAATTATTCTTTGAAGTGCTTGGTCAATAAGCCTATGTTGGGGGGGGAAGATATGTCACTAGATACTTCTCTTTCAGGAGTTTGATTTTGAAATAATTGTGAAGCCGAGTCACTTGAATGCTGTCCCTAATCATTTGTACAGAATAGGGACAGGTGAGGAGCCTACTAATATTGAAGATGGACTACCTGATGTGCAGTTATTCAGAGTTGACATGGAAAATCACTATTATGCTCCAATAATCCAGTTTTTGGCGATAGGGGTTGTACCAAAAGAACTTTCAACAAGTCAAAAGAATCAGTTGGTGGTTAAAACTTCTGATTACTAGTTGATTTCCGAAAACCTATATAAGATAGGAACATATAAAATTTTGAGGTGTTGTATCCTACCCCACGAGAAAGGAGAGATATTAGTAGAAGCACATGTGGGAGTCGATGAGGGACACTATAGGGGTATCAGTATGACAAGTAATGTGCTTCACGCAGGCCTTTGGTGGCCCACTTTACACAATGATGTGATGGATTATGCATGGACATACGATGTCTGTCAATAACCTGGAAAACCATCTTGGCGGGATGAGATGGCGCTAGTACCCCAAGTAACCTTGCAACCTTTTGACAAATGGGATATGGATTTTGTGGGTCCAATCAACCCACCTGGAAAGAAAACAAGTGTGTGGTACATAATCACAACAACATATTACTTGATGAGGTGGGTGGAAACTACACCAGTTGTGGATTTCACTGCTATGACAGCAGCAAGATTTATGTTTGACAATATCGTGACACGATTTGTATACCCAAGGATATTGATGAGTTATCTAGGCAGCCATTTTATCAACTGCACGGTCAGAGCGCTGACAAAAGAGTTGCATATACAACAGAATAAAAGTACACCATATCATCCACAGGTGAATGGGACTATAAAAGCATTCAACAATATCTTGGAGCATGCACTTTCAAAGGTATGTAACACTAAATAGGATGACAGTGATTTGAAGATTCTAGTAGTATTGTGGGAATATCATACCACCTGCAAAAGATTAACAGGGAAAACATCGTTCAAATTGGTATATAGGAAAGAGGAAGTGATGCCTATGGAGTATATTGTTCCCAGTCTGCGCATTGCAGCCACGATGGGCATGGATGACGAAGTCGCACTAGAAGAGCACATGGCATAGCTGATACAACTCAAAGAAGACCATTTTATCACAAGGTTCCATCAGCGCATCGAGAAATACCAACACAAGGCTTGGCATGATCGCCACATCAAGAAAAAATAGTTTCAGGAAGGAGATTTGGTGATGTTATATGACAACAAGTTTCTGAAGCATCTAGGTAAGTTACAGATGCAATGGTTAGGTCCACATCTTGTTAATTATATTACTTCTGTGGGGGCAGTTCAACTACAACAATTAGATGGAGTGTTGCTACCAAAACTAGTGAATGGTATCCAATTGAATGCCTATAGGATAGGGCCAGAACCACGCATAACCTGAGGCACTGCACAATGAAAACAAAATAGAGAAGAGGAATACATAGCCAAAGGAAGGGCACACTAGGAGGAAGTGGATGCACAAGTAGGGGAGTCAGTAGTGTAGTTAGGAAGCTCTCTCATAGCAGCTGTAGGGTCGTGACATACTCAAATAAGAAATAAATAAAGCATAGTTAAGATAGTTAACCGACAACGCTTGTTGAAGCAATGCATATTGATAGCAAATCCGACCATTGGGTTGACAGAATCGACGACGAATTTGGGTAGTTAATGTGAGATTTAATCATGATGACCACGGTTTGTTTGGTAATGATGAAGAATGGATCAACTAGATGCTATGAGAAGGTGCCCGATGCAGGTTGAAAGCACCATTGTGCTAAGTTGAGTTACAAAGAGTGTTGAAGTAGAATTGAGTTCCAGTGAAGTCGAGTAAATTGTGAGAGTTGTCAAGTGAAGGTGAGATTATCTCACGACTGTGGGAAATTCTTACAGGATGCATAGTAACCCCTACATGGTAGAGATTTATAGTGAAAGGGACTCACCCATTTGAACGGTTTCCATTGTCGAAGAAGTTTCCAATATGAAGATCGTATCATTCTCATCTCCCTAGCATCGACAAAGAGGAAAACATAGAAATCGGTGAGGGCATAGGAAGGCACATCCAAACAGACAAGGCCATCTAGCTCTGGCACTATAGAATCAATGGTTCACACCGGGGTATCTATAAAGTAAATTCCAGGTTACATCGCTCCCACCCAACCTGGTGCGCAGCCTCGATAGTTAAAAAGGAATCAGAAGTATCTGCCAAAGATGCCACCGATGCCAAAAGGGATGGTGTGCACCATTGATATTATAATAGCATTGATAAAGATGAAGTACATGGATCATGACCTATTAGCATTACAGGATGTAGCAAATGAGACCTATGAGTCATTACCTTCAGTCACAGGAGGGACCATCGTGTGTATCCCATAGCCCTGGGAAAAGGGGTTGGATAAAGTTGGGTTACTAGGGCTTATCAACATGCCACATTTTGGGTAGTTGAATGAAGCAAACGCTTGCATCAAGCAACTTCTGGCTTTCTTTCATGGAGGGATGCTATGGTTGGACACACCAATTGTGATCATAGTGGACTTAATTTCAAATATCACAAGGTTACCAAAGGATGTGCCAGACCTGTCGCAATATTTAAAGGGTGGGGATAATGACAAGAGGATTGTTGCACGGTTGAAGCAAAGGTATGAATTGTTGCATGATGGCAGGGTGTATCACATTGATAGCATCAATGATAGGATGGTATGTATCACCACACAAATACTAGTAAGTAATATCATCCATAAGAATCACCCCATCCAGTGCACTTTAGGGGTGATTGCATGTTCCCAACAATGCACAGAAGGGGTACAAATGAATTGGTCCCTTTTCTTGCTGAACCAGTTGACTGAGGATGCGTTAGTAGTTCAGGCTGGAGAAAGGTCATTCACATACAAATGGTTATTGATCCTATTTGCATTAGTGTCTTGGATGGAGCTAGAGGACTACCAAAGGATGGAGGTTGAAGCTGTTAAGGTGTGAAAAGGCGCACGACATCAAAAATTGTGGTGGGTAGAGGAGTCGAGTCGGCAAGAGTACTGCGTGATCCACTTTTGGATATACTAGGAAGCGCTATAGGTGTTAGCTATCAAAGTTCCCCAATTTTCCAATGAGTCCACAGCTAAATATTAGAGGATCGCTCGATTCACCATAGGTCACACACCATTCATGTCTAAGCTCTTTGCGACCCAGATAAGTAGTGGTTACCAATGTCTTATAAGGTGAAGGATGAGGAATTGGAGGCAACGATAGATGACTTTCCTGTGGCATGGAGGGAGCTAGTTATCACCATCGAAGTATCAATAGGACCACCAACAAATGCACCTGATGATCTAGTAAGAGGAGTTGACTAGCAGAGTCACCATTAATCTGATGGAGAATCATCAACAAAAACTCCTGTAGACCTTGAGGCACAACGTATCCTTAAGGAGATAAGGATGAAGAAGCGAATGGAATAATATGTGAGCAGTAGTACCAGAGCCGTGATGGAGGCGCAATTACAATGACATATTAAGGCTGTCATTGACTCATCTAATACTACAACAAAAGAGATGCATAAGTCCTCCTAGGAAGGTTTCATTGAGGAACACACCAAGTTAGATTCTATATATAATGTTGTTTCACGAAGTGGACCAGAAAGTGCAGCTATGCAGGATTATGCGTTGATTAGCACTGACCCATGGTCTAGGAATGTTCAGGTTCCCCCGAATACAATTGAAGCTGGACAAGGAGATGTGAACTTATCACTACAACAGTTGCAGAGCATCATGGTGGATATCAATAACTTGTCCACCCAGAACTTAGTGCATATATAGTGGGTTTCCAACCAAGATTTGGTTGATCGACGGAAGGAAATCAACGACCCATATCTATGGTCACATGAAGAAGAGGAGACATTCTGAAAAGCTATAGAGAAATTGCACTGCGAGAAGGAAACACTGACAACCGACAAAGCACATGAAATTGTGGAACTAAAGAAAGCACAAGAGGAGCTCAAGGAAAAGAATGTGGAAGAGATAACAGAGCTGAAGAAAGAAATTGGCTACCTCGTTGTTGAGAAGGCACAAATCTTCACTAGTTAGGGGTAGGTAGAAGAGGCCATTATGAATGCCTTCCAGTACATACATGAAAGCACGATGGAGTTGGATGCAGTCGCCAAAGCCAAGTGACATAGAGAAGTCATAGCACAACTCCAGTTGGACAACAACCTATTGAATGATATGGTTTACCCAGACACACCACCAAAGAAGGTTTCATAATGGAAGATTTCCATCAAAGAGATAGTGGCACAGTTTGAAGAGATCGAGCAGGAGGCTAAAAATATCACAAAAGCAATGACACAATTTTGTGGCAATGTCGTTCAAGATGAACAGTTAGAGAAACTTACAAAGCAGTTGCAGGAAGCTGAGAACTAGTTGGCAATGTTGAAGACAAAATTGAGGACAGTGCCACCACTTGTGTCAATCACGTGGTCCATAGAGCTGTAGGAGCTACAACAGTGAGTTGGAAAAGCACAGGAGTGACAATGGAAATGAAGTGACCAGCTCGACGAGTTTTAAGAAATTGGAGCCCAACTGTCAGTAAAAGTAGTCGCTATGCTACACGATGTGCAGGATGACAAGAAGGAAGTAAATGCCAAGATGGTGGAACATCTGTTAAAGTAGTATTTTCTTACAAGTCAGGACCATGCTGAGAAAATTAAAACACAGGTATCATAAATTTCTTAGCAGTACAAAGACTTCAAGATCAAAATCAACCAGTACACCATGTCCACCTGACGTGGCTCAAGGGTGAGACACAATACTATATTGGGGTCCTGTTTCTAGGGGTTTGGGGTAAGTTGCTCAACATCATGGATGCTACACCAACTTGGAAGACAACGTGCAAGATGAAGACAATGCGCAAGGCAGAAGATAAAATACTTTTGAATATTTTGTGTCACTTTTTGTACTTTTGGACCATATTTTGTGGATATTGGTCATTAGATGGTAAATCAATTAAGAGTTAGTTAGAAGTGGAACATGAATGTAAAGGCGCAAGCCTATAAATAGAAGAAGAATTGTACATGTAAAGTATCAAGTGATGGGTAAGAATTGAGAGTTCAAGGCTCAGTTGAATTGATGTTTGTTTGAATCTGTGGTCGATTTCATAGAAGCTAAGATGATGAGAAAGATGTTGATCTAAACTTTTGTCTCTTCCTATTTTTTCGTTCCTGCAATCCTATGGTGAATGTATGAGACATGGATCTATGATGCGATGTTTAATGCTTATGAATGATGTTATCTGTTTATATCTATTTGCACAATTAGCATGGTTATTCCTATGATAAATGAATGATGCGATATTAATGACGAATGGTTATGCGAACGAATAGATATGATATATAGAAAAATGAATTGCCGATTCCCGTAAGTCCTCTTCTTTTCTGCGGGAAACTTGGTTACATTAGCTCTCCCTTGAACATCTTGGGTGAGACTTCATCTACTCTGTGGGTGTTAGTGGACAGGGTAAAATTTGTTTGGGCCAATTCTCAGGGAGATTGTGGTGATTTGAGTGTCGAAAGAGTGGGACCCCTGTCGATTGGGTTTTGTTGGTTGGGATTGTGCCAACACCATGAGTTGGTGACCCCCTCTAGTAGTTGCTCCACACCTAGTTGTAGTGATTCCATTATAGAACTCCATCACATCATTTGCACATGAGCGGGTGGAGCTAACACATCCAACCTACCCTTGCACCGCTAGTACCCCACTGGAGGGTACGGTCCCACGTCTACACATGCACATAGTATGTCACACGTATGATCTAGCTACCACCATGCTAGCATACCCTTAGGTCCCTAAACCTCTACTATAGTTAGAGGCATCTCTAGGATCTCCCTGATATTCCATGCTCATGTATTGATCATCCTCTATGAGGATAGGAAGATGCCACCACTATGCAAAAAGCTCCCAGGTGAAGAGATGACCTGTACTAGATTGAATCCCTCCCTACTTTATTTGAGCCATTTCTTAGAGTCACTTTGATTTGTGTAGCACCATGCGAGTCACACCTTGTACATTGAGCTAGCTTTGTACCCATAGGACTCCATTTGGTCCATTTTTTCCTTGTACGCCACTTCACCAAGGGAAGCATCACTAGCTACTAGTCAGAGTCATCCAGAGTCTGTTTGAGAATCCATTGGCACCATTTGGTTTGGTTTTTCATCCTCTGTCTTTTGAAGAGACCCTCATCTCATTCTCTCACTATAATTTTCTGGGCCATTTCTCGAAAGTCACCATGCTTTGCATGCCATAAATAGAATCTCCTTTTGTATGTATTAGCATGTTCAGGATCCATCTGCTCCATCCATACTGCACAGTTGGCCATATTTTACTGACATCCATCGTCCCGCAAGGGGGCCCCATTAGTGTTCTGCATTTATGTTTATAAGCCATGTTCCAACATAACCTCATTCCATATATCATACACTTTCCCCTTGCTTGATTGACCATTACGGAGTTTCTATTAAGCTCTTTTTTGAATCCTAAAAGAATGAAAAGATTGCCGAGAATGATTGCATCCTTTAATGCTCGTTCAAGTATTTGAAAGGGCATCTATGTAGCCTCATTTACCTCCTTTTTCGGATTATGTAGACTATCATAAGAAAAGGACCACCTGGGAAAAATCAAGCCAGGAACGTTTCCCTTTGTATACTTTTATGCTTTCTGAGACATTGGGACCGTACTTTGCGAAAAAGCTCATTATATGTTGTCTTTAAGCTCTTTTCCAGCCTTCTCATCAAGAAAATATTGTCGAGAAAACTTGGTTTCGTTCATGCTCGTAAAAGTATTTGAATTATCGTCCAATCATTATAGTTTTAACCTTTTCCGGCCTGATTGGAATACCAATGGTAAAGAAGTATTCCTTCCCCAAAGGTTTGGAGAGCTCTCCTTTGTACACTTTTATCCTTTTTCGGTCTCAGGGGACTACATATGAAAAATAGACCACATTGGAGTCTTCTTCCTATTTTCAGACTCTCTAAAAATGAAAACACCATTGAGCATTTACTTTCTTGGGCTCTCTAAAAATCCATGAGATTGTGTCATAATAGTGTATTTAGGTGCCACTACATATGATATTACATTATGGAAGCTTCCCCCCATTGGGTCACTTTTGTTCAGATTATTTTGCGATGATTCTTCCTTGGATCCCTTGTATATCACTAGCCCAGTTACTTCCCTTAATATTTCCCATCTACAGTTATCTTCCCAGTATTACAGCTATGATCCCTCTCCCATGAGTTAGTTTCATTTGCTGCCAGGTACTCCCAACCATCATACTATAAACAAAGGAATTTTGAGTCCCCTATGCTCCCCTTCCCCTGTTCCCCCATTTAGTGTGTTAGTTCCCAGATTGGTTCACATATTTAGTTATCGCCCTCACACTTATAGTCAAGAACATATCATTGCCTTGAATAGTTGCAGGTCTTCCTCTGCCAATGACAACACATCTATTCCAAAGGATAGAACCAAAGGTCCTTGAATCTTGGTTTCATCCACCTCATTGATGAGTTCCTTGGACCACTTGAGAGGAGTCATTAGTGCCTCTTGGGATGGTTGTGTCTCACATGCTCGACTTCAAATACATCATCACATCGTTGAGATTTGTATAGGGTTTTGTTCCATTCATTATTTGGTCAAAGAACCTGATTGTCACTTGAATCTAGCACATTGGAGAGTCTACTATGGGACCCACATAGTTTCTTGTCCCTTGTGATTTATGGGCTACATTGGAGACAGTGTTTGGAATAACCCAACGTTGTGCTTCCATGTATCTCTAGTACTTAATGTGGTATATTGTACCACAGAGATTTTGACTCTCATTCATTGAGTCCACATATATGTACACCTCTAGATTCAACGATGCATCAATTGTGATGATATTGAATTACATGAGAATGCCATTGTTTCTATGTACTAATTCTTCAGATCAACATTGTATTCAACCTCTCATTGAGGCCATCATTATGTATCATCATTTGTATATGTATTGATAGGATCCCATGTTTTTGAGCCTTGATCCCATTATTTATTCTTTTGACATTGTTACGAGCATGGGGATTTCTGCCTCATCCACAACATGTCACACATTATATGTATCTCATCCATTTTTGAGGAACCATTAATAAAAAACCAAAAGCCATCGTGGTTTGAATGAGGAAGCTCCACTTCTCCATAGGTCTCTCCAGTATCTCCACTGTTATAGCTGATTTTACCACACCTGGTAGACAACATATTTATGGCCTTCATTTTCCCTCTGTAGACTCTTTGGAACCCATGGACTTATATTATATTTTTATGTTCCAATATTATCCCCAAAAATCACCTGTGTATACCTACACGCGACTTTTAAAGCCATACTTGCATGTATACGCAGCTTTTCACCTCAAACCTGCGTAAATAAGGATGTGTGCATAAATAAAAATATTTTTGGATTTTTTCTCATATGAGCATGAATATCTTGTCTCTTGGCTTTCCATATGCCTTGAGAATGCTCAGACTCGACCCTCCATTACCTCTTTGGAGTGCTATATATTGAGCCTCTTGGATACATTGAAGGAGGAGAAATTGAAGAGTAAGGAAACTATAGTCCATTGTTGCCTAATTTTTGCTTATGCTTGAGTTTGCATCCCTTTGTCCCTTTGGAGCACATAGTGTTATTCCCAAGCTTGCCTTTGCTCTGTGAGCTTGCTATCAAGAGATGGAGGATTGAAGTGGTGGAGGCCTAGGTGGAGGACTCTATTTCTCCGGTTCGCAGAAATGCCAACATAGTTTGTCACTATTGTATCTCTGTTTTATTAATAGAAATACATTTTCCTGTCCAATACATGTGCATTTTAAATATGAATATTGAACCCATGGATGTATTTACTTGATTATACATGATTGACTATATATGCTAGAGTATATCTAACACATTTATATATATCATGCTTTCTTTGTTTGTTGTTGTTGAGAGAAAATTGTAAGTGCAATTACATTGGAAAAGATCAACAGGGATCTACTTCAACCGTCCGGAATAAGGTACGATTTTACATCCCTTAGTGTTAGATGTGCTTATTTCTCTTGCATATTGGAAAGGATTGATTTATAGTGTCATACTATTTGTTGTGGTACCCCCAAGCCATTCAAAGTTTATCTCTGTAACTGGATTGGCGACTCCGCTGGGGAGGTTCCTTGTTTTTCTTTGGGGTTTGGGGGCACAATGTGCTTGAATTAATCTTTATTTATCCCTGTTTCTATGTTGCATTTAGTAGTATGTTCATCCATTAACACTCCCCTAGAGTGGTTTGACCCTTGGCTTTATTTTTACCACTTTCTTCTCTGTATACGTACGTTTTTGGCCAAAAGTTGTGTATACATGCAGTTTTTTGGCCAAAAGTCACGTATACATGCAAGTTTTTGGCTAAACATAGTGTACATACACTACTATTCTTTGAATAGTCGCTTACATCCTCACTCTTGGTTGAGTTTGATGTTGTGGGACGTTGCTGGGTGGGTTGTGAGCATGGTTGGGTCTCCTTGGGTACTGATGTTGTCTGTTGACTGCTTCTTTTGTGACTAGAGACCACTTTTTCATTGATTTTTATTTGAAAATAGTTATAGTCATTTATCTCCTTTTTTGTTTCTCCATTAGTGGATTAGTATATTTGTCTCGGTGTCTTGCTTGGCTTGTGTTTGATGCTTGCTATAGAGATTGAGAATTTTAATGACTTTTGTTGCATTTTCTTTCTTTTATTTTGAAAATACAAAAATAATTTGCATTCTTATTTGCATTTCACATATGGATTTAAGGAGGTACTTGCATTGGATTTCTTGGATGAGAGTTGTGTTTAGGATTTCATATAGGAAGGATTGCATTGGAATTCAGAAAGGAATGAATATTCTTGCATCTTATGTAGTGGCATACCCTATTTTTTCATTAGATAAAATTGCCCTTGGAATTGTTTGTTAGGTGTTCACATTTATTTCATTGCTGATTCATAATACCATTGGTTGCATGGTAATTTCTCTTTGAGTAATCACATACATTAAAATCAAAACTTAATTAAAATGAATTACACATTTTTATTTTATAGGGTTCATCAACAAGATTAGGTTTTAGAGTCTTGGAATAGTTCATTGTGAGTCAATTCTCCAAGACTACTAAGAAAAACAAGTAGGTGTCTATCCAGGTGAGAGAGAGAAATCATTGGTATAGTAAGTGTTTCTCAGGACGCTCCTCTTACATAGGAGTTAAGCATAAGGCAATGTACACGATTATGATTGGGATAGCCCCTGGTCACTTTCTGTGAGCGTCGAAGATATTTCCAAGATCATATTTGTATCTGGGGGCCTCTAAGGTATCGGTTGGTTCTTTAGAGCTTCAGGCTTTGATACCCTACCCATATAGTCGATCCCGCTTGTGACTACCTGCCTAAGCATTGGGTATATTGGGATGACCTTAGTTTCCTTACATAGGTATCATAGGGGGTACTTGTAGAGGTTATTCTGTGAGTGTCTTGGCTAAGTAAAGGTCAAACAACAAAGTCACTTTACACGTTGAATTTGAGGGATACTATAATTGGTTACGTACCTCCATTTGTAGTGTATGGAAGTCTTGGCCCTCTCCTAGGAGAGACATGCTTGTTGCGTTCGGGAGTTCACTTATCCTCCCCTTGGATTGCTTGTATTTTGGTTGTAGATTCTCTTAGGTGTGTGCTCTTTGTGTGCTAGTTGGATTTAGGGATCACACTTACTTGAGTATATTTATGTTCTCTTGAGTTTAGTCCCTATTATGTTTGGCATGCCTGATATCACTACTAGTATCTCGTCACCTGCTCCAGGTCCTAGTGCGGATGCTGGTGTTGGATCGGGGGGAACCACAACCCCTTATATTTCTCATAGATTCAAGAGTGGTCATATTCCATCCTCTACTCCACTTGCAGAGGATTTTCACTCCCCTTGTCTAGTATTAACACTAGTGTTCACCCTCACGGGTGTGGTAGAGGGTACGTGAACGTTGGGTTTGCACCTTAGATTCCTTCTTATGTCCCATCATTCACCTCACTATTTCCTTTGAATGTATTTGTCATGATCAATCCTACCTATACCCTATAGTTTGGACCATTTTTGGACCATATGGCCTAATATTGTGTTGTAGGGGGCTGATTTGAGCGAATTTTGACTGAGTCTTTGATCCACTCATGGTTATCACATGTATAATGTCTAAACTGGGAGACAGGTTAGGATTTCACATTCACTTTCATTTTTTCATGTCCTTATGACCGCTTCATCTTAAACTTAGGTACGAACCCATTCGATGATGTCAAGGAACCTTCATGCTACTATTAGAAGTGATATTATGTGAATGGTAGAGATTTCTTATACATGGGTGCCCTAGCTAGACCCTATTTTGCATTTGGTACCCATGCTGAGATTCCTCCTTTAGGTTGTGGGAGTCCCTTTTTAGTCCTGCCATGTCCTTGAGTAAGAGATTCATACTCCTCTTGAACTTTATGCTGGCCATTCCCCATAGGGACTTCCTTGTATATATATCAAGTTATAATTTCATTTCATGAGTTTTGATTGGCTTATTGAGTTGTATGCTAGATCCCTGCTTCGGAGTTATAAGCCATGCATCCCGAGCTTGTCTCATGTCTAGCCACACATAGCCTTTTAAATATCCTTTGCAGCTTGATCACCCCTTTACCAGGAGGAGACCTTCCCCTGAGTGTCATTATCCTGAACATACTTCTTTGCATTGAGCATATGTATGTTTCATTGCCTAGAACTAGTTGGATTTCCCCTGACACTCGTCTCCTCCTATATATGTACTATAAAGTACTTTTATTCTTTTTCAAGCTTTTAAAAATATATGAAAAAGTCCAAAAAAATAAAAAAATATAAAAAATACGGACAGGAAATGATATTATCTTTGAGAGTAATTGAGTCATGTCATCTTCGAACAGAGCACCGTATATCACATCTATTGGATGGGTTATTAGTTTGACTTTAGGAGCTGTACTCGTTACTCTTAGTTTATCTCCACCCACTAGTTATGCTTCCAGTCCCCATGCATCCTCTATTGATTCCTCCTGTGTCACAAAGATGTCCTAGTTTTGATATTGATTCCATGATGCCTACCTTTAGTCACCACTTGACTTATGCTCTTATTTGAAGGAAGTTGAAACCTAAATCAACCATTGCTCAGTTATCTTGAATTTTCATGTCATCCATTCCTGGTACTATTACTGGTTCGTGTGCATCTTGTTCGAGTTCTTCCACATTATACAATGTTGCTGAGTACCTCGTGTTGGTTGATGGGGGATGCCTTAATGCCCTCCTTCTAGAGGATTCCATTCAATTGAATTTATATCATTTATTCTGGAATAGGAGTCTAGAGTCCTTTGATTTCCTTGAGACTTATAGTCATCGGTGGTGGGTTCTCTCACCATCGATAATTTTTGGAATATATCAATGTCCCCTGATCGATGGATTCTTTCAATCAATCAAACTCAACACATCTATTCACACTTGTTAGATTGCACTATGTACCTTGATTCCCATTTTTATTATTGGTGGGTTATCTCGCACCTATTAACGATATACATCAATGAACAGTAGTCATACGATGGACTACTGTGTTCAACCTTGACACATCTATTCACATAGTAGGACATGTACTCGTAGCAATTTTTGTAGAAGACTTTCCAGCTTGGTGGCATTCCATATATGCTTCCTCCTTGATCGTGCCAGTATTCATGAGATTTCATCTCTCATGATCTTCATTCCATATTCCAGTGTATATCAGATATCTTAATTTATTATGGAGATCTTGATCCATTGTATATTGTACGTGGTGATGACCACACATGACATTTTTGTATATCATGCCTATTCATGGCCATTGTACTCTTTTGTATCCGGGACTGTTATATGTATTTGTAGTCACATGCAAAGATGGATTATTATATTGTATTGATGAGGGGCTAGTTCTTCCACCTGGGTCTTCATTACTCCACTTCTGGGATGGGTTATATAATGTATTTCGGCCATCATGTTACCCCTATGACCTCACACATTAGGGGGCATCTGTTATAGCTGATTTTACCACACTTGGTAGATCACATATTTATGGTCTTCCCTGTCCCTTTGTAGACTCTTTGGACCCCATGGACTTATATTATACTTTGATGTTCCAAGATTATTCCTAAAAATCACATGTTTATACCTATACATGAATTTTAAATCCATATATACCTATACACATTTATATATATCATGCTTTCTTTTTTATTGTTTTTGAGAGCAAATTGTAAGTGAAATTGCATTGGAAAAGCTTGTTGCACATGAAAATCCCACATTGCCTAGTCAGCTTTTAGAAGACTTTCTTGTTGCCTGCCAACCTCTCAAAAAGCCTGATCTAGATCACCTTGGCCATTTTTTCCCTGAACTAGAAGAAACAACACTCTTTCACCTTTTCCACAGAGCGTCTTTGATGCCTCCATCAGTAAAGCACCGTCAACCTTTTTTCAATAGAAAAAATCCTAGGTCGGCATTCTGTCCAGTTTACCCAAAAGCGTCGATGGTCACTTAAAGGGAAAAAAAGAATCTTCTAGAAGATTTTGTACATTATCCTTAGTGGAATTGGTTCATGCATGCATGGGAGAGGTGGCATTCACCTCCCTCACCTATAGGGATCTTATTATATCCTTTTGTCAAGTCATCCTATGGATTTTTGGCCTATAAATGAAGCTTCTATGAAGAGAGTGGGGGAGATCAGAAAAAGCATCCTTATGTTTCTAGTTTGAAGTTTGGATAGAGGAAAAGTAGAGGTAGCTTGTAGCTAGAGAGGTCTTCATTGGAGTTTGTAGACATTTGTTGAGACAGAAGCTGTCAACATCAAGGCTTTTTGTTGTACTTCTTCTCACCCATTATTAATACAAAAAAATTTCCCTTTCCTATATTTGGTTATTGTGTTTGTGACTAAATATTATTGGACTCCTAGATCACCAATATGGATAGTTGATTATCATGATGCTCTGATCTTTTCATTTGTATTGTGATCCATCTTGTAGTTATTGAATCATCTTAAGGACTTTTTGGAGAACAGATAAACATGTCTATGGTTGAGGTATATGCTGTGTTAAGTTAATTAATTTGACTATTCAAGGGAAGAATATGTGGCTGTGATTATTTTGTTCTGTAGCTATGTTTTTCATTACAGAGGAACAAGAAGTGTCGACACTAGTTGAGAATTCCTAGTAACAAAATTAGAGATCGACAAAATTGATGATTCCACTGGGGAGCAAAATCGATCAGATCTGGGGAAGATCCAGTCAGATCTACAACTCTTTGGTAACCATTTCACTAGTGAAGTTTTTTTTTCTCTCTGCTCTTTGTTGTTTTAGTTTGCAAGGTAAGATACTCCTTTCATTTTATTTATGATAATTTACCTTCGTTCTGGATTATAGTTTTTACTGTTCTCTGGGTAATTGTTTTTTTCTTACTATTTTCAGTTCAACTGAGACTTTTCTATTTCTCCTATAGTTCTGAATTTTTCAGTACACTATCTGGACATCACACCTCTCTGTGGTTGGCATAGCACTGATATTCATTTAGGGTGCCTTTCCCCTTGACTGACAGAGCACCGCCCTCTTTCCAGGGAGTTTCTTCCTTTAATAGACAGAGTGTCGTCCATTGTCTAGGGTGCTTCTCTCTTCAATTTTAAGAGCGCTGTAGGCGCCTGTGTCTTGAATTCTAATCGCGCTGATTCAACTTTGGAGGTAGGATTCAAAAACTCCTTGTAAAATTTGTCTTTTGTCTGTTTGGAATTTTTTTATCTTTCTAAAAAGTTTGTGTGGTTTTCTTGCTTCTTTGAGATTTTGCTATGTTCTTTGCATCTGCCTGCTATTTGAGAGTACTTTGTGAGCTTGATTCTCTTTTGAGCTCAGTTCCAAAGGCTTGATCATTTTTATAGGGGAAAATGGTAGATAGTTTCAGTTTTGGTTTCAACGAAATATATGGAAGATTTTACTTTTGAAAAGAAAATCATAGCCTCTTTTAAATTAGTTCAATTTAGACTGTTTTGAGTGCCTCATATTTTCTAGAAAAATACAAAAAATAACCATTTTAGTTTCTTGTTGTTTATGCTTTAGAAGTTGTCATTTTTCTGCATAAATAGATTAGAAGAAATAGATTTTTTGACATTGTAGAAAAGATAGTCTGCATGCACACTAGAGGCTTAGTTTCTTTGTCAAAATTTCCAGATATCTTTTGAGTGCTTGTTGAAAATTTTTTGTGTTTGAAAAACTTCATTTTCTTGCATTTCTCGATTCAAGTTTGTGTTGTTGAAATGGAATTATTTTAAGGTTCTTGAAAAAATAAAAAGAGAAAATTTTCTCCTTACCCTAAATAGTTTTCATCGAAAGTCAAAGAAGTGTTTTTTGTTGCATATAGAGTTAATTTGCATTATTGGAGACAAGATTTCCACAAACATTCACCTAATCGTCAAGATAAAATCAACGCTAGCTTTACATTAAAATTTGTATAGAAATTTGAGTGATAGGCTAGAGACGTGTTTGGGTGTCCTTAAGCGTAGGAGTTGTCGTTGTTTGTCTGCACTACATCCCGGGACTCACATGGTTCTTCCACGTACCATCGGTATATAGAAACAATCTTTCACGTACCCTTGAGGTATATAGAAAGGTTCTTTCACGTAATTGATTGTATATAGGAATGCCCCTTGTGAACGGTTGTGCATTAGATAGCACTACTATCGATTTGAGCTCCCACGTACCTTGCGTATATTGGTAGACCCCACTAGGATACCCTATCCAAACCAATTTAACCTCTTGGCCATCTTGGATTTATGGTAGAATCTTGTAAAGTCTTGATAATCCCAGTGAGAAACTGGAATTTGAACCCCTCCTATCACTTAAGACTGCTAGTGACCTTTAGCTCTGTGTAGGTGTTTTTGTGTGATTTTTTCTTTGACCTAGGATAGAAGACTTCCAGCCACCACCATGCCTGAGCAGCTTGCGCGGCGTCAATCCCATAGGTTGCAGGGTTTACCTCCTGACTCTCCTCTAGCCGTGGAAGGGGGAAAAGGGGTAACCATGGAGATACCAACTTTAGCTGAGGATCATATGGAACTTACTCCACCTAGAGGAAATTTATCTACTCATGCTAGTTCTTTAGTCCAACTACCTCCTACAACTGATGTTTCTATACATCCACCATTGGGAGGCCATGGCGATACTTTTGCCCCACCAGATTACGGTCTGGATGCTCCTTTTTGGAGGACTTCTATGGTCCAAGATATTACTGAATTCAGGGTTATTAGACCTTCACTGGGAAATCCTCCCCTGGGAGAGGAGGAATAGAGAAAAATTAATGCATCTCTCGATCGAGCTCATAACTTTTTAGAGAGAATAGAAAGAATTATTCCTCCATCTGTGTCCCATTATGAAACTTTACCGGCACGATTACGCCATAATACAAACCCTTGGCCTGAAGCTGAAATTAAACCTTCTTCTGAAGGCCGCCCAACTTATGGTGATAATTCTCGCAACCCATGGCCTGAAGGATATCGTTCACTAGCTCAAGTGTTAGGACCTATTGAATAAATTCCATTTCAAGGTAATATAGGTCTAAACCACAACCCTATAGTCTCACATCCTAAACCTATTACTAGACCTTTTATACCTGTCATGGTTGGGGGGAAATCCTCAAATCAAGCCGTGTCAGTAAAATCTCATGTCAGGGGGGAAACCCCCAGTGCAAGTTACGTTACTTATTAGTGGAACTATGTCTAGTTTAGGACAAGTTGTAGCTATAGAACAACCTACAGTAGTTATACCCCCCACCATCTAGTACAAGACAACCCTTAGGGTCACAACCTATCAACAATACGACTTCTTGGGGATATACTTATCAAGGAACCTAATAGCCTATGGTTAATCAAGTTTACCAAAAACCACTACATACGGCTATTTATATTGGAATTCCTTACCCTAGAAATGAATTTGTACCTTGGGGACAACCAAATTGGTCAAATATCCTGTCATATGGAGGGACTTTTGTGAATACTGTCAGAGGATACGGCGGACCTTCCCCCATAGGACCACCACAAGAACCTAGAGTACCTGGAGGTCTTGGAGGACCTGGTGGACCATTTGGTGGACTACCACCACCACCTGGCAGAGGTGTACCACCACCACCACCTAGTGGAGGAGGACCACCACCACCATCTAGAGGAGGAGGACCACCACCATCACCTAGCGGAAGCAGACCCCCACCACCACTTGGAGGAGGAGGAGGAGGACCAGCACCAGCACCAGCACCACCTTCCAGAGCACCCCCTCCCTTGAGGGACCCACCTCCCCATGGAAATCTTGTAAACCAACAGCCTTTTCAACAAGCTTCAGGAGCATCATCTATACCCATCTATCAATCCGCATACGGTCCTACTGGTCAACAAATTTCCTCTCAATATTACCAGTTCCTGCAACCAAATCAACAACTACCATTTTTTACCACTTTAGATTTTCCAGACTTGTCAAGATTGATAAATGACCCAATTCATCATGACCCCTCTTGGCTCACCATCCCAGTCAAGATACCTTTCGATATCCCAAAATTTGATGGTAAACCTGGTGAGGACCCGAAAAATCATGTTATGACTTTTCATCTTTGGTGTTCATCTAATTCTTTGATGGACGGTTCAATTTGTCTATGCCTTTTCCAAAGGACCCTTGTTGGGCCAATAAATGACCCCTTTTTGACCACCCTTATCTACCTCTTTTTTCCTCATCTGACTCTATTATGCATATTAAAAAAATGTTTTTCCTTCACTTGGTCCCTCAAGTCATACAGGTATGGTTAATCATTGTCTTATTTTATTAATGCTTAGGATTGTTGTAATCAGGGCTTTACATCTTAAATTATGCTAACATATGGTGGTTTTATAAAGATAATTTGAGATGTAAAGGATACAGGTGTAGCAAGCCGAACATGCCAAAGAATGGATGGACATTCATTGCTGAGTTGATTTCCATCTAGTCCATCGTTGCCCAAAGCATGCGGTCCAAGGGTATTATTCCACGTGAGCTGTACAAGGGTAGCTACAACATGATGCAACAGATTCAGAGGCAATAGTGCACCGTTGCTCAAAATTAGATGCAATCCATAGAGTATCTTCTCAATTAATCATGATCATTATTTCTGGATCGGATAACAGCTTTCCTATATCTTCTTCTCTCATCTTGCCACGACTATAACATCTCATCATAATTAGGGCAGCCTGAAGATTAGAGATCTTCATGGCTACCTGATAATAGTAGGAAGATGTTATGATTGTAATTGTATAAATACTGGGAATTGTTCTGAGCCTGGGGTTGAAAAATTAACCAAATTATTGTATCAGCTGTGACTAAGGTTGTGTGCTCATCTTCCACTTTTAATACAAGGAGTTTGATTCTTCAGATATTAGCATTTTAACATGTGTTACTTCCATCATCTCTGTGTGAAGGATAGGCCCACCTTCCCATAGGTATTGCTGAGTTAATTAGGTATTTTATTTATTCTGTTGTGTGATTTTATGATAAATTCCTTTATTTATAGTAAGTTGCAATAGTTATCGATTTGCTGTGTGTCATTTGAATGATCAGTAATTGCATCTCTTGTAAAATTACAGTGGTTTGGTGTGTCAGTCGACTGTATAGGTTAACTTTCTTTTATGCAACTATGTGATAGCTGTAACAGCCCTGTTTATCCCTATTTCTTTCAATTGTTGTTTTCTTTAGATCTTTGCAGTTTGTTCCTTCGCATTTATAATTATAGAATTTAATTCCTGTACTTTGAATTTCTAGAATAGCTGAATCAAGATAGTTGGATGGATCTTTAGATGGTTTGGTAATTACAGATTTTACTTCTTGAATATTTTAATTCTAGATTAAGAATCATAAGAAGGTACTTGTGATTATATTCTTGAGAAGGTAAATTGGATTAAGTGGATTATGGGATGAGTGTAGCTGAACAGGAAAGTAGGATCATTTACTTACAACATCAACTACCTAGTGTTCAAAGCATATACAATGCATATTATCCTTGAAATAAGAGACTTACCTGGGTTGACAATTTATATTGAACACTCTGTATGTTGGATTTAATTAACTTGCATATAGGGTTCCCAACAACCCTCACCGGCATTGCAGCTAAATGGTACATCGAGTTACCACGACATTCATTTTGGGATTAATTCTTTAGCTATGGATTTTTTGACACACTTTCAGTTACCAATCCGGTATGAAACAGTTACAGACCTATTGACCTCACTTCGACAAACTACATGTACCCATATATTCGATCATATCCATGAATGGAGAAGAAGACGTAGGTTGATTAAGGCTCCTATTCCTGATCAGTTACTGACTAACTGGTTCACAAAGTCTTTGCTTCTACCCATAGCTAGAGATGTGGCCATGGGAGGCATGGTTATCAAAGAATAGGCTATTAGTCGTGCTAAATACATTGACTTGGTTTATTCCCAGTTGAGCACTTTGTATGATCTAATTCCCCATGCTTCTCGGCCTACTATAGACCCTTCGATACCTACTACGAAACCACCTACTGGTGGCATACTTGGTTCAGCTCAGATGCAAACAGTGACTAAATCCTATAATAAATGATCCATCGGATCTCAACTTCAGTGCATTAAAAGTTTGTTGTAAAAGAATGCGTTCAACAGGTTAATTAATGGAACAACATTAATAGAAATCAAATGCTCAGAACAAGAATGAAAAAACAATACTGATGAACATATATAGAGAAGAAACATAGAAACAGAGAGCCACAAACACAGAAGTTGATAACGGAGTTCACCCCCTTCACTGGGCTACGTCTCCGGGTCCCTCTCCAATGGTTACCGATCCAATTGATGGTTTTAAAAATGGTACAAAATGGTTCTGGAATCAACTTCAGCAACTGTAAACAGAATGTTGTACAAAGCCTTCAAGAATTCCTCTTCTGGAAATTACAAAATGGCCTTCAAAAGGCAAAGAAGCCTAATCATAACAGAGTATAGTCAACTTTGCATACAAACAACATCTAAAAATTAACAGCAAAACTCTCTTTCTCATAGAACACAAAGCTCTATGCTCTCCAACCCCATCTCTAGGTTCTGGAATCAACTGCAGTAATAGCAGAACATAATACTAGCCAAATCCTTCAAGACTCCTCTCTTAACAGTTACAAATTGGACTTCAAAGGACAAAGAAGCCAAATTATAACAGAGTACAGTCGACTTTATATACAAACAGTATCTGGACATTTACTGCAAAATCAACTCATTAGCTATAAAACAGAATGTTGGAAAGAAAGTCTTCAAGACCTCTCTTTTGGAAATTACAATTAGCCTTCAAAGACAAAGAAAGCTAAAATATAACAGAGAATGTTGACTTCTATAGCCCAGCATTTGGACACTTCATAGTAAAAAGCTCTCTAAGCTTCTCATAACAGAGAAATGATGCTCTGTGCTCTAAAACAACTTGTGTCTCTCCACTCTATCTGTTCCCTCTCTACTGCCCCCATGAACGGTGGCCAACATCCTCTATTTAAGCATTTAGCGAGAGGATAAGTAATGGGTTTGATTCATCCACTACAGCTGTTATTTTCTTGATTATCGTTACAACCATATGCTAACTGAACCATGCAACCCCACCAAATCGCTACCCAAGCGTTATGTTACCACGACATTCCATATTTCTGAAATGTTGCAACCAACTCCAGGCTCATACGCTACCTTACAACACATTGCAACGACCGCCACTGGGCTATGCCACATGTAACGTAACCGTTTGATGTCACCATCAACTTTGCAGCATATAAATGTCGCGGCATATAAGGACTTCATCATATACCCGATCCGTTGTCGCAGCATACAAATGTTGCGGCGTATGCCTAACCTCCATGGACCATTCGATGCTCAATTGACGATGCACAACTATGCGGCCCCTACATAATTGCATGGCATGTGATAAGCTGCGCGACATGTGCATATAATGGCTAGCATATGAGTTAAAACAATAGATTACTAAGTCTTGTACCATATTGGATCAGTGTAATTTGAAGATGAATAATCCACTGGATCATTCCTCCCCATTGGAGAGATTTTGGACCTCCAAAATCCTAGATCATCCTGCAGGTAGGTGAGGGTACCACTTCCTCACCATTCCAATCTCCATAAATCCTTCCTTGCTTAGAATCTACATATTAGTCTCCTTGTCCATGACCAAAGGAGGTTCATACCATTTAAAATTCTTTGCATATGTAACTGGAGATAAGCTCAAACAGAAAGAATGTTTACACTTCTTTTCAAAGATCTCACAACGATCATAAACAAAATTGAGATTTTTACCTTTCAACCTTCCCTTGATGATCTGCAACCAGACTTGGTCACCAACCTGAAATTGATTATCAACTCGATGCTTGTCATGCCTGGCTTTGTAAATTTCCTGACTCTTCTCCTGTTGTTCTTGCACTATCTGCTACACTGTTTTCTTTGCATCATGATGTCCACCTCTCACATCCTTTGTGCCGAAAGAAAAGTCCACATGTGACTTCAACAGATAACAAAAAAAACTCTCAAAAGGAGATTTAATGCACTGTATGTGTTGCAACTGTTCACCCCAAGCCTTACAATAATCATGAACAGTATTTTGAATAACCATCCGATTCATGCCAAGATTTGAAAGAGGCATGATTTGCTACAATTGCACATCATGTTGTACATCTCTATTAAGTGATTTACCACTTTCCAATGATTCACATTTAACTGCCATTAATGCAAACTTCCTACTAGCATTCACTATCATTTTCATTTGACTTGTAGCGACTAATGCTAGATTTGTTTTCATATGATGTGCACGAACAATGTATTCCACACCATCTTTAAAAATATGATACTTATTCTGCTCTCTATAAAAGACTTCTTGATTATCCTTATCTTTGTTTTTATTTCCTCCATACTTCTTTGGCCTTAACTCCGGATGAAGTTTCCAACACTTAGAGACATCATGTCCGTTCTGACAATGCGAGCATGTGGGTTTTTCACCCTCTTTCGTAATGGTAGCTATTTTCTTTCCCTTATCTTTGCTTTTATCTTTGTTGTCAAATTCAGATGACTTCTTCATAAAAGAATCATTATCATGCTTACCCCTAGCTTCTAAATGTGTAGCTTGAACACATACATCATCCAAGTTACTAGGGTTAAACATCAACAAAGTATGTCGCAAATAAGAATGCATGCCACCAATATATTTAAGAAGAGTTTCTTGCGTATCCAATGCAACATTCAATGCAATAGCCCTCTTTATAAATTCATGAGTATATTCTTGAATGCTTTGTCCTTTAGCTTGTCTAAAAGTTTTCCAGCTCATTATTAATTGCTGCATGTGACCTAAAGGATAAAATTGCTTCCTTAATACTTCAATGAATTCATTCCAAACTTAAATAATTTTACCATTCTTTCGAAGATCTTGCTGAATCTTGCTCTCCCACCAAGAAAGAGCCATTCCACTCATTTGTAAAGTGGCCAATTGAATTCTGGAAGGGTCATCAGTAATTCCTTGCACCCTGCAATATACTTCAAGCTGCTTGATCCAATTGTTTAAATTTTCAGCATCTAAATCTCCATTATAAATTGGCAATTCAAATTTCACATCCAATTTGAAATAAGGAATATTAGGACTTGCGTTATTTGAATGAGAAGTATGAGAAGAAGAGGAAGTTTGATTAGTGTCAGGAGGATCACCATCACCTCCTTCTCCTTTACCCTTTTCTTCCTTCTTCGCTTCTGTATCTTTGGATGAAGATCCTTCTTTTTTCTTCTTCCTTTCTGCTCGCTCATCGAGTAGAATTTCCATCATGGCTTTCATGCTCATAAAAGCCTCCAGAAACTTATTTTCTGAAATAACAAGTTTTTCTCGTTTTGTATGTCCTTCTTCTTCCCCTCGTGGAGAAGACATGGTTCTTGAGAATGTTCTCATGGAGCCAATCTCAGGATCTCCTTCAACTAATTCTCCTTCACCATGCTTTAACCTGAACCTAGTAAGCATTCACAAACTTGCACAAGCAATCAAGTAGCTCTGATACCATAATATGATCCATTGGATCTCAACTTGAGTGCATTAAAAGTTTGTTGTAAAAGAATGCGTTCAATAGGTTAATTAATGGAACAACATTAATAGAAATCAAATGCTCATAACAGGAATGAAAAAAAATATACTAATGAACAGATATAGAAAGGAAACACAGAAACAGAGAGCCACAAAAACAGAAGTTGATAACGGAGTTCACCCCCTTCACTGGGCTACGTCTCTGGGTCCCTCTCCAATGGGTACCGATCCAATTAATGGTTTTAAAAATTGTACAAAATGGTTCTGGAATCAACTTCAGCAACTATAAACAGAATGCTGTACAAAGCCTTCAAGACTTCTTCTTCTGGAAATTACAAAATGGCCTTCAAAAGGCAAAGAAGCCAAATCATAACAGAGTATAGTTGACTTTGCATACAAAAAAATCTGAAAATTAACAGCAAAACTCTCTTCCTCACAGAACACGAAGCTCTATGCTCTCCAACCCCATCTCTGGGTTCTGGAATCAACTGCAGCAATAGCAGAACAGAATACTGGCCAAAGCCTTCAAGACTCTTCTCTTAATAGTTACAAATTGGACTTCAAAGGACAAAGAAGCCAAATTATAACAGAGTACAGTCGACTTTATATACAAATAGTATCTGGACATTTACTGCAAAATCAACTCAGTAGCTGTAAAATAGAATGTTGGACAGAAAGTCTTCAAGACCTCTCTTCTAGAAATTACAATTAGCCTTCAAAGACAAATAAAGCTAAAATATAACAGAGAATGTCGACTTCTACAGCCTAGCATTTGGACACTTCGCAACAAAAAGATCTCTAAGCTTCTCATAACAGAGAAATGATGCTCTGCGCTCTAAAACAACCTGCGTCTCTCCACTCTATTTGTTCCCTCTCTATTGCCCCCCTGAACGGTGGCCAGCATCCTCTATTTAAGCGTTTAGCGAGAGGATAAGTAACGGGTTTGATTCGTCCGCTACAACTGTTATTTTCTTGATTATCATTACAACCATATGCTAACTGAACCATACAATCCTACCAAATCATTACCCAAGCGTTATGTTACCACGACATTCCATATTCCTGAAATGTTGCAACCAACTCCACGCTCATACGCTACCTTACAACACGTTGCAACGACTGCCACTGGGCTATGCCACATGTAATGTAACTATTTGATGTCACCATCAACTTCGTAGCATATAAATGTCGCGACATATAAGGACTTCGTCATATACCTGATCCACTGTCACAGCATACAAATGTCGAGGCATATGCCTAACCTCCACGGACCATTCGATGCTCACTTGGCGGTGCACAACTGCACGACCCCTACATAACTGCGCGGCATGTGATAAGCTGTGCGGCATGTGCATATAATGGCTAGCATATGAGTTAAAACAATAGATTACTAAGTCTTGTACCATATTGGATCAGTGTAATTTGAAGATGAATAATCTAGTAAAAGTCCAGATACTGTTTGTATATAAAGTCGACTGTACTCTGTTATAATTTGGCTTCTTTGTCCTTTGAAGTCCAATCTGTAACTGTTAAGAGAGGAGTCTTGAAGGCTTTGGCCAGTATTCTGTTCTACTATTGCTGCAGTTGATTCTAGAACCCAAAGATGGGGTTGGAGAGCATAGAGCTTCGTGTTCTGTGAGGAAGAGATTTTTGCTGTTAATTTTCAGATGCTATTTGTATGCAAAGTCGACTATACTCTGTTATGATTTGGCTTCTTTTCCTTTTGAAGGCCATTTTGTAATTTCCAGAAGAGGAAGTCTTGAAGGCTTTGTACAAAATTCTATTTATAGTTGCTGAAATTGATTCCAGAACCATTTTGTACCATTTTTAAAACCATTAATTGGATCGGTACCCATTGGAGAGGGACCCGGAGACGTAGCCCAGTGAAGGGGGTGAAATCCGTTATCAACTTCTGTGTTTGTGGCTCTCTGTTTCTATGTTTCTTCTCTATATCTGTTCATCAGTATTTTTTTTTCATTCCTGTTCTGAGCATTGGATTCATCTTCAAATTACATTGATCCAATATGGTACAAGACTTAGTAATCTATTGTTTTAACTCATATGCTAGCCATTATATGCACATGTCGCACAGCTTATCGCATGCCACGCAGTTATGTAGGGGCCGCGTAGTTGTGCATCATCAAGTGAGCATCGAATGGTCTGTGGAGGTTAGGCATACACTGCGACATTTGTATGCTGCGATAGCGGATCGGGTATATGATGAAGTCCTTATATGCCGCAACATTTATATGCTGCAAAGTTGATGGTGACATCAAATGGTTATGTTACATGTGGCATAGCCCAGTGGGGGTCGTTGCAATGTGTTGTAAGGTAGCATATGAGCGTGGAGTTGGTTGTAACGTTTCGGGAATATGGAACGTCATGGTAACATAATGCTTGGGCAACGATTTGGAAGGATTGCATGGTTCAGTTAGCATATGGTTGCAATGATAATCAAGAAAATAACAGTTGTAGCGGATGAATCAAACTCGTTACTTATCCTCTCGTTAAACGCTTAAATAAAGGATGCTGGCCACCGTTCAGGGGGGCAGTAGAGAGGGAATAGATAGAGTGGAGAGACGCAGGTTGTTTTAGAGAGCAGAGCATCGTTTCTCTGTTATGAGAAGCTTAGAGAGATTTTTTCTGCGAAGTGTCCAAACATTGGGCTGTAGAAGTCGATATTTTAGCAAAGGTCTTTGAAGGCTAATTGTAATTTCCAGAAGAGAGGTCTTGAAGACTTTCTGTCCAGCATTCTGTTTTACAGCTACTGAGTTGATTTTGCAGTAAATGTCCAGATACTGTTTGTATATAAAGTCGACTGCACTCTATTATAATTTGGCTTCTTTGTCCTTTGAAGTCCAATTTGTAACTGTTAAGAGAGGAGTCTTGAAGGCTTTGGCCAGTATTCTATTCTTGCTATTGCTGCAGTTGATTCTAGAACCCAGAGATGGGGTTGGAGAGCATAGAGCTTCATGTTCTGTGAGGAAGAGAGTTTTGTTATTAATTTTCAGATGCTGTTTGTATGCAAAGTCGACTATACTCTGTTATGATTTGGCTTGTTTTCCTTTTGAAGGCCATTTTGTAATTTCCAGAAGAGGAAGTCTTGAAGGCTTTGTACAAAATTATGTTTACAGTTGTTGAATTTGATTCCAGAACCATTTTGTACCATTTTTAAAACCATTAATTGGATTGGTACCCATTGGAGAGGGACCCGAAGACGTAGCCCAGTGAAGGGGGTGAACTCCGTTCTCAACTTCTGTGTTTGTGGCTCTTTGTTTCTGTGTTTCTTCTCTATATCTATTCATCGGTATTGTTTTTTCATTCCTGTTCTGAGCATTTGATTTCTATTAATGCTGTTCCATTAATTAACCTGTTGAACACATTCTTTTACAACAAAATTTTAATGCACTCAAGTTGAGATCCGACGGATCAATAAACAAGCTGCCACCCCATCCAATCAATAAGGACCACCTACCAAAACTACATCCCATCCTATTGCTTCCACTGAAGTAAATATGGTTCAATCCATTAAATCATCAGGTGGAAAGAAAAAAGGGAAAAATAAATCTAAAAGCTTGACAACCAAGGGGAAGGAAATAAAACAGAGAATACGAATAACGATTCAAAAGGAAAGAGAAAGGTGAAGTACCCCTGTTTAATCTACGGAGGTGATCATTTTAAAAAAGAATGTCCTTGTCATGAGGAAGTTGGTAAATTTTTAAAATCCTCACCCACCCCAGCTGTTTTAAAAGATCCTTTCCCTTCCCAACAATAATTAATTGATCATAAGTCCTTAAAAAAAACTTCTTCCTCCACTGATGAAGTTCTTATGATGTCTAGTGAAATGGTGAATTTGAATATAAGAGCACACAGTTATGACCCTCCTTCGAAAAATAAACCTGATGATATTCCATCTAAAAAAATCTTAGCTTCCACACCTCCTACTAATAATGGTATTCATATTGAAAAACCTATACCTGAAGCAATTCCTTCCACCAAAGGGCACTCTACATAAGTCCATAATAAATCCTAATGTTCGTGCCACCCAATACTATAATATTGCTGAAGACTTGGCCTAGGAACCCTATGCTATGTCGGCCTTAGAGGTACTTCAAACCTTCCCAAGTCAAGGAAATTTTTTTCTTACTACTCTTGTAGCTATGGATCCCAAGAATAGTAATATCATCACTTTCAAACTGGATGATTTCAAAATGAGACTTTCACATCAGTTAGCTTTCTAGATTGCTACAAATATTGCTGGAAAGACTATCCATCATACTGTTTTGGACAAGGATGCCTCTACATTAGTTACATATTTATCTTGCTGGAGAGCCATTGGATCTCCAGAAATAAATCATTCACCTACCACTCTTGAGGATTTTGATGGCCGCGGCTTTCAACCCTATGGATTGTTACCTACCATCCATGTTTAACTAGGGGGAAATTCAGTCTCCATTCATATCAAAGTCATTGATGCTCCTTTGGATTACACCTTACTCCTAGGTTGCAACTGGTTTTATGCTATGGAAGCTATAACATCAACCATTTTTCGGATCGTCTAGTTCCCATTCCAAGGAAAGATTGTTACTGTTGACCAGTTAGACTTCATCACACCTAGTTCCATTACAAATGATGCAAATAACATTCCTCTCTTGAACACCCCATAGTATCAAGACGTCGGAGTAGGCCTCATTAAAGATTCTTCACTTATGGGAGTCTTTCCTTCCTGTGACCCTCCCCTTGCTTCACAAACTGCATCCATTAATATGATTTATAGCTCTCATACAAACAAACGAAAAACAATTGCTGATGAATCCTCATCCTTTTCCCCTTTCAAAGAGTTGTATAATGCAATCCAAGCTACCAGTGATCCCACCATCAATGAACATTTCTTGGTGGCCTCAGACCATTATCACATGCCATATTGGCTCGAACAACCCTCCCCATCTCTAGATTATCTTTCACACACACTTCCTACAGACGAGTCTATCATGGAAGTGATGTCATTAGATGAGATGCCTTGGGAAGATTATCATCACAGATATTCTTTCCTTCCCCCTTTCCATATGGTAGAAAACCACTTTGCCTCCACAGTTTCATCCAATATAGTCCTCAACCCTCAGTCTTTGATCCTCACTCGTAGTGTCGACTCTGAAGGGAATTCATGCAACATTACCAAGACTATACCCATTGAAATATCCATGAAACCGGGTGTTTTTGAGAACATTTCCATAGGATAGAACTCTTCCCCTAAAGAAATCCAAACATACACGATTCTTTTCAAAGAATTTTGAGAGGTCTTCGCATGGACATATGAAGAAATGCCTGGGATTGATCCCTCTATCATTGTCCATGAAATCAAAAATTATCCTGATGCCAATCTCGTACGCCAGAAACTACGACATGTTCATCCTCGAAAAGCCACCGCTATCAAAGAAGAAGTTGAAAAACTTTTGAAAGATGGTTTCATTTACCTCATACCACTAACTAAATGGGTGTCCAACATAGTCCCTGTGAATAAAAAGCAAGGTACTATTAGGGTTTGTATCGATTTTAGGGACCTAAATCGAGCTTGTCCAAAAGACAACTTTCACACTCCCTATATCGATCAAATAATCGATAACTATGCCGAAAGCATTATTTTCTCCTTTATGGATGGATTTTCTAGCTATAATCAGATTGAGATTCTCCCATCCGACCAACATAAGACAACATTCATTTTCCCTTGGGGGAATTTTACTTATCGTAAACTACCTTTTGGTTTAAAAAATGCTGGCGCGACTTTCCAACGTGCCATGTCATATGCTTTTCATGAAATTAAACATGTTGTGGAACCCTATCTAGATGACCTGCCTCCCCATTCCAAGCAGTGGGATATCCACGTCGATCATCTAAGAGCTGTATTTCTTCAATGTATTCATTTTAACATTCGTCTAAACCCCCACAAATGTGTTTTTTGTGTCAAAGATGGATAGCTTCTTGGTTTTATTTTTTCTAAAGATGGAATCCATATTGATCCTTTGAAAATTGATCCTATTTTGGCCCTTCCTGCTCCCAAAAATGTTACTGAACTCCCAAGTTTGCAAGGGAAGGCAAACTTTCTGCATCGCTTCATCTATAATTATGTAGAGAGGACACATGGTTTCATGAGGTTTCTTAAGAAAGATACTCCTTTCATTTGGGATGATTTCACATAGCGCGTGTTTGAAAATGTTAAACATGCACTTACCCATGCACGTGTGTTGCAACCACCGAATTATGCTCAGGATTATTCCCTGTATGTGGCTGCATCATTTTCTACCATAGGCATGGTCCTTGTTCAAACATATGAACACTACTAAGAACATGTGATCTATTATGCTAGTAAGAGTCTTTTGGACTCTGAAATTCGATACTCACATGTGGAGAAACTCACTCTGGCCACAGTCATTGCGGTCCAGAAGTTTTGTCACTATATTTTTCTCTGCACCACTACTGTTTATGTGGATTCCAACCCCATGTACTACGTTTTGACATGATAGATGCTTGGGGGAAAATACTCATGTTGGATCGTGATCCTCTAGGAGTTTGACCTAGAATTCACCAAAAGTACTTCCAAGAAGTCCCTTGTCTTTGCAGAGCTTATATGTGACCTTCATCGTACTACTGAGAATCTAGAGCCCTCTGATTCCTTACTTGATGAATCACTATTTCTCATTAGTACAATAGATACATGGTATGGAGACCTCATTTTGTACCTCCAGACCTTACGATACCAACCTGCTGCCTCCCGAGATGAATGTCATTATGTTCACCACCAGGATAAAAGTTACCTTATCTTGAATGATACCCTTTACCACCATGGTGTTGATTATATCCTATGCCATTTCATTACACATGAAGAGGCTGAGATCGTCCTTAATGATTGCAATGCTGGAGCTTGTGGTGGTCATCTTTCTGGGTTAGCTACCGCCCAAAAAATACTGCATGCTGGGTACTTTTGGCCTTCTATTTTCAAGGATTGTATTGAAACAATCAATAAAGTCCCACCTTGTCAAATGTTTACTTCCAAGAAATGCACACATCCAGATCTGATCCATCCCGTAGTAGCAGTTGGCTCTTTTGCAAAATGGGGCATAAAACTTCATGCACTATAGACCTACCTCAGCCGAGGGGAATGGCTACATCATTGTGGATGTTGACTATTTTACAAAATGGGCTGAGGCAATGCCCACATATGTCGAAGACAGTAAAACTGCTGCACTTTTCTTATTCAACCATATTATTGCAAGATTGGAGATTCCTAGGGCCATCGTGATCAATCATGGATCACATTTCAAAAATAAAATGATGGCAGAGCTTAGCATCAAATTATGGTTTCAACATGATAACTCTACACCATACTATCCATAGGCCAATGGCCAGGTTGAAGCAATAAATAAAGTACTAAAAACAATGCGTCAACGGATGGTAGGGAAGGCCAAGTCAAACTGGCATTTACAAATTTTCTTCGCACTCCAGGCCTACAGGACTACTGTTAAAACTTCCACCGATTTTACACCTTTCTAATTAGTATATGAGTTGGAAGCTACTCTCCCAATAGAATGTGAGATCCCTTCTTTAAAACTGGTTGTCAAATTATTAAATAACACTACCATAGATAAAGAAAGATTCCTGTACCTAAATAAACTTGATGAAACTTGACGTGATGCTGCCTTAGCTAATGAGGCACATAAACGAAGAATGAAATTTCAGTATGACAGGACTGTCCAACCTTGTTCCTTCGATGAAGGAGATCTGGTCTTGAACTACAACCAAAAGCATGACAAGCTGGGGGCATGCAAATTTGAGTCTATGTGGCATGGACCCGACATGGTTAGCCATGTTCTAGAGAAAGTAGCATATGAATTGGTTGATTACGATGTGATACCACTAGGAGAGCCCCAAAATGGGCTCTATGTCAAAAGATACTGTTCCTAGGTCATCTAACGTAGCGTCTTTGTAAATATTGTTTATAGTTTGCTATGTGTCTTAGACTTTAAGAGGTGTGCCTTTTGTGTGATTTAGAGTGTGTTTTTTATAAAACCCTACTCATGCACGTCTTTTGTCTCATGGACGGATGACTTGATTGGTTTTGCTGATGGTGATCATCAGTATATGCTTAACCTTGCATCTGTAGCTTGGGTACTATACTCTCCTATAAGTGAGCTAGTGAGTTTAGGGGGTATTCTTTTAGGTCCATCCACCAACAATCTGGTGGAATATCAAGCTGTGGTTAGATTGTTGATGGAATCCCTAGCTAATGATGTAAGGGAAATTAGGGTTTACTTGGACTCTGCGCTGGTTGTCCAACAACTTAATCGAGTCTACACCATCCGTAATCCCCTACTTCTTCATACTTTCTGAAGAGTTAGGTTGTTAGAAAGGTCTTTTGAGAAAGTCACTTATCAACACATTCCAAGACATTTAAATGCAGTGGTAGATTCCTTAGCTAATTATGTTTTGGATTGGTATATTTCTCATACATGAAAATCCATTTGAAGCATAAATCAAAACATGTAAATTCATAAGTAGTTGAACATCTCACGCATCACATTTGTCACACACACAAATGTAAATATAAAATTCTATCATATATATATAAATTGTAACATTGAGATACAAAAATGGGCTGAAGCATCCCTAGCTTTCAGTGCCCTCAAAGTTCAGGACCATTAAAAGTTCAGAATTCATAAATACACAGGGCAAAATCTGAAGCTCTGAAGCTTTCAGTAATACATATACAAAAAGAAGATCAAAATAGACTAATCCTCCTGTTGTGCATCATAGCATGCAATGGCCTAGTCCACTCTGCGGAGTAGCCTGGTAAACCGTTTAGAAACACCTACGGTGTGGTGCTGATAATGCCTAGGTACCATGTCTGTGGATACATTAGGAATACCCACATTAAAATGCTGTAGGTTTTCCTCCACCTCTGCAAGCTCCTCTTTAGCTTCAGAGCAATACACCATCATGTCTCTGGTGCCTACTTTCCTAGCAATAGGTGACATCCCCACTGGACGGGTAGGTCCAATGTCTGTACGAAAAGACATTTTGTTATCTCAATGTTATAAACCATAAAAATGAAATAAAATACAAAATTCCAAAAAAATAGTTTGGACGGTGTCTTTACTTACCACGATCATCCCACATGTCACCCTCAGGTAAAACCAACTCTGGATCATGATGGAAATCTATCCCATCTTAGGCATAATCCTCTATCATAAGCAATTTTTTTCTCAACCAGCGAAAGAATCCAGCCCCATAGCTAACTTTACGCATTGCACCACCAAGGTGTGGCATAGCTATAACCCATGCTAACATCCTAGGATCTTCAGGCTCCAGCCTGGTGATATTTACCTGTGGTCTCAAATGTGGAATCCATTGTAACATGAATTCCACCACCACTACCCCATATCTGAATTGCTTCAGTGTTCCCCTCCTACATTTGGTCAACTTCTTCTTCAAAAATATTAGCATGCTCTCACACCAGTTAAAAATGGTAGGATCCATACACTATAGAGTGTATAGCATATGAGACCGAGTAGTAAGGTGGGCATATCTTGTTCCTGCTTCCTTACCAATAGTGTATACCATAGTACTCAATGGGTGATTCACTATGGAGTGAATCTTTAGTTTCCCAGATTGAGATTCTGTACCCAATGCACAATGCTGGTATATTATGTCATTCAAGGAGCCTTCTCCTCCTTGAGCCCTAGATAAGACTGCCTGACTCCCCCACATGGATAGACCGGTCAAAAGGAATAAATCCTCTACCTCAATGGGAAATATGTGGACCCCTATGACAAAATTTTCTTGATCGAGATCCCACATGTTAATGATATACTCAAGTAGCCGAATGTGTACTTTCATACTGGGCACACAAAAATATTTCAGCAGTCCACAATTTCTTAGGGCTTCGACAATAGGGGGATCATTAGTAGCTTGTACATTGGAAGTCTCATGTTCCCTCTCTTTCCAGATAACCACAGTGCACCTTCAACATGCAAATCTCATGATTAGAACACATGGCATGGGTTAAAAAACATAATAATACATTTTGAAGCAAATCTTGAGCATGAATTTGGTATTTTTAGCATTCTAGGGTTTTATTTTTCTTCCTCAAGGCTACAGTGGCATTGCTACCTTTTACCGACAGAGCACCATCGGCAATTGCACCTTCAATACTCAGTTTGTCATTTCCTAGTCCATCATGGACAAGGCGTCGTCGAGGACTCTCCCTGATGGCTGAAAACCCTTAGAAAATAAAATTTAACCTATTTTTAACCCATAAAATTGCTTAATGATAGTTGGTTTGCTATTTCTAATGGAAATTTACAAACCTGTCCTCTACCTTGGCTTCAAAATCATTATAAAAATTGTTTTTAGGGATGTGAGTGTAAACATAAAAGAAGCAAAATTGATGTTTGTAGAAGATGGAAGAGAAAAGAGTTGATTACTTACCTCTTACATGGTGAACGGAGAAGAAATAAAGAAGCAATATTCTTGCCAAACCATCAATGGAACTCTTACCAATCAAAACCAACTCTCCAAAGCTCACAAATGGTAAAAATTTAATGGTAACTATTTCTTACCCCACTTTCTATTTATAGAGTATTTGAGATTTTCAAAAATGCATTACAATTCATACATTTTGAATTCCAAATTATTTAAGTGAAAGTGGGTTTTTATTTTTATTTTCTATAGTTTTGGCAAAATGGTTTTTAATGGTATTTTTTGAGTTTTTCAGGGTTAATGCTAGGTTTTGTCTCCAATACAAGTCATTTTTGTCTTTTTCGGGCTTAGGGAAAAACTAAAAACGTACCAAGTGTCGTTATACACTTTTTACATGCTTGTTAAAATTCTAGTAGAAAGGTGTTGAGTCCACTTTTTTGCTTTTTCAGACTCGTTAAAAATGGATTATGAAAAAGGAACCTCGTTTAGGAGTTATATTTAATCTCTTTTCAATCTCCTCAAAACACAAAAGGATTGCCAAGCAAACTTGTTGCATTCACGCTTGTAAAAGAATTTGAATAATCGACTAGTCAGGGGTAGGTTATCTCTTTTTCGAACTGATTGGCCTTATTTATGAAAAATGACACTTTTTGGAGTCTTATTAGTCATTTTAGACTCTCTAAACATGAAATGGTAGATGATTTTACTTGCGTCAGACTCATAAAACATACAATGTAAGACCCTATTTCCAGAACGAACCCCTTCTTTCGCAGGTTCGTAAAACTATGAGAATGGACTCATAACTTGATGAGATTCAATGAGTATTTGTCACCCTCTTTGGACTCGTAAAAATGAAAAGAGGCACTCACCTTTAGAGGTGGGGAAATGAAAGGAAAGGGGAATGGTTTTCATTTGTTTATATGGCAGTAATCTATAGTCCACCTTTGAACATGGCACCTGTTTGCATTTGCATATCTGAACAGTTTGGGTTTTCAGTTTTTCCTTGAGTCGATCCATTTTTGTGAGTCACCTAACTCCTTTGAGACAATTCAAAGGATGCTTTTTTATATTCCTTGCATTACACTTGGTTCTATTCTCGCGGGTCAATACTACCAAGTCATGTGTCGTGCCTCCCAATTGTTCAAAGGTTACCTCTCTTAGAAAAATAATCCATCAACAACCTCACTTGTCCTCAAAATTCAGTCATGTCTGAGTCAATACTATCATTCCAAATGAACTTTTATTCTCAATTTCATGTCACTGATGTGGGAATTATCATGGCCCTCATGTGACAGGGTCTATTCCTGTTGACTTCATATCACTATCTAGGAATTAGACCTAGAAACCTAGACAATACCTTGGGCCTGCATGCCTCAATTGCTGGTTGCCTCATTTTCAACATGAGTTTACATCATTGGATATTGATTGAAAGATGTCATTGGATGTTCGACTTCAAGTCCTTTATTCACATTCGATGATTTGTACTGAGATACCTTGGGAATCATTGACATCAATGGTGATTTCTCTCACACTTGTTAATTGTTGAAATTTGACTGGTAATCAAGTGGTTTCTACCATGTTCAATGTCAATACATTGTAACCACATGGTTAGATTCATATCATTCAGAGATTGGGATGAATACCTTGAGTGATTAGGATTTATCATCATCATTGCTTATTCTCAAGTTGCATTTGGAGATCATTTAGAGTAATGACACGAATCCACATTGTATGTTCGGTGGCTGTGTTCTATATCTGAAAATGAGAGGCATAGATCTACTTTGTATATCTTGTAGCTATGACCTATCTCTTATAGTAGTCAATCATGGATCTACAGTGTATTATTGGTAGCCATGACATAGTCATCATGGCATAGATTTGTAGTGTATTGGTCCACAGCTACGATTGGATAAGAGTTATTTATTGGTCCTTTATGAGGCTATCTCTCTTTGCCTCTATGTCGGACGAAAAAATTGCAAAGCATTTCACCTATCACATTCTTCTAGCTTCATAATTTGGGGGGCATTTTGTAGCACATGAAAATCCCACATTGCCTAGCCAGATTTCAGAAGACTTTCTTGTTGCCTGTCAACCTCTCAAAAAGCCTGATCTGGATCACCTTGGCCATTTTTTCCCCTAAATTAGAAGAAATGGCACTCTTTCACCTTTTCCACAGAGCGTCGTCGATGCCTCCATCAGTTGAGAAAAAAGTGTTGTCAACCCAGTAGAAAAAATCCTAGGTCGGCACTCTGTCTAGTTTACCTAAAAGCACCGATGGTCAATTAAAGGGGGGAAAAAGGGAAGCTTATAGAAGATTCCATACATGATCCTTCATGGAATTGGTTCCTACATGTCTGGGAGAGGTGGCATTCACCTCCTCACCTATAGGGATCTTATTATATCATTTTGTCAAGTCATCCTATGGATTTTTGGCCTATAAATGAAGCTTCTATGAAGAGAGTGAGGGAGATCAGAAAAAGCATCCTTATGCTGCTAGTTTCAAGTCTAGATAGAGGAAAAGTAGAGGTAGCTTGTAGATAGAGAGGTATTCATTGGAGTTTGTAGACATTTGTTGAGACAGAAGCTGTCAACGTCAAGGCTTTTGGTTGTACTTCTTCTCACCCATTATTAATACACAAACATTTCCCTTTCCTATATTTAATTATTGTGTTTGTGATTAAATATTATTGGACTCCTTGATCAACAATATGGATAGTTGATTATCATGATGCTCTCATCTTTTCATTTGTCTTGTGATCCATATTGTAGGTATTGAATCATCTCAAGGACTTTCTGGAGAACAAATAAACATGTCTACAATTGAGGTATATGATGTGTTAAGTTAATTAATTTGAATATTCAAGGGAAGGATATGTGGCTATGATTCTTTTGTTATATAGTTGTGTTTTGCATTACAGAGGAACAAGTAGTGTCATCACTGGTTGAGAATGTTGGGGCATGGACCTTGAAGGTCCTTAATTTTGGCAACTCCGCGGTTTTGGTGCAAAGCTTGTAAGCGGAGTTGTGGCCCAAAATAGTCTTAGGGATTTTGGGGTTGGTTCGAAGCCCCTCTTTTTGTAATTAACCCATGGTTTAAACTCATGGTTTTTAAGCCCATGGTTTAAGCTCATGGTATTGTAATAGTGCACTTGTATAAATAGGCACTTATGTAGAAGAAGAGGCTTTTTGGTGTTATGATGATGATTTGATGCGAAGAAGCTAAGGCCTATTTTAGGGTTTAAGGTTAAGTCCCAACTGTGTGTGTGGATGACCTCTACAGCTTAGTGCATAGAGGGTTTTGTAAGAAAGGTCAAGTCCCAGCTGTGTGCATGGATGACCTCTGCAGCTGAGTGCGTAGAGGGTTTTGTAAGAAAGGTTAAGTCCCAGCTGTGTGCGTGGATGACCTCTGCAGCTAAGTGCACAGAGGGTTTTGTAAGAAAGGTTAAGTCCCAGCTGTGTGAGTGGATGACCTCTGTAGCTGAGTGCATAGAGGGTTTGGAAGAAAGGATCTGCAGCTTATTGGACGTAGCCCCTACACTGGGGGTGAACCACATATATCTTGTGTTGTGGTGGTTCTTGTTATGTTGTTCCTGTTATTTTTATGCATTTGATAAGTAGGTGAATGATAAAGTAAGACAAATTTCTAGTATTAACTTCGCTGTGAATTCCCAGTTAAGGGTTAAGCAAGTAACTGTCTGTTTATCTAAACTGCGAAGCTAGTTAAGTGAATGTCGAAGCTCTGTTCTGCATGATTATTCTTTATTAAGGATAAAGGTACAGTAATATCCCTCTTTTGCCTGCAGAAACCTGATTCTGCGGCACCCCATAACTGTTTCGGTGAGACTGCAACCTGTTCGCAGGTTGTTGCCGAAAGGGCCAACACTGTGGGTCTCTTTGTTGGTGCAAGATAAAAGTATAAGAACTCGGGTCTACCCAAGTGCCAACAAATTGGTTCCGTTGCCGGTTGAACCAGTATCTTCTTTAAGAGGGATCTACATCGTACCTCGAGGGATATGTTTTGGAGGCCTTCAGTAAAAGAAATCAGTGACTGGGTTGAAGATACTTATCTGAAATTTGCTGAACAAGAAAATAAAGATCCTCATCGTAGCTCAGATGACTTATTGCAAAGGTACATTTTTACTGATATTTATGAAATTTTATTTGGTAGTATCCACATAGAATTACACCAGTGGTTATCCAGGTTGACAAAAAGAAAGACAAACTTCCAAGAAGATCAGTCTCCTGCCTGGACCCCGAAAAGAATTAAGCTGTTGAAAAGAGTGAACAACGCGGTATCTAGAGTTGTTGAATTCTGGACAACGTGAACTCTTGAAGCATTTATGAAGGAGTTCGCCATATACACACATACTTCCTTTAGTGAAGCAGAAAGACAGTTTTTCAAAGGACCAAGAGGTAAGTACTTGAATTCATTAATTCTAAAAATTAAAATTCTCTTGGCTGAGAAATGCATATTGCTTATCGAATCAGATTGCTAGATTTATTGTTACTAACCTATGTTTGGAAGTGAAAGTGACTTCAACAAGCAAAGTGGTTTGCTTCATAGTGGTAAAAGATACAAGAGAAATTTTGGATCCTATACCCTAGGCTAGAATACCGATTATACCTCGTTAAGTCCTGAAGAGTCTGAATCTAAAGAAACCCCTTTTGTTAGAAACCCTCTTGTAACTCTGCAGCGAAGACCTGTCATCCCTGAGATCCCGTTGCAGTCTGAAAGTAACCCTAAACCTAGTACTCTTGTCGCAGGTCAGTCTACCTCAGTAAGTTCCCCTCCCCCTGCTATCAGTCCCCCTCCTCCCCCCCTCGATCCAATATGGCCCATGTGAATGATGATATAAAACTTACAGTCTTTAAAGGAACTGGATCAGAGGATCCAGAGCAGTTTTGGTTCTTATGCGAAGCTGTTTGGACTGCTAAGAATATTATGGATCAAAACACAAGAAGAGCACATCTGGTCATATCTTTCAGAGACCGAGCTTTGACCTGGTTTATGAAATTTTCGAGTACTCACAACTATATACTTGATGATATTAAGAAAGCAATGATCAAATAATTCAAGAAGCCTAAATCGGAGTCACAGTGTATAACTGAACTGAAAGAAATTCAACATAAGTGAGGTGAATCAGTTTGGGACTTTGATCAGAGGTTCAAGGTTCTGTTGGATCAAGTTAGTTTTACTATTAGACCAGAACAGCATAAAGAATGGTTCATCGCAGCACTATTGCCTCATATCAGGACTCCACTTATGCAACAGAAGGTTGCTGATCAGCAGGAGGCATTGGAAATTGCTATGAAACTTGAAACAGCTCCTGTTGGAGATAATTCTGGAATAGCTCAGATATAGGTGCAGTTAGCAGAAATGGATTTGGAGCTTTGCGACATGAAAAAAGGGAAAGCTACTCGCGAAGAGGTTTGGTGTACATGATGTAAGACAGAAGGTCATGACAAAGAACAGTGTCCTGCACTAAGAAATTATCTGAATACTGGTGCACCAAACCTGTTTAACCCTAATGTCCTATATTGTGAGATCTGTAGAGCAACTGGCCAACATCGACCTGAAGATTGCTATCTGCTACAGAGATATGTTCAAGTACCTAAGATTCCCTACTGCATGTTCTGTAAGCCAGTTGGACACAATGAAGACGAATGTAGAAGCTTTGACCTCATGAGAGAGCGAACCTATGATGCTTATAGGGTACAACCCGATGCACAAGGAAATGATGGATATGGTTACCGTGGTAGTACATCAGGTCGAAGTAATTTCAGAGGTCGAGGTCATGGTGGTATGCCTGGAAGAGGACGAGGCCAGGTTATTTGCTATAACTGTAATCAGGCAGGACATGTATCTAGAGACTATCAGAACCCAACTGCGACATGTCGATATTGCAGAGCAGTCGATCATGTGATTGAGCAATTCCCATAGTTGATAGCCAAGGTACAAGAAAGAAATGGCGCTCCTACTCAGATTGTTTAGATGATTGCTGTAGAGAAAAGACCTGTCCCAACCATTAATGTTGTTACAAGGAGTGGAGCTATGACACAAGTACCGAACAAGGGGAAACAGCCTAACGAGGCTTGGGTCCGTAAGACCCCAGAGAAAATTCTTGCCTTCGATGTTGGAAGAGAAAAAGAAACATTTATGGAAGCTAAAAAATATTTTTCTGATCCAAGAACATCAGTAGCAACTACGCAACAACATCAACACCAGTTACAATTCCAAGAAGCTTCGCCAGATCAAGTAAGTACACTGACATCATTTTTACAGAGTTGTATGAAGCTATTAAGAAATCAAAATGCTTTGAGTGAGTTACAGAAAGTTATTGCGTCTTGCGAACCTCAATGAAGCTCTGATAGAGGAAAAACTGTTAATAGAGTTAGAAGGACTGGAAGAGAAATGAGATTGCATGCTCAGATAGGAGATTATGACATGAATGATATCATTTTAGACCTGGGATCCGAAGTGAATGTCCTAACTAGGCAGACATGGGAACAAATGGGAAGACCTATGCTTGAATGGTCCCCTATACAGTTGAGATTAGCCAATCAGCAGGAAGATTGTGCCCTTGGGAAGATTCCCTAGTGTACCAGTGGACATTGATGGAGTCAGTACCTTAGCATATTTTGAAGTCATTGAAATAATTGATGATAGCAACCCCTATCCAGCCTTTCTAGGAATTGAATGGGCAATAGACAATTATGCAGTAATCAACCTTAAGAATAGACAGATGACTTTTGAAGGAAAAGGATTGAGAGTCATAGTACCATTGGACCCTTCTCAATGAGAAAGGTATATAGAGCCAGTTAGAGATGGAGATCAGGATGTTTTAGATCATATTTACAACATCACAGCTAAAGAAGAAGACTATGTTAACCCTACTATCGAAGGTATAATGGATTGGTAGTGTGACAGTTCTTGCATGACTGATTCAGACGAAGGCCTAGAGAATTGGCAGACTAGACTTTATGAGCTACATGGACATCGATGTGCAAGAATTACCAAGTCTATCAGATGGATTGGCTCACAGACAAGAGTCTTACCTACTTTTGATGGCTTGACAGACCCAGAGGATTTTATTATGCAATTCTCAGAGCAAGTACTGGATTCACAGAAAATGGAGACTATGGATTCAGTATTCAGATCCACAGCTGCCAGATGGTGGAATGGTCATAAAAAGTATATTCACAGTTGGGGAGCTTGTCAAAAGTTTCTTCACTTGAGATTCATGGATCAATCTCAGGAGGTGCGAAGCAGATTTAATGGTAAGACTAGCCCTTAGGAACATTTGGAGTAGTGTTATGAAGCATGGAAGCATGTACCTTGTGAAGAATGGGTACATAGGTTTGTACACACTCTGGAACCTATAGAAAATAATTGGTATGCGGAGGTAGAGCTTCGCCATGGTACTGTAAGTTGGGTTAGCCTTACTGATAGTTTTGTGCTCACATTTTCTATTAATGAGTTTTTCCCTACTTTGTACACAGCTATTAGGGTGATCCATACTAAGGTGTTTGATGATAAAGAAATAGCCGAGCACCAACTTGATTGAAAGGAACAAGAAGCTAATGCAGTAGAATGTTATAACCTCGCCATTGATGAAGACGATGACCCTTGCAACATTAATATTCTTGAGTCAGAAGGTCATTGCGAAGCACATGGACTAGCAGTCGAAGCACCTGAAGTAACTCAGCCCTTGAAAACAAGGAAAGTAAACATTGGATCAGAAGAGATGCCTAAGTATGCTACCATTGGAGACTATTGGGACAAAGAAATGGTAAGCAAAGTGACTGAACTTCTCCATGAGTATCAGGGCTTATTTCCGATGAAGTTCTTAGAAATGAAAGGTATCCTTGGTGATATAGGAGTGAGAAAAATCCCTTTGAAAGCTGATGCAAAGCCTGTGAAGCAGTGCCCTTATAGGCTGAACCCTAGGTATAAAGAAAAAGTCAGGATGGGGCGAGATAAGATGCTCACTGCAGGAATCATTGAGGCCGTCGAAGAAATTTTGTCATGGTTTCCAGATGTGTCAAAGGTCTGTATTGTGTCAAAGACCCTTATTGTGGTGAAGCTAAAGTTACTGGTTGTGCCGAAGGAGAAAGGCGTGTCGAAGCTTAAAATGCGACCGTTGGAAAAAATCAGATTTGGCGGCGCCGGTACGTTAACTGCAGTAACTGCCTGTAATGATGAGATTTTAAGGAAATCTAACGCTGTTTGGACAAGATATACTAGATTTGGTGTCTTTAATGCTCAGTTATGGCATATTTGGGTCATTGGATTCCATAAGAAGACATCCAGACCTGCGGATTTCACATTACGCATTTTCCTGAGTTTTACAGTTCAGTCCATGTCAGCTGATCGCGAAGTCTAGGAATTGTTGAGAGAATTCAGAGAGAGGGGTCTGTAGAACCTTATGAGCACTCCACCTGCACTTGCACCTTGCGAAGAGACTCCCCCAGCACTGAATCAACCAATGCAGACACGATCAACCAGGAAGAAGTTCAATCCAGAAGTTCGCTCTAAGCGGAACGAAGAAAGACACAAGCCATCAGGACAGACACCAGAGGATCCTGTGATGAATCCTCTTGGATAATTGAAAGACCTTGGTGAGGATGGAAATGTTGCACCGCAGTGTCCACCATATCTTTCGCCTATTCGACCAGGAGTTCATCCACCTCGGCGGACATCCAAGTTCACGTTATGCACCCCTTCGCTGCCACAGGGTGTGCACTTGATCGGAACAATGATAGGAAAGATAGACCAGCTTAAGTACGCAGACCATGATACAAATGATCATGGGAAATTTCCGTAGTTCGTAGCTAGGAAATACTTGCACTTTTTCCATTATCCAGAGGCTGGTATGACGCTACTTGAAGTGAAACAGTGGGTTGCGGGCTTGGAGCAAGCCGACTTATTGAAGATGCTCAATGTTCCCCACTTTGGTCACAGCACGCAGGTTACCATAGTGGTCAAGCAACTATTAGCATTGGTGCATGATGGGCACCTATGGATAGGAAACTAGAAATTTCCTATTGATGGAGAGCTCATTCACAGGATTATAGGCTTGCCGAAGGAAGGGCCTGATTTTGGGATCGAGTTCATTGGAAAGCACGAGGATATGAAGCTGGCGCAGCACATGAAGGACCACTTCGGGCTAACGAAATGAAAGCAAGGGTATCAAACCTCGACAATTCGGCACCAAAATATTCACTTCACCGTAGAGCTCCTAGCATGCAAGTTAATGCAGAAGTGTAGGCCCAATGAAGTACCTGCCCCCATTGTCAGTATTGTTGTGAACTGTACCGAAGGCTACAGTTACAAATGGGTAGAGTACATTGTGTGAGAATTCCTTGAAGATGTCCGTGATGCACAGGAGAAAGGTATACCCTTTCATTACTCATGGCTGTTAGTGCTTATTGCACTGGTAGGATGGAGAGAACCTACCAAGGCGCGATTTGTTGATGTGCCTCCATAAATGCCTGGCGCAGCAAGGTACGCATCTCTGTGGGTCTCACAGGATAAGGCCTTACAGCATATGATGAACTATGTGTTTGCCTTCTACGCCCTGAATGATTTATATGAGATTCTGAAGACACCGCGGCTCAGTAATGAGATATTTTCTCAGTATGCGGGAGTGGCCAATTTTAGGGCTGACATGCATCATGTATTCATCTAGGCCCGCGCAGATAACAAGAATAAATGGTCGAATTTGCCATATGTGGTGAGCAAGGAAGACATCCTCACAGTAGTCAAGCAGTGGCCGGCTGAATGGATGAAGGACGTAGGAACCAGGCTAAGAATACCAGTTCCCCCAGTAACAGATGTGGGCACAGGTCCTAGCCAGACACAACAAAATGACCCACTCGAAGAAAGCGACGAACGAGATGTCATAGTAGAGCGGAAGTGACCAAGGTGGAGACGATGGAGCTAATGAAGAAGAAGAAGAATCGGTCAAAACCATTTCAGACCCCAATCACCTAGATAAGCGCAAGTTTCCCGAGGCAGAGGAAGTGACGAAGCCTTCGTCGAGAAAGAAAACTAAGGCGTCGAAGGGCAAGAATATTGTTGAAGAGCCCACTATGATGATTGAAGAGATTGATCAGGATTTGATGACATAGATAGAGGTATTAACTATAAAATGGTTAGAGTTTGCAGCTATGCACCTTGATGCGCTCACCGGCATAGCTCAGCGAATTGAAGAACTGAAGGCATTAGCAGAAAGAACAGCAACTAGCGCTGCAGCAAGCAGTGCCCCAGCAAGCGTACAGCCAGACACTCAGCAATGGCTAGCCAGAAGCAACAAAGGATAGGTCCCAAGTGCGGCCCTCATAATAACTGACGCAGCATCTCGATCGCAGATGAGCGTGATAGTTGAGATAGACTACGCCAATTTGTCTATGCCGAAGCTGCATCTGTGTCAATTGGCACTCATGAAGGAGATCCAAGAACGAGACAGCTACTCACATATGCAGTTAGAAAATGCAATGAAGCAGAGTGAGAGCCTCGCAGCACAGTTGGAAGAAGCTGAGCAGAAGAAGAGGGAAGCAGAAAGCAAGTAGGATGCACTGGTGCGAGTATTGGATGAGGCGTGTCGAAGTCTCCCTGATTTCGACATGTAGGCTGAAGAAGAACCGAAGTAAAGAATTGTTAAGCTGAAAGACTATGCATAACAGTCTCTAAGTGAGATAGAGAAGATGAAAGCAGAGCATGAGGCTCAGATTGCGGAGCTTCAACTTCACATCATTCCTGAGAGTCCTCCAGAGGTCAGGGAGTAGCATCGCAGAGATATTCAGGCCTCAGCGACGAAGATCTCAGATCTTGTGAGTAGTGCCTCAAAGCTCCTAGATGAAAGTGTCGAGGCCTGGGAAAACTTACAAGACAACCCAGAAGTGGAAAAGCTGCAAGAAACCATCAAGCAACGATAGACAGAGATGGATGCAGTCAAAGCAGAAATCAAGACATTGCCTCCTATGCAGAAGATGCCTAAGGTGAAGCATAGGAATGAGATCCAGCAAGAAATCGAGGCATGCAAAAGGGAAGAAACACTGTTAGTGAACTTTGTGCAGCCCCTTATTAACGAGGCCTTAGAGTTGAGCACTGATGCAGACAACCAGCTCAAAGTATTGAAGGAGTGTGATGCGTTTGCACAGGAAAAGGCTAGTGAAGCATCTACAACAAAATTGCAGGAGATAGTGGAGAAGGAGCAAGTAGCCGAAGATATCATACGCAGCCTCAACAACCAATTTACTATCTTCGCCAACAAGATTCTCCCACCAGAAAAGTAGTAGAGTGTCCCGGGACGGGACACTGGTGAGTCTTAGGGGCCTGTTGGGGCATGGACCTTGAAGGTCCTTAATTTTGGCAACTTCGCGGTTTTGGTACGAAGCTTGTAAGTGGAGTTGTGGCCCAAAATAGTCTTAGGGGTTTTGAGGTTGGGTCAAAGCCCCTCTTTTTGTAATTAACCCATGGTTTAAACTCATAGTTTTTAAGCCCATGGTTTAAGCTCATGGTATTGTAATAGTGCACTTGTATAAATAGGCACTTATGTAGAAGAAGAAGAGGCTTTTTGGTGTTATGATGATTATTTGATGCGAAGAAGCTAAGGCCTATTTTAGGGTTTAAGGTTAAGTCCCAGCTGTGTGCGCGGATGACCTCTACAGCTGAGTGCGCAGAGGGTTTTGTAAGAAAGGTCAAGTCCCAGCTGTGTGCATGGACAACCTCTACAACTGAGTGCATAGAGGGTTTTGTAAGAAAGTTTAAGTCCCAGCTATGTGCGTGGATGACCTCTGCAGCTGAGTGCGCAGAGGGTTTTGTAAGAAAGGTTAAGTCCCAGCTGTGTGCATGGATGACCTCTGCAGTTGAGTGCGCAGAGGGTTTGGAAGAAAGGATTTGCAGCTTAGTGTGCAGTTTTGGGTTGTTGAGAAGATCTGCAGCTGAGTGTGCAGATCAGAACTATGTCATTTGTAAAGTGTTGAACATAAACACAGTTCTATGGATGTAGCCCCTACACTGGGGGTGAACCACGTATGTTTTGTGTTGTGGTGGTTCTTGTTATGTTGTTCCTGTTATTTTTATGCATTTGATAAGTAGGTGAATGATAAAGTAAGATAAATTATTAGTATTAACTTCGTTGTGAATTCCCAGTTAAGGGTTAAGCAAGTAACTGTCTGTTTATCTAAACTACGAAGCTAATAAAGTGAATGTCGAAGCTCTGTTCTGCATGATTATTCTTTATTAAGGCTAAAGGTACAGTAATATCCCTCTTTTTCCTGCAGAAACCTGATTCTGTGACACCCCATAACTGTTTCGGGTGAGACTGCAACCTGTTCGCAGGTTGTTGTCGAAAGGGACAACACTGTGGGTCTCTTTGTTGGTGCAAGATAAAAGTATAAGAAACCGGGTCTGCCCTAAGTGCCAACAGAGAATTCCTAGTAACAAATCTCAACAGGGATCTATTTCAACCATCTAGAATAAGCTACGATTTTACATCCCTTAGTATTATATGTGCTTATTTCTCTTGCATATTGGAAAGGATTGATTTTTGGTGTCATACTGTCTGTTGTGGTACCCCCAAGACATAGGAAGTTTCTCTGTGTAGCATCCACCATTACCATGATCCTATGATTTCTGTCGGCCATATGATGAGCTCCTGACCTCACACATCAGGGGGCAATCTGTTAACACAAAAAAATGTTCACTTAGCTCTACATGGTGTAAAACATATACATACATCATATTCCTACCATATTTCCCTTACTTTTGACCTTCACAATTGTATTTCCACAAAAATGGTCCAACACATGATTGTTTACTATGGTTTACCCTCACTCTCTCCCAAAAAGGGTAAAAAAACCATAAAAAGGGTCGAAAACCCTGAAAAGGGTTCAAAAACCCTAAAAAGACTATAAAAACCCTAAAAAACACAAAGGATCAGAAAACAATAGGAAAATACCATGGGTCATAAAATACCATGGCTAACCACATTGGGTCAAAAAACCCTAGAACCATTCTATAAATACATTGTGAAGGGCTCTCCCAAAATACCTTTTTTCTCATTTTTCATTTTGTGAGTACGTTGGGACACCTTTACTCTTAGGTATTCACATAGCCTTTTTCCATCATCTCGTCACCATACCATTCCCACTTTGTACATCGAGACATTCTCTGTACCCACTTGGAGAACCATCCTTTGGAGAGGCGAACCACTTCTGAGACGACCATGGTGGCCCACTTTACAAGAAAGAAGTTATACTTTTATTTGTTTGTATTTATTTAGTTTAGCCGTCGTATATTCAAAAGATGTTAAAATATTTTTTTGTGTTACTAATCTTGTTTGTTGTTTTAGTTTTCCATGAACTCTTCCTTACGATCCCATTGATATAAGGCTGGTGATTTTACACATAACAGGGGAGAAATCCTCGCTACAGGAAGTGTCACGTCCCCATGCCTCTGACTGGTGAAGAGGACGAGATCTCCATGGAGTTAACCATGCGGCTAAGAGCCCACGAACATATACAGACATATAATTTGCTAAATAGAATGCTGCTGGGAATGCATTATGGTAAAACATGCACAAATGCCATTGCATAACACACACAGATGCATTCATTTAACATACACATCGGAAACATCATACATTTAAGCCAGCATGCATTCATCATGTTCATTTCATATTCATTAATAGAAATTACAGTTGCAGAAGTAAAAATGGACAAGATCACTTATCTTATGATGAACTTGATCCGCAACCAGCTATGTCGTTGCAACATTCCACCCAACCATAGGCCAGCGTGCTCTTTAATCTCTCAGCAGCGCTGCCACCCCCGAGCTGGGCATGATTCTCCAAGGAATAAGGGAACAAAAGGCTTACATGTAGCCAAGGATACCCAAACACATAGCCAAGCCAACAGAGTTGGGGTTATCAGGCCATTAAGGAGCTGGAGAAGGAAAATTGCTAAGCTGGTGAGCTCATTATAGAGCCAAGAACACCTACACCAGAACTAGCCTGGCCTCTAAGACACCCATCCACACCCAACACAAGGAATTAGTCCCTTCTTTGCTACACAGTCCCTCAGGCCTTGCGTTCCCTTCCAGTGCTATTCAGGGGTGATGGAGAAGAAGGCCAGCCCTCTAGCTCTATCTGTGTGGTTTACAGCCACCAGGTTTATCAAGCAAATCTAAGCCAACATCCCTGCTCCTCTCACAGTCCGAAGACCAACCATTACACTCAGGCAACTCATTTAGCTGTCACAGCTTATACAAGGAAAACGAATCTCAAGCAACATACAACAAATTCCCAAACGCAGCAGCAAACACACTTATAGCAAGGAAAAATCAATAGTCCATCCAAGGCAATTGAGCCACGGGAAGACTCACACATACCACGATGGAAACAAATTTACAAACTCCTGGCCTGGGTGTGAGTAACAATCAATGCAGAACCACAAATCAATCCGTGAGGGAAAAATACAACCACAACATCCACGGTTCCGCAAGGGAAAGAACAACGTGGGAAAACCCAGAAATTCCTGTGCGTGAGAGGACAATCAAACCCCATGAGGAATGAACAGACAATGGAGGTCCCGTGTGAGGAAGAACAACTCCGTTTTTGTCCGTGGATGCACACACAACAAGAAGGACGTGGATTTTTGCAGTTCGCAGGTGTTTTGCAACTTGTGGAAGAAGAAGAAAATATGCGTGAGGGTGATAGTCGTTTTTCCTTTCCATTCAGAAGTCAACTATGGGTGGAGTGTGTGTGGAGGCATGGACTGACAGTCCTACCACCCCACTCCCAAAATAATTAACTGCCATAACTTCCCTCAGCTACCAGCAGAAATTATTAACTGAAGGTGGTTGGAATAAAACAAAGGAAGATAACACATGGGTTTTTTCCTTATTATCCAAAGTTTGACAATTCCCCCACATCCTTATCCTTGGGAAAATCATGCCCCTTTCGATTTAGTTTCCACGACCGTAGCTGGTTGTGTTCTTTTTAATTAATTATAGATGCATATTTACAGGATGATCAACATAATATATGCCGCATGCCCCGATATACCATCGGCGATAAATTTAAATCCAAAACATAACGTGACCGATCAATGGTGGGGCCTTGGCCTTTAACTCCACACCATGATCATTTACAATATACACATCATATACATCTAATGTAATGGGGTCAAAACCGGGACATTACAGGAAGTCGTCGTATGCTGAGAAGAATTATACTACAATAGAGAGGGAATGTTTGGAAATGGTATATGCGATGCAGAAGTTTAGGAATTACTTATTGGGAGGTCATTTCAAGATGTTCACAGACCACTCTACTTTGAAATATGTGGTCAATAAGCCTGTAGTTGGGGGGAAGATATGTCATTGGATACTTCTCTTTCAGGTGTTTCATTTTGAGATAATTGTGAAGTCGGGTCGCCTAAATGTTGGCCCTGATCACTTATCACAAATTGAGACATGTGAAGAAACAACAAACATTGAAGATGGCTTTCCAGATACAAAAATATTCAGAGTTGAGATGGTTGATGACTATCATGAGAAAATAGTTCAGTTTTTGGCGACACAAAAAACTCCAGAAGATCCTACTACAAGTCAGAAGAAGTAGTTGGTTTTTAAAGCCGCATATTTCTAGTTGATCACTAGACAACTCTATAAGCTAGGAATGGATGAGATCTTACAATGGTGTGTCCTACTACATGAACAAGGGAGAATATTGGAATAGGCACATGTGGGAGTCATAGGTGGACACTATGGTGGTCACACTATTGCTAGGAAGGTTCTCCGCGCAGAGATCTGGTGGCCGACTCTTAATAATGATGCAACGGACTATGCACGGACTTACGAAATCTATCAAAGAACTTGGAAACCGTCAAGGAGGGATGAGATTCTGCTCATACGTTAGGTGATGTTGCAGCCATTTGATAAATGGGTTATGGAATTTGCAGGACCAATCAACCCACCTAGGATGTAATGTCCTCTTCCGATTAGGCCTTGAGGCACAAAAACGCTAACCTATGTGATTCCTATGGTTTCGAGCAGTTACTGACAGCTAAGGAATCAACTGAGGACTGATGCCATCCATAGAAGATCTAGGGCATCATCATTGGTCAAGAAGGGCCACCGGGGCCAAAGGCCACCTTTGTGCATGCCATCCAAGCATTATTTAATGATGCATGCACTCTTTAAGTCTCCATCCGCATGCATGCAAGTCAACTGCAAATTAGAAGATAAAGTGACCTAATTAGGTCAAAGATTAGGGTTTTCATAGTTGAAAGTTATAAAAGAGGGATAAAGTGAAAGGAGACTTCAATTTTGATTATTATTATTTTGGGAGCTCTTGGATAGCAGCACAGCGTGCCGCACAGCAGTTGGGGTTGGAGACGGAGTCTTCAACTAATGGGATTTCGGCCATGAAACATCTGACCTAGTATCATTCTGGGTAATCCATACAGGTTCACCATTTTTTCTTACATTCATTCATAAGTTATCCAATATATGGTATAGATCATTGCAGAGAGACATGTGCAGCCGTAAGGGGGGGTTTTCAGCCAGAAATCCCTAATCAGTTGCAGGGCCTTCAGGTCTCAGCTTTACTCCAAAACTTAGGCACTATTCTCATCATCAGCATCATACTTTGGTACCCGGTGATTATCAGATCTGTTCGTGCTCATCCAGAGGAGTTATCAGCAATTTTAGGATCCAAGGGGTGTGAGCAGCTGTCTCTCTGGAGCAAGTCGCTATCCTGCCTAGAGATCTTAGAAATCCCACATGTACCATGCATTCTCTCTAGCATGGGAATGCTATCAGTCCTACAAATTGGCAGCATCATCGAACACCTCCTTCACTGAAAGCGTCACCCTTTTCTGACTGGGGTTCTTGTTGCTGGGGGTTCACCGAAAGCAGAAGAGATCTACCCATCTCCAATCCAGTTCTCGGTGCTTGCATACTATCTCATGAGTAGTCTAGCTGGCTTATCAGTGGTAAGTGTTCATTCTGTCCCACAAACCCTAACCCTAATTTTTTCTATAAAATAGGGATTTTTGCATGGCAGTTTGCATGTCCAGTTGTATTGCAATATTTGCTTAGAAATAGAAAATATCGGGATTTGGGATATTACAGTGGTATCAGAGCTATCTTCTTGGCCAGCTGTGGGCTTAAGAAATGAAATGTAGATGAATACAGGAGGATACCCTTTTGTAACCTATAGGAGGATAAAGAGTAGATACACAGGGGAGTTTGGGGATATCCAACTAGAAGATACCAATTCATATATGGAACAAATAGGTATACACTTGGATAGGGGAAAAGGAATGGGAGAAGAGGAGGATCGAATGGAGTTTCACAGCTTGGTCTCTGCATTTCAAGACTTAGCCAAAAGACAAAAAGATGTACTCGATGCAATCAATAGATTATCAGCGAAACCAGAAATAGGTATCAACAGTACACCTCCCTCACCGGTAGATCGGGGATCTACAAGAAGCAGTGGAAAGATATTGTACACTAACATTTAGAATACTCCACACATATACAATAGACCTTCTATTAGGCCTACCATGCCTCACTTCTTGGTAGATACAGTAGGGGGGGCGGTCATGCAAGTAGAACCTAGTGATCCTTTTGGGGCTTATTTACAGGAGTATAGAGACTTAGGGGATGAATTTCATGCTGCCATGTCTTTTTCAAACTTCTGGAACATGAAGAGTAGAAACAGGCCCAGGAATTTCAACAAGGGTTTCAATCACAACTATGAGCTGCAGAAGACCTTGGGCAGGTTGACCATCCCAAACTTTGATGGGACTCGCGGAGGATCAGTGAGGATATGGGTTCAAAAGTTGGATACCTATTTCCAACTCAACCCCATGACAGAGACAGACGCCATTAAATTGGCTACACTTCACCTAGACGGAGAGGCTCATGAGTGGTGGTACCACGGACTGGTGACATTGGGTCACAACACCATACATTCCTACGGTGAGTTCACTCAGAAGCTCATAGAGAGGTTTGACAGGAAGTATCCAGAGATACATTTTAGGGAGTTGGATCAACTCAAACAGACTGGTAGTGCAGAAGCTTTCATTTCAGAATTTCAAAGGACAGCTGTTATGGTAACATACGTGTTAGAAAGCAGATTGACTATGTTATTCACTGAGGCCCTCACAGAGCTACTACGAGGATGGGTGAAAGCCTACAAACTCCTCACTCTACAGGATGCCATTAGCAGAGCAAGAGATCTTCAGGATTCCGTCCCCAAAAACAAATTCCCACTGAAAACAAATTTTCCTGTTAGGGACAAGGACAAGAAACCTTTCCAGCAAGATGTGCCCAAGAAAACCTGGTTAGACGAAGACACTAGGAAATATCTAAGAAGGAAGGAACTATGCTTCACCTTTCAGGAACCATGGGTACCAGGACACAGATGTTCAGGGAAGGCAAAGGCTCACTACATTGAGGTATATTCAGACAGTGATGAGGAATAATCTGAACAGGAAGCCACAGAAGAACTACGGGCAGCTGAGGAGGAATCACACCTAGGGTGATACACCAGAGGGGGTCATTGCTACGTTATCTGGAGTACCAAGATTCCATACTCTGAGAGTCAGGGGAGTAGTACAGGGTCACAGAGTAGGAGTATTGATTGATGGGGGATCCACCCACAATTTCATTGACTCCGCTTGGGTAGCCAAGAGAGGTATTCAGACCGAGAAGTTTGAAGGATTCACTGTAGTAGTAGCCAGGAACTCCAACATGGAGTGCAACTACTGGATCCCAAAATTGAATGTTGCATTAGGTAACTATAGGATGACATACTCTTTCTATGTAGTGGATGTAGTGATTACTCATGTGGTATTGGGTGTTCAATGGCTTTATTCTATAGGGAAATAAACTACAGACTACAGGGAAATGGAAATGGAGTTCCAGGGGCTAGACGACAAATGGGTAGTTTTGAGGGGCATGAACAATTATCCCCCAAAACCAGTCTTGTCACAGAGGATGGAGGCAGTACTCCGACAGGATGATATAGAATGGGCTACAGAATGTTTGGTCACCTTTAGGAAACCCCCAGAGACCAGCACACAACACCCAAGTGACATTCAAACCTTGCTACAGAAACATGAAAAGGTTTTTCGGGACCTTCCATTAGGTAGACCACCAGACCGAGGTTTTGAACACATCATCGAGCTAGAGGAGGGGACACAAGCAGTCATCACCACTCCTTACAGGCATCCCAAAAGGTACAAGGATGAGATTGAGAAAACAATCAAATAATTACTGGAGCTTGGATATATTTGGCCCAGTTCTAGCCCCTTTGCATCCTCAGTAGTACTGGTAAAAAAGAAGGATGGTACACTACAAATGTGCATCGATTATCGAGCACTCAACAAAATGACCATTAAGAACAGGTATCCCATTCCCAGAATTGACGAACTCATGGATGAGCTTCGAGGAGCTTAATACTTCTCCAAGATCGATCTTCGCTCAGGATACCATCAGATCATGGTAAGGGACCAGGACATCTCCAAAATAGCTTTTCACTGTCACTATGGTCACTATGAGTTTTTGGTCATGCCCTTTGGACTTAACAATGCTCTGGCCACTTTTCAGTCATGCATGAACCACACCTTTAGAGCACAGCTACGTAAGTTTTTGCTCGTATTCTTTGATGACATCTTGATTTACAGCAAAACATGGGAAGAGCATCTGAAACACCTGGATGAAGCATTGAGAATTTTAGAAGAACATTCACTTTATGCAAAAATGTCCAAGTGTGAGTTTGGCATGAAGGAAATGATGTATTTAGGACACATAATCAATGCAGAAGGAGTACAGGTTGACATGGAGAAAATTCGAGCTATCAGAGATTGGCCCGTGCCAAAAATAGTTACATAATTGAGAGGTTTCATAGGTCTGTGCACTTATTATCGATGGTATGTTAAGGGATTCTCCCAATTTGCAACTCCCCTCACAGATCTCACCAAGAAAGGAGCGTTCACTTGGACAGACTTAGCACATAAAACTTTCTAGGAGATGAAGGTTATTATGATTTCTTGTCCAGTTCTAGCATTACCAGACTTCTCACAACCCTTTGTAGTAGAATGTAATGCCTCAAGGGAAGGGTTAGGAGCAGTGTTGATGGAGAATAATCACCCTATTGCATTTGAGAGCCATAAACTGAAGAACTATGAGCGCCATTACTCCATATATGACAAAGAGATGCTAGCCATCTTGCATGGTCTCACAAAATTCAGACAGTGCCTGGTGGGCAGTAAGTTCAAAATCAAAACTGATCATAACAGTCTCAAGTATTTCCTCGAGTAGAAGGAACTGAATGAGCAATAGTAGAAATGGGTCAGCAAAGTACAATCCTGCGATTTCGAGATTGAGTATGTAAAAGGTAAGAATAATGTAGTAGCTGATGCATTATCCAGGCGTCTCGCCCCATTATCTCTCAGTCATATATCCACAGATTGGAGGGCACTTCTCTTAGTGGAATACTCCAAAAATAAATTCGCTTGTGAATTATTGGATGGGCAAATTCAGGATGACAGGTACAGGATTGTGGATGACATCATCTATTACAAAAATAGGATATACCTCGTTCCAGAATCCACATTGAGGAAAAAGATAATTCAGGCAACCCACGATTCTCCTTTATCAGGGCATCAAGGTTTCTTAAAGACCTACAGGCAGATCAAAGAGAGGTTCTCATGGAAGGGCCTCAAGGGGGAAATTATGTAGCATGTCCGAGAATGTAGCATCTTTCAACAAAACAAGATTGAGAACACCCATCCAGTAGGGTTACTCCAGCCACTACCGATTCCAAAGCAGAAGTGGGAAAGCATCTCCATGGACTTCATTTCAGGCTTACCCAAGGTCCAAGGGTGAGATTGTTTATATGTAGTAGTTGATAGAATGACCAATTTTGCACATTTCTTCTCGATATCATCAGACTACTCGGCAGCTCAAGTGGCTGAGTTATTCTTCAGGGAGGTCTTTAGGTTACACGGGTTACCTAAGACCATTGTCAATGATCGGGATAGCATATTCACGGGTTCCTTTTGGCAGGAACTGTTTAGATTGGTGGGGACTGAACTGGGTACTAGTACGAGTTATCATCCCCAGAGTGACGGGAAAACAAAAATAGTCAACAAGTGGATCGAAGGATATTTAAGGAACTATGTAGCAGGGAAGCAACGAACCTGGATCAAATGGCTACACCTAGGAGAGTATTGCTACAATACTACCTATCACATGTCTATTAGGATGACTCCTTTTAAGGAATTATATGGTTACAAGGCCTTGGACTATGCATATTTGGAATTTGAAGATAGTAGGGCTCCTAAGGCTAAGGATTGGATATAGGATAGTGAGGACATTCTGAAAATATTGAAGGAGAATTTACAAACAACCCAGAATCAACAAAATTTGTATGCTGACAAACACAGGATTGAGCGAAGCTTTGAGGTAGGGGATTTAGTATACTTAAGGCTCCATCCTTACAGAAAGTCCTCACTTAAGAAGAAAGGAGTAGAGAAGTTAAAACCCCACTTCTATGGACCATACAGAATAATCAGGAAGGTGGGAGAGGTGGCATATAAACTAGAACTTCCACAGGGAAGCAAAATTCACAATGTGTTCCATGTATCTAATCTGAAGAAGACCCTTGGGCAACACATTGCTCCATCTACCAAATTTACTCCTTTAGATGATGAAGGACTGCTGATACTGATTCTCAAATGGATCATATAGACTAGAGAAAGAAAGCTCAGGAACGGGGTAATAAGAGAATACTTGGTTCAATGGAAAGAACTACCGCCAGAGGATGCCACTTGGGAAGGTGAATAGGTATTGCAGCATCCCAGTTTGAAGTTTCCTAAGGACAAGCAATCTCAAGCAGGGAGGGCTGTAATGTCCTCTTCTAATTAGGCCTTGAGGCCCAAAACCACTAATCTATGTGATTCCTGTGGGTTCGAGCGGTTACTAACAGCTAGGGAATCAGCTGAGGACTGATGCCATCCATAGAAGATCTAGGGCATCATCATTGGTCAAGAAGGGCCACCGGGGCCAAATGCCACCTCCGTGCATGCCATCCAAGCATTATTTAATGATGCATGCACTCTTTAAGTCTCCATCTGTATGCATGCAAGTCAACTGCAAATTAGAAGATAAAGTGACCTAATTAGGTCAAAGATTAGGGTTTTCATAGTTGAAAGTTATAAAAGAGAGATGAAGCGAAAGGAGACTTCACTTTTGATTATTATTGTTTTTGGAGCTCTTGGATAGTAGCACAGTGTGCCATACAGTAGTTGGGGTTGGAGACGGATTCTTCAGCTAACGGGATTTCGGCAGTGAAACATCTGTCCTAGTCTCATTCTGGGTAAGCCATACAGGTTCACCATTTGTTCTTACATTCATTCATAAGTTATCTAGTATATGGTATAGATCGTTGTAGGGACATGTGTGTAGCCGTAAGGGGGGGTTTTCAGCTAGAAAGCCCTAATCAGTTGCAGGGCCTTCAGGTCTCAGCTTTACTCCAAAAATCAGGCACCATTCTCATCATCAGCATCATACTCCGGTATCCAGTGATTATCAGATCCGTTCATGCTCATCCAGAGCAGTTATCAGCAATTTCAGGATCCAGGGGGCGTGAGAAGCTATCTCTCTGTAGCAAGTTGCTCTCCTGCCTAGAGATATCAGAAATCCCACATGTACCAGGAATTCTCTCTGACAGGGTAAGGCTATCAATCCTGCAAATTGGCAGCATCATTGGACACCTCCTTCACTGAAAGAGTCACCCTTTTCTGACTGGGGTTCTTGTTGTTGGGGGTTCACCAGAAGGAGAAGAGATCTTCCCATCTCTGATCCAGTTCTTAGTGCTTGCATACTATCTCAGGATCAGTCTAGCCGGCTTATCAGTGGTAAGTGTTCATTCTGTCCCACAAACCCTAACCCTAATTTTTGCTATAAAATAGGGATTTTTGCATGGCAGTTTGCATGCCCGGTTGTATCAGCATATTTGCTTAGAATAGAAAATATCAGGATTTGGGATATTACATGGGAAGAGAACTGGTGCACGATACATCATTACAACAAGAAACTATTTGACAAGATGGGAAGAGGTTGCTACTGTTGTATATTGCACTGCTGCAACAACAACGAGGTTCTTGTTTGACAATATTGTTATTGGTTTTGGGTGTCCAAGGATATTGATGAGCGACCAAGGGAGTCACTTCATTAATAGCAAATTAAATGGATTGACAGAAAAAATTTAGATACAACATAAGAAGAGTACCCCGTATCATCCATAAACAAAATTGGACAGTGAAGGCGTTCAATAAGGTGATGGAGCATGCACTCACCAAGGTATGTAATGCGAACCGTGATGACTGGGATTTGAATATTCTAGTAGTCTTGTGGGAATTTGCAAAATATTTCCAGGACAAACACCATCCAAGTTGGTGTATGGGAAATAGGAAGTCATGTCGATGGAGTACATTGTTCCAAGTTTGCACATAGAGGCAACGAGAGGCATGTACGATGAAGCAACATTAGAAGAATTTCTAGCACAGTTGGCATAGCTAGAAGAAGATCACTTTATTGGAGGTTTTCACCAGTGCATTGAAAAGGACCGACATAAGGCTTAGAATCATTGACATATCATTAAAAAAAATTTCAGCAAGGAGACCTAGTGCTACTGTATGACAACAAGTTCTCCAAACATCCGTGTAAGATACAGATGCATTGGCTAGGTCCATATCTCATTAATTCCATTACTTTAGGAGGTGCAGTACAATTACAACAGTTGAATTGTGTGATGCTTCCTAAGCTGGTAAACGGTAGTAGGATGAAGCCCTACAATATAGGACCAGAGCTGCGTGATGCTTGAGGCACTGGGTGAGATGAAAAAAAACAAAAAAACAAAAAGGGATGGTAGTTAGGAGGATATGATGGTAGTTAGGAGGATGGTGCACCAAGAGGAAGTGGTTGTGCAAGTAGAGGAGTCTGTATCGCAGTTAGGGAGTCATGTCACAACAATCGTAGGGTCACAACATATTTAAATCAACAATAAATACAACAATTAAACTAGTTAGTTGACAACTCTTTTTGGATGAGACACACCTTAATGGTGGATTCGACTGTTCGATTGGCATGATGAACAGTGGATTTGAGTGATCAATGCACGATTTGGTTGTAATGATTACAAGGGATCGTAATGATTTAGTCATAATGATCAGGAGCTTGACTTAGTGCTATAAGATGAGGTCGAAGTGCGGTCGAAATTTACCATTGAGAAATATTGAGTTATCATTTGAGGTGCATAGTTATTGAAGTAAGTTGTGCTGCATTGTGTAGTCAAGTTGCAGAGTGCAGTAAGGATGAGGTGCCCATTGAGAACTTGGGGCACTGGCATGGCATGCCGAGTGAGCCGGTTATGGTTGGGATTTCCAGCGAGAGGGACTCACCTATTATCAAGGTAACCATTGAAGAAGAAGTTGCAAGCATGACAATGGGTTCATCATCGGTTCCAAAGAAGAAGAGGGGGGTGTAAAAACCCATGTCCCCGGTTCAGAAGAAGAGGAAGAATCGAAAGTTTGCATGGGAGCATGAGGAGGAACTCATGCATATGGGTCCATCGAATTTAGGGGCCGAGGAATAATCATCTTGTCTAGGGGTATCTGCTGCAGATATTCCTGGTTATGTGCCTCCCTGTTGGCCCAATGCGAATCCCAAGAAGACGATGAAGAACCAAAAGTACTCGGTTAGGATTCTAGCGATACTAAAGGGAATGGTGTGTACCAGGGAGATTGTTCCCTCGAGCATGAGGATGAAATATGAGGATCATGATTTTCTTGCATCGACAGAGATTACAGAAATTCCATATGTACATGTGGCGTGGGATCAAGGCAGCCCACTAGCATGCATTCTGCAGGATTGAGCACACGGTTTGGAGATATCTGGATTGTTTGGACTCATTAACATGCTACACTTTGGGTGGTTGACAAAGGCTAACACATATTTGAAGCAGCTCTTGGCGTGCTTCCATGGCGGGATTCTGTGGCAGGAATGGCTGGTACCAGTCAATGTGGAACTTATTTAAGATATCACGGGGATTCCCAAGGAGGGGCCTGACCCATAACAGTAATTTAAGGGGAAATACAATGACAGGAAGTTTACTACAAATATGAAGAAAAGATACAACCTGCAGTGCGATGGACGGGCGTTTGCATCACAGCGAGAATTCTAGCTAGCAATATAGTCCAAATGAATTGCCCCAACTAGTGTAATTTGGGGGTCATATCCTACATGGAGAAGTGTGCACAAATGGTGCATATTAACTTGTCATTGTTCTTAATGAACTAGTTGATGGTTTATGCACTAACAGTACAAGCAGGGAAACGATCGTTCATCTACAACTAGTTTTTGATCTTGATTGCGCTTGTATCTTGGATGGAACTATAAGATTATTAGGGGATGTATGTGGATGCATCTAAGGTTTTTAAGGGAGCATGATACCAAAAAATCTGGTATGTGAAGGAAACATAGCGACTTAAAGAATATGCAATTCAGTTTTGGGTATATTGGGAGGTGATGCATGCTACAACAATGCAGATTCTGCAACTTACAAAGGAAGTAGTGGTGAAATACTAGTGATTCATTCGGTTTGAAATTAGGCCGCATGCCATTCATGTGTAGGCATGATGAGACCTAGAAAAATAGTGGCTTCTGACAATGTATAGGGTCTCTGATGTGGAGCCAGAGGCTATTGTTGCTGATTGGTCCATGGAGTGGCGTGAACCTATCAGCATGGAGGACATGTTGATAGGTCCCCCTATCAATGCCTTAGTGGATATTATGCCAGAACCACCCAATAACCATGAATCAGATGAAGAGTCAACACATACCCCCATAGACTCAAAGGCAGAGCAATAGTTTGAAGAATCACCTATGAAGAAGAGACAGGAACAAGGTGCGACCAGCAGTGCAATACTAGTGACTGAGGAGAAGTTGAAGCATATTATCATGACCACTACAATAGCAACAGATGCAATAGGAGAACATATGAAGAAGAAAGAGACTTACATATTTGGTGAGGTAAAACCTTACCTTGATTCATTATTTGATGTAGTGTTACATAAGGTGTCTGAGGCAACCACTATTCAGAAGGTTGGTTTGATCAACACTCAGACGTAGATTAGGAATGTGGAAATTCTTTCTCCTGTGATTGGGACCAACAATGAGGACCTCAAAAACCTCACTTCAATAATTACAATATATTTGAGTGGAAATCAATGCATTGCTGACCTATACATTGGTGCAATTGTAGAGGGTTTCCCATCAAGAGTTGTAGGACAAAGAGGAGATAATTGGAGACCACCATTTGAGGTCGCAAGAGAAAGAGGCTGAGGCACAAAGGGATATTGAGGAATTGAATAAGGAGCAAGAGCGATTGGTTGAGGAGAATGCAAAGGAAATTGAGGCACTAAAATAGGAGCAAGATTGCCTGACAGTGGAGAAATCCCAACTCTAAGATAATAGATTCCACTTGGAGAAAGCAGTTTCAGTTGCTTGTCAACAAGTGCCAAGAAACAATGACGACTTGGATGTGGAGGTAAAGGAAGAGCGGCTTGGGGATATAATAGAAAAATTGTAGTGCAACAACGATGATTTACATGCAATAGTGGATCCAGGAACATAGTAGAGGAAGCTACAAAAAGGAAAAGCACCATTGAGGACTTCGTAATGTCGCTGGAGGAAATGGAGCAAGAAGCAAATAAAGTCACTGATGCGACTACACAATTTTGGGGTAGTGTATTCCAGGATGCATAGTTGGAGCAACTGACCACACAGTTGTAGGAGGCCGAGGTCTAGTTGGAAACATTGAATACATCACTTAAAGATATGCCACAAATTGTACAGATCACAAAGGCAGCTGAACTGAAGGTGTTACAGTAATGCATCACAAAAGCAAGGGATCATCACGAGAGGTACACCACACAGTTAGATCAATTTCAAGATGTTGGTGCACAACTCTCTGTTAAGGAAGTTTCAGTGTTGCAGGGAGTTTAGGAGGGAGAAAATGATGTTACAACAAATATCACTAAGCACCCATTTGCACGAGAAGTGATAGAAAGCCGAGAGACTATTGAGAGAATCAAAGAAAAAGTCAAGGAGAACACCCAACAGTACTAGGAATTCAAGGTGAAGATCAACAAATACATCATTTCCAGCTGACATGGCTTGAGGGAGAGCCACAAGATTATGTTGGGGGCCTGTTGGTAGGTTTTCTTGAGGTAAGTTAGCTGCATAGCATCGCGGATGCTGCGCAAAGTCAAATATGATGTGCAAGGTGGAAAACAGTTCGCAAGAGGATAAACTATATTTTATATATTTTGGTCATATTTTGTAGATTCGGACCACATTATGTGGATTTTGGTCATTATTTTGTATATTCCGTTAAGAAGTAGTTGGGAAGTTGGCTTAAGTGGACCATCAATGTAAAGGCGCAAGCCTATAAATAGATGTAGAATTGTAAGTGTTAAGTATTCTTGCTTCTTAAGTATTTTGAGGATATTGGGATTTTTGGATCTGTGTATGTGAACTTAGGAACTATTTTGGAGAACTTGTGTTTTGATGAGAACATTAATATGAAATGATGAGGATTGAGGAGAACCATTGTGTCTTTTTCTATCTTTCTGTCTTCATGTTTTCTGTGATCTAAATGTGAATGTGATATGTATCTGTGAATGATGCAATGGTTCTCTACTGTGAATGCTAATATACTATTAGATCTATTTACGCATCGATGTATTTGTTGTGATCTAAGTATGTTAATATGATTTAGTGAATGATGATATGATTCTGGTAATGCATAATATGAGTAATTATATATGTTGGATAATGTTGCGCTGAGTTGAAAAGTAGATGCACTGTCCTCATTCATACTACAAAACTTGGTTCTGAAATTTCTCCCTCAAAAATATCGGGTGAGACTTCATCTGCTCTGCAGGTGTTTTCGGGCGGGGTAAAACCTATCTGGGCCGGTGCTCAGGGAGATCGCAGTGGTTTGGGTGTCAACAGAGAGTGAACCCTATCAATGGGTTTTGTGTCAATAAGTATTCTCCTATTGAGAGGCATGGATTAGTGAGGGAGGTAGAAGTTCAGAACTTAGAGGAAAAGGAAGAGCCCCAATAAATTAAGGAGAACCTTTAGCAATTGATCATGGATGTACTAGACATATCCATAGATAACTTTCCTTGACGTTACCAATTCCATACAACTAGAGTTCCTGGTTGTTTTGGTCGACTACAATGTCGAGTGGCTCGAGCCATTATTTGTTATCATGAGCATAAGTAGTCGTAGTAGTGTATAAGTATAGTATTATACTTAAATCTATGAGATTCATATTTTGTTGACTTGGTATATTGAAAGCTATGGGTTTCATATTTTTCCCTAGTACTTTTTTGTAAAACATTTTCTATGCTTATTATCAAAGTGACTTTTTACAAATTGGTGATGTGTTTATATTAGGGTGTTATTTTGGACATGGACTCCTTTTATAAACATCTTATTTGTATGTATTTTTCACACATGTCATTTGTCTTAAATGGATATCTAAGAATGAGCTATGTACCAATTTAAAACATAATTGGCTAACGAATCAACAATTGCATTCACTTGCCTTGGAATATGTTGGTATCGAATAAACTCAATTGACCTTTCAAGAAACCGAACCCTTCAAAACAAATGAAAAAGTAAGGGATTTTGAATAGTGTAGATACGATTTAACTCAGAAACCACAAGTTCCAAGTCTAAATAGATCACAAAATGACTCACATCATTAGACAAAGTATCAATCAATAATCCAACCACTACATGACATTCAATGATATTGTTAGTCACGAGGCCTAAAGAGATTCCACCCAATATTATTAAATACTCAGGAGGGGAATAAAGTAACCATGCCACTGAAACAATATACAAGGTATGTTAATTGGAACCATTCATGAATCCGACATATAAGTTCATCTGTACATTCAAGTATTACATTAGATAAGAAGTCACAGCCAGGATGAGGTCCTAAACACAAAAAAATTCAAAGCACTCCAAAACACACTCTATGAAAAAAATGTATAAGGTACACATGCAAAATTATCTAAGCATGGTACCTTTTAAGGTAAAGCTCATTTCTGGGCTCACCTAAAGGCATCCCATCATAATCAATAAATTCATAGGATCCTTTTTCCAAAACACGACTAATAATGTAAGGGTTGTGCCAAACGAACTCAAGTTTTCCACCTCCTAATTTATCATGTTTTTGGTCATAGGTTAGAATCAAATCACCTTAATTATAGACAAAAGGTTGAATGGATCTATCATATTGAGCCTTGATTCATCTTTTATGTACCTCATTGGATAGGGATGCATCTCGCCGATTTTCATTAAGCTTAATAAAATATAAGAAGTGTTCTTCCTCTATGGTGGTGTTAAAGTAAGAGTTAAATGATGCGTTTTAGAGAGGGAATCTCACATTACATAGGTAAGGTTACCTATAGTTCATATACTTGTTGAAATGGTGTGAAATCAATCGACTCAGTTACTATGGTTCGATAAGCCCATAATGCCTAAAATAAATTTAGGTTCCAACGAGATTTAGCTTGTCTTACCATTTATTAAAGCATGGTTTTCAAAATTTTGTTGATTTCCTCAACCTAGCCATTGTCCCGAGGGTAGTAGGGTTTTGATTTATCATGAAAGAAACCTAGTTTAGCACTTAACTTCGACATCATTTGGTTCCTAAAATGAGAACCATGATCAGTAACAATGGCTTGAGGAACCCCAAACCTAGCGATGATGTGATTAAATAAAATTAGGGAAGGAATTTTTCCATTCTCAGCATATGCAGGCATAGCCTCAACCCATTTAGTAAAATAATAAAAAATGAGAATAATATAACCATTCCCCTTGGCTGAGATAGGCTTACAATTCATAAAATTCATTCCCCATTTATTGAAATTAATAACAACGATAATGGGATGAAACAAAGAAGGACAAGTGCACCTTTTTGTTTGAAAAAGTTAACAAGGAGGGAATTTCTTGATGGAATCAATACAATCTTTAAAAATGGAGGGACAAAAATACCGAGTGCGTAAAATTTTATGGGCTATGTCTATCGTAGAAATTTGACCACCACATGCTCCATAGTGGCAATCATTTAACAAATTTTCAGCTTCTTCATGAGTTAAACAACACCACAATATTTCATCAATGCCATGACGATATAAAGTATCATTGATGATAAGATAATATTTAGCATGGTGATAGGTACGACAACGTTCGTCACGAGACAATCTAGACTAAAAATGTTGTGTTTGGAGATACAAAATCATATCTCCATACCAAGGGTAAGACGTACTAATGAGGAAAAAAGTTTCATCTTGAAATGAATCTATGGGATGTGATTCCTTACTAATACAAGGAAGGTCACACATCAGCTCAACAAAAACCAAATATTTTTTTGAACTAGATTTAGTAAACTCTAGGTCAAATTCTTGCAAGATAACAATCTTGTGAGAATACATGCCCCCAAGTATTTGACGAGTTAAAATGTAGTACATGGGATTGAAGTCTATGAAAACGATTGTTGCACGGAGTAAAATGTAATGACAAAATCTATGGACTGTGATGACTGTAGCCAAATATAACTTATCTACAAGTGAATATCATGTTTCAGAATGAGGAATACTCTTACTTAAGTAATAAATCACATGCTCTTATCCATTGTTTTCTTTTTGTACTAATACCATTCCAATAGTAGTAACGGATGCAATGATATAAAATAAATAATCCTTTGCATAATTAGGAGGTTGCAACATAGGTGCATGTGTAATGGAATGTTCATGATTATCAAATTCATGCTATGCAAGGTCATTCTTAACAAAAGGTATTCCTTTTTTAAGTAATTGCATGAAACCATGTGCTTTCTCGACATATTTACACACAAAACGACACAAGAAGTTTTCCTTCCATTGCAAACTTTGAAGTTCAGTTATGTTTGTCGATGGTAAAAGGGACATTATAGACTCTATTTTCAATGGATTCAGATGCTATTTTTAGAGACAATAAATCCAAGCTGTCGTCCAGTTCCAACACAAAAAACACATTTTTGTGGATTCAAATGAATATTATAGTTGCAACATATAAGAAAAATAACTTTGATATGTTCAATATGGTATTCTCGAGGTTGCGAATGAGCAGGAAAATCATCAAAATATGGTTCTACTATATTTTTAATATCATGAAAAGCATAGAACATGGCATGTTAAAATGTAGCTCCATCATTTTTTAGACCAAAAGGTAATTTTTTGTAAGAAAAGGTTCCCCATGGGAATATAAAGGTTTTTTTATGTTGATAATAAGGGAGTATCTTGATCTGATTATGGCTAGAAAATCCATCCATAAATAAAAATATGACACTCCCAGCATAGTTTTCGACAATTTGATCGATATCTGGAGTGGTATAATTGTCTTTTGGACAAGCCCGATTGAGATCCCAAAAATCGATATAAACCCTAATTGTTCCTTGTTTTTAAGTAACAGGAAAAATATTAGAAACCCATTATGTCAAATGTACATGATTGATGAACCCATCTTTAAGAAGTTTTTCAACCTCCATCTTAATGGATGCAACTTTCCTTGGATGTACTTGATGAAGTTTTTGTTGGAATGGCTTGGCCTCAGGGTATGTTTTAATTTCATGAACGACGCTTGAAGCATCAATCCATGACATTTCTTTGTAACTCCAGGCAAAAAAATCACAAAATTCTTTGAATAGGGATGTATAAGATTCTATTTCCAAAAGAGAATAATTTTGGATCAAATGTATGCATTTAATGACACTAAGTTTCATCAATATTTCAATTGGAGTAGTATTTGTAATATTACTCAAATTTCTTGTAGACTCAACACCTTGTGTGAGTATAGGTGATTGAGGATAAATGACAATATCAGATGAAACAAAAGACTCAAAATAGGTTTCTACCAATTGGGAATTTGGAAGGAAATAAGATCAATGATGAGAATCTTTCCATGGTAAATCATCTAAGGACATAACCTCCATTATAGATTCATCAGATAGAAAGGGTTGTAAAAGATAATCCAAATATGGTTGAGGAGAATCAAACCAATATGGTAGGTGCTAAGGGTCCGATGATACTAGAAGGTGATCAATAGAGTTTCATTCATTAGACATGGATTGGATTGCATGATATATAGGTTCAGATGGACTTAAAAATGTGGTGCCATCATTTTATTTTCCCTTTAAAATATTGTTATTGTTCATAGAGATCATATTAATAGAATTAATCTGCAAAGGAGGAGTCAAACCAGTTAACATAAAGACTTCCATAAGTGAAGAGTATTTGAGAAGTCGTACTTTGATGTTATGATATAGAGGACCCTAAAAGTGGAACATTATTCACATAATTGGAATTTATGTCAGGAGAGGAAACACTCCATTGATCGATGCTACCAGTATTTCCTTGCTACAAAAACTGGACTAAAGAAAAAACATAAGATGCAACTGCATGCATAGCATAAAAACAAAATTTTCCCAATAAAATATTATAATCCAATGGTGCATCAACAAACTCAATATGAATGGATACAAATCCCCCCCCCTCCTACCCAAATTCACGGACAAGGATTACAGCAATCCATAGGATTGAAATCCATGGCCATCAAAGCACTTCAATGTAGTAGGTAAATGGTTTATGTCAGGAGAACCAATGGCTCTCCAAAAATATGAGACATGATAGAAGTAGAGTCACCTTCATCCAAAACAGTACGATGGATCTTTTTCCCACTAACTTTATTCGTTATTTGAAATGTGAGTTAGTAAGAAAGCCTCAACTTAAAATATTCTAATTTAAAAGTAATGACGTTAGAATTTTTTGGATCTTTTTTTTTCATTGCCTTGGACAAGTTTGGAGTACTTCAGGAGTGGACATAGTGCAGGGTGATTGAGATAAATATTCAATAATTTTGTAATATTGAGTAGCAAGCATGCTAGGATTAACAAATTACTTTCAAATAGTACTATTTGGTGGACGTAATACTGTATCAGAAATGGGTTTTTAAATATGAAGATCATTAGTATGAGGTGGAGTGGAAGGGGAATGTTTATATGTAGAAACACCTTCACTCTTTTTCTTTGGTGTTAAGTCATAACTTTGTGATCAAGTTGTCACGTGAACCATTTCACTAAACATCATTTTAATTTCTTCAATAGAAGAAGAAGGTCCATGTAAGTAGTCATGATCAATCAATTTTTGTTGGATAGGGAAAATATTATTTAACACTACAGGAGTGGACATATTTTTAAGAAATTTATTAAACTCTTCACGATGAGGATATTATTTCATAAAGTGATCACCTCCACATATAAGGGAATGAAATTTATCCTTTCTCTTAGGTTTTGATTCAACATTTGTAGTTTGTGTTTTGGTGTCTTCCTGTTGATTCATGGGTTTTTTGGATTTTCCTTTTCCATTTTTCTTATTTACCGATGATTCTGAGTATTTTGCTGCATTGAATTCAATGGAAACAATAGTAGTGGAAGTCATGGGATTTGAAATATCCTGGTTATATTGTGATGTCGAAGGAATTTTCCTTTTTGTCGATTTAATCATTGGTTGTGTTTGTACAGAACCTATAATGCCATCGACGATGGGTTCTGTAGAAGGTCTTGAAGGATATGTGGTGGGACAAGGAGCATTGGGAATTAAATAATATAGAGTTCCATACCAATAATAATCAAGTCTAGGTAGATTGCACAACTAATTGCTTGTTATTCTGTTACAACACCTCCCATAGCAATATCCCTCGTAATGGGTGGAAGGAGAGATTTGGTAAACCAATATGCTAATAATTGTTTGGGAATATAAGCTTTGATTAACCTGCATCATCATCTAAACTCATGAATATGGTTATAAATTTGAGTGGAAGTGTACTAGAGAAGTGAAGTTAAAAGGTATGTATGCATTTAATATCTAATTGGTAATTGAAAATGTTTAAGAAATGACATTTCTAGAGAATTAAAATCACTAAAGGAATGTTGCATAAGCTCATCATACCATTTGGAAGCTGTCCTAGTAAGAGTTCATTGGAAAAGCCTAAAAACTATGGAATCATCCATTAGAGAGTTTGATGAACAACAAATATGGAAATTCATAACATGATTTTTGGGGTATTCCCCCACTTGCTGTCAAATTTAGGTATATAAAACGATGATTTAGCTGGTATAGGAAGCCAAAAAGGATCATGCATAATGGGATCATTAATGAGTTTAACAAGTCAGTTAAATCTAAGGTTGCTAAGAAAGGAAGTTTCCTATTCGACTGCAGGTAGTTATAATATTGATAAGGCATAGAAATACCAGCAGGGCGATAAGATGGTTGTGGTTGTACATTATATCCATACTGACCGTCCACATGGGGCTATTGGTAAACTGGAGGATACTGAGCTAAGGGTTGAGCAGAGGAAACTAGTTGTTGAGGAGTATAACCCACAGTAGGTTGTGATCACTAGTTAGTCAAACCTCTTGCATAAGGTATGCCATAATATAAATTTGCAGCAGGTGGATTAAGTAGTAATTGGGAATATTGCATGCCCGTAATAGGTTGTTGTGTTGGTTGGTACCAAATAGGTGGCTGATGTTTCCCCCAAGTAGGTGGTGGTTGTTTATCCCGATCACCAACTTCGTCTGGTATTGCACCCAATACATTATACAAAGTAGGTGTATAGTGGACTCCTACTACAGGTGAACTAAAATATGAAGAATAATGTCTAGTTACATTTGGAATATTGATGAAAGGAATAAATGAACTTCCCATTAAAGCATTAAAATTTGATGTTTGAGAAAGTTGATAAACAACCACAGTGTTGAATTATGGAGTAGAGTGAGTACTAAGACACCTAATTGTAGGCAGTGGAGGAACATTAACATTAATGCTTTTACTAGAAGGGATTCAAATAGAATGACCAAAAATATCACTTGGTAAAAGATAAGGAAAAGGTCTTCTAGAATATGTACCAAAATGAGGTGTTAACTCCATTCAAGGGGCTGGGGTAGTACTCATAGAACCAAACTCAGAAATATATTGGCCTAAAGTTGAACCCCAGAAGGGTGCATAAGGACCAAACATGGTCACTACCAGATCTCTTGGTGGAAGATGGTAAGAAATGGATCCCAAAGGTCCTACATAAAATGTATTATGAGCATAAGGTTTTTATACCACTATAGGTGTTGAGAGACTAGTTATTGGGACGTTTCCAGAAGGAGAAAATTATCCCCTACCTTTAGTGATATGTACTCATTCCTAATCTGATGGAGTTCCTATTTCAACATTGAAAGTTACATCCATTTATTGTTCCATGTTTTGGAGGGTTGTAGGGATTTGTGGATATTCATGAAATAATCAGTGTAAATGGTGGGATTGTCTTAAAAGTTAGTCTGCTAGAATGTTATACCAAATTATCTATCTTAAAAATATTAACTATATACACAAAATCAAGTGCTACTCAATATAATAGCAACAAGAAAACCTATGTTAGATGGTATGTATAGTTATGATCCTCACAAGAGTGTCAAGTCGTTTCAACCCACAATACACTGTAGGGTCCAACAATAATATGTAACAAGGGGTATTGGGATTGTTCCCTTGCATGTATGCCTGACTACATGGACAATACATGCATAGTATCTCCCAGAGTGTCATTCTTGGTGTATTTCTTCGACAAGATGACTGATAGGTTACTCAGTTGGTCTTAGGATCCTAATGGTATGTGCGAGCTCAAATATGTAGTAGTGTTTTCTAATGCACAACCATTTGAAAGGGGAATTCCTATATATCGTTAAGTACATGAAAGAACCTTTCTATATACCATAAGAGTACGTGAGAGTCTGTTCGATATACTAACTAGTACATGGAAGAACCACATAGTTAATGGGATGCACTGCAGGAAAATAACAACATATCCTATGTTTAAAGACATCGAAACATGTCTCTAACCTAACACATAGTCTTGTTAAAAATTTTACCCTAACACGTGCTCAATTTTATCATTTTACAGTTAGGTTGAAAAAATGATGTGAATACTTGACTCAGAAACCATGCAGTGATGAAGTACAAGTCTTTATATTCTCTTTTAGCATATTCCCTATTTAAGAAGCGAGTAAGAAATATTTTCCCAAAACACATGATCAACACCAAATCCTTCAAAATTTGAAATCTAAATACAAACATAGAAGTTCTTTATACTCCACCAAAAATAGATCTCTAGTAAGATAAAAAGGAAAACAAACTAAATGTTGCCAAATTTATAAATTCAAATTATATAAAGAAGAAGAAATAAATCTCTATTTTTATATTTTTTGTGAATATGAAATTCAAATGAAAATTGGGACTAATGCATGTTGGCAGGCGGTATGGATGCACGTAGTGTGAAAGTCGAAAATAGTGTGCAATATAGAGAAGTTGACAAGAGTTGATTTGGTCATAAGTTTTGTAATTTGCGGTCATAGTTTTATAGTTTTTGGTCCAAGTTGGTTAGAAAGTAGTTAGAAGTGGACCATTTTGTAAATTCACAAGCCTATATATAGAATTAGAAATGTAGTAGGAGATAAGGGGATGAATTTTAGAGAAGAAAATCTTGGATTTTGTCTAAAAATGTCTTCTCAACATCCCTGGATGAGTGATCTATGTATATGTTATTTCGATTCTATCTTGCGAACTTGAGAATGTATGTCGAGACCCTATTTTGAATTGTGGAAGTAATATGACTTGCATGGATAATGTCCGAACCACTACGTCTTGATCTATGATTTTATGTTTGCTTCTTTTACAGTTTTAATGATGCGATCTCAATGAGTAATTGCTGCGATATGGTTTATATTCTTGAATGATCCGACGTTTCTGCATAACGAATGACGCTATGCTTTTCGATCTATTTATGAAGACAATGTGATGATTAAATATGATATTAATGGTTTCTGATGTAGTTGAATATGAATAAATGATTATAAAACCATTTCCCAAATCTCTGGTTAATGTTGCGACAATAAGAAAATAATGGGAAAACAGATGTGCAAATCCTCCTTGTTACTATGAAAACGTGGTTCCTATAGCTCTCCCTTGAATATCTTGGGTGAGAATTCATCTGCTTTGCAGGTGTTGTTGGATAGGGTAAAACCTGTCTTGGTCGGTGCTAAGGGAGATTGTGGTGTTTAGGGGTGTTGAAAAAGTGTGAACCCCTATCCACATATATGTGTCAACAAATGGTTCTGTTGTCGAGACCATAGTGCGAGGAAGAGGATGATATGTTGTGGCATTCGATGAGATCAAAGATTCATTATTGGTTCAATCAAAAGGCTCGAGAATTCTTAGCAGAATAAAACCTAAGTTCTAGACTAATGATAGAAGAGTGGATGGGAAGGCATATCTATTCTGACATCCGTGAATAACTCTATATCGAGTTTCCAATTATCTTGTACAAGTGGTTGGTGCAGCTGAACTATCAGAAGACAAACTTTCAAGGAGGTGAACCTACTTGCTGGACCCTGGAGCTAATCCAGTAGCTGAAGGAGGTAGAAAATAGAGCATTGAGGGCTGTTAGAGTGTGGCTCATAAACACCTTAAAAGGATACATCACTAATTTTGTAGTCGACACAGTCAAATATTATAGCGACACAGAAAGGGGATTCTTCAAGGGACCAAGAGGTAGGTTTCTATTGTCTTTAAAATTATGGATGAAAATGATTATCTGTGAGAAGGGAATATTGAATATGAACTCCAAAGAGTAAAGCTCTAGTGTGTGGAGGTTGCAGGTAATGAAGAGATGAGGGTTGGATGGAATGATACAGGGTAGATGGATGGGAGTTATGACGAAACTATGAGGGAAGTCGAGGAAGAGTGCAGTCTTTTGTGAAGTGGGCAGGGTATTTTTTAAGGATTATAATATTATACTTAAGTATAGTATTCTAGGCGATTGTTCTGGATTGAAAAAACATGTTTATAGATAGGTAGGCAAATATTAAATATGAAACATAAAATTGACACTAAAATGTGTAAATTTTGGGGAATATTATGATAAAAAAAGATATTTTATATAAATATAGGTGATATTAGACACCAAATAGCGAATTTATTTTTTGAAAAAAACCCAAAACATAGCCAATTGGCAAAATTGCACCACTAAAAATTACCCTGGAAGTGGGGTAAGGTTCTAGGAAGAGAAGAGGCAAAGGACTGAGGAGAGTCCTGCTGTGACCAGGAAAAGAAACTACGAGAGAATATAATAATGGCCTAAGAAACCCTACATCGATGAAATAGATGAACTGTCTATTCCTGAGCTTGAGGAATGACCAACCTAGAGCAACAACATACCTACATATTCATGCACTACGCTACATTTAGGAAGAAACACTAGATCAACACCAGATTTCCCGGTGTGTCATCAGAATAATAGCGGATCAGCAAACACAGGAAGAAGGCCCTGAATGGCAGGAGATGATGTGAAATTACCTCTGTTCCATAGGAATGGGATTGAGGATCATGAATAATATTGCTTTCTGTGTGAAGCGGTATGTACTGTAAAGAAATTACAAGATGAAGACGTCGAGAAGGGCCAGTTAGTGACAACTTTTCAAGGTCTCACACTAGGCTAGTACATGAAGTTCATACAAGTTCTGATAGGGAATCAATAGAAGACTCTAGTGGATACTAGAATTGGGTTGAGTGAGGAGTTTTGAAAACCCAAATTTGAGTCATAATATATCATGGAACTGAAATAAATCAAGCAATATCCAAACGAATTGGTCTGGGATTTTGATCAACAATTCAAGATGTTGATGGAAATATTTAGTTTTAGAATGAGTGATGTACAACACAAAGAATGGTTCATCGCAATGTTAGTAACACATATCCAAATTCCATTGATGCAAGAGAATATTACGACACAAAGCAATGAACTGGAGATTGCAATGAAGCTAGAAGCTTTACCAGTTGGTTAAACTGGAATTGGCATGAATTAGATCCAATCACAACTAGCGAATCTGACAACCCAATTACAAGATATTAAGAAGGGAAAATAAATCCACAAAGAAGTATGGTGTACCCGATGTCACACAGAGCGACATCATAAATATCAATGTCCAAACTTTCACAATTACTTGATGTTGGGAGCTACAAATCCGCTAATTCAAGGTGGATTACCATGGTAATGAATCTGTCAAACTCATGGACATCGACACGAGGAATGCATGTATCTACAAAAGATGGTATCCAAGCCTGTGAACTCGTTTTTTCATTTTTTTCATTCTATTGGCCATGAAGAGAAGGATTATTGAGCATATGACCTGCTCCAGGAAAGGACAATGGATACGTACTATATAAAGGGAGAAGAACATTGACCGATGGAGAGAGCGCCACCGTAGTAACCACCATAGGTTGCATAGCCACAACTGCATTTTTCTCTACAACATCCGTATTCTACTCAGATGCAGTACACTCCACAATAGTCACATTATACTTAATCGTAGTATGTTCAACTAGAATCGAATCCACCGAATCTGTCAAACTCATGGACATCGACACGAGGAATGCATGTATCTACAGAAGATGGTATCCAAGCATGTGAATTTTTTTTTCATTTTTTTCATTCTATTGGCCATGAAGAGAAGGATTGTTGAGCATATGACTTGCTCCAGGAAAGGACAATGGATACGTACTATATAAAGGGAAAAGAACATCGATCAATGGAGAGAGCGCCATCATAGTAACCACCATAGGTTGCATAGCCACAACTGCATTTTTTTCTACAACATTCGTAGTCTACTCAGATGTAGTACACTCCATAGTAGTCACATTATACTCAATCGTAGTATGTTCAATGCTACAATTACGGAATATTGGGGCATTATCAACAATATTTCCAAAACCTGCAGTCACAATGTACCTATTGTACCACTGCAGATCACAGTATTGGATATTGTCCACAACTAATCATAAAATGGAAAGCGAAGAATGTTTTGCCACCACAGAAGTAGAATCAGAATGTGAACCAAAATGCGAACCAGCCGGTGAATCCACCACAAAACCAGAACCAACGTCCAATGGTTGAGAATATCTCAATAGAACCTAGGGCTCAACTTGTAGATGTTGAAGTCATTATTCATGGAGGTGCGACAACAAGGGACGATGGTCTGATCCCACAGGTTCGATTGGAGGCTCGAAAAAAGGTGCAATTTTATGTGGACACTGAGAGGTATACTTTCTTTGATGTAAGAGACATCATTAAAATGGATATGAGTAAGTTTCCTATTTACAAAATTACACATGTTTTTGGTTCCACACTTGTCCCAGGACCATCACAAAAGTATGGCACATTGCAAAGTTTTTTTGAGAGTTTTTTTCGCTAGCGAAAGACCCTGATGTGCTAGCAGAGATCACAAGTATGCTATATCTACTAGAGAAAGGTTGACAAGAATTTGCTGTGAATTCCTTGCACAAAAAAAAACTAGAAAGGAGATGAGGAAGAATGTCTAGATTTGTGATTACAATGTCATCTTGGTTATTCTGGATCTAGGCTCAGATGTCAACATTTTGACAAATTAGACATGGGATAATATGGGGAAACCATAGTTGGTTTGGTCCCTGGTTCAACTATGACTAACCAATTAGGCCATAGCATCTATGATTGGGAGAGTACCATGCTTAATGGTGGAATTTGAAGGAAGGAAAACATATGCGGATTTCGATGTTATCGAAATTGTCGACGAAGGAAGCTCATATCCTGCACTGCTAGGAATTGGATGGGCCAATGACAACTTGGTAGTGATAAACATCAAGAAGTGGGTGATGACTTTCGAGAGTAGTGATATAATAGCTCCATTGGATCAAAGCAAAGGAGGAATATATGTTGAACCAATCAAGGAATAAGTTGTAGGAGGATGGGACCATGCATACAACATTTCAGAGGATTATGTCCATCCCACTGCATATGGATAAATGGGATGGCAAAGCTCGAGCTCTTCATCATTGGATTTTAACATTGCGCTTGAAAATTGGCATAATTGGGTACATGAGTTGTCAATTTGGAAGTGTGGATGAATCCCTCAGTCGCTATGTTGGGTCGCAACAGAGGTTGTCGAGTTATTGACATACGAAGGATTGCCTAATTTTCCTGAATTTATTGATGAATTCGAATACAAGGTCTCAGAACCACAAAGACTATTGGCATTGGAGGAGGCACTCAAGGACACTCCAGCACGTTGGTTGGTGAAACATAAGAAATCAGTCAATGGGCGGTTGTTGTGTCGCAGGTTGATGGATGTTTGTTTTGGAGAAGCTGTTGGGTAAAATATCATCTTGATTAATTCACCTAATATTTAATTATCAACTGGGGTTGGTAAAAATAGAGTTTAAACAAAGTATATGTGAAGGTAGAGGGGTTCCTATGGTGTCGTGGAAATATTTTAACAAACAAAAGATCGAAAGATATTTCAAAATAAAAAACCTTGTCAAGCTCCTATAATTTCAACTTACTAATATAATTAGACTGAAACAAAATACTAGATGAGAGTAGTATCAAGCTATACTACTCTAGTCTATAAACAAATACTAAAAATCCACGGGGACTTCACTTAGTGAACCTCTCACATAGCATGTATGATCATGGGATATTAAAGAATACCCTTAATTTCTAGAGATATTGACCCAAACTCTTTTTGTTGAAACCCCCTCCCAATACTTAAAAAANCCCTTTTTATACCTCAATCCTTATAAGCCACCCTACCCACCCCTACCTTAAACCCCTCATCCCCCCAATATCTGCAATATATTGGTTCATTTTTTGATAATTTTAAAACCCACAATATGAACTAATGTGATAGGATATTGGTCAACAAGTGAAGCCCCCGTGTAAAAAGCAAGGATATAAACAATACTAAAGAAAGTAAAATTTCTAGTAATCAATTATCCTACTCCTTAATGTATGAATTAGAAAGCTTTATAAACAACTTCAGAAACTAACTATACAAGAGACAAGATTCTTTTTGAAGATTACCTTCATAAATAACCAATTCAAATGCAAGGAAACTCTAGCTTATAAACAAGTAATAGATCTTAATGAAAGAAACAAGTAGAAAAATTAATAAAGACGATTTAATTATGAAGCAAGTAGAAAACTTAATAAAGATAACTTAAGATTCTATTCTACAACTCTCTTTAATAATCACACAGTGAAAGGAACAGGTCCTACTGCTATGATCAATTTGTAAGGTACTAGTATAATTCACTATAAATTAACACTTCTAACCCTAAATTATATACACAGAAGAATAAATCAAACCAAACCAAATATATAATTATAAAACATTACAACAACACTAGAAAGAGAAATTAAAAACAAAAGAAACAAAATCACAAAACACAACTCAAAACATGTAAAAGAGGGGAATGAAACTTAGTCAGACTTTAAACAGTCTAACCTAATGACATAATGATAAACATGACTATTATCTAACTACCACAGTCAAAACAAAATCCTAAGGCTAAAGAAACAAAGCCTTAAACAAGCTTATAATGAATTAAGAATACTAAGGGATGAATGACGAACTGGAAAACAAACTGGAAGGAAGGTCAGAATGACAGGTTGAACAGACTATTTGAATGACATTCTGTATAAAGAAAATAGTATAAAATAGCCGAAATGATCTACTTCTCAGCTGATTTTATGCATGTGAAGAAGAAATGCATAAGGAACAGTAAATAAACCTACTTACTAACCAAATTCAACGACAAAATAGCTTAAACTAACTCACCATTTCATGGAAGATTATTATCTAATGCATCATTTAACAAACTGAAATATAACTCAAATAAATTTAAAACAAAACAAAAGGAAATGAAACTGAACCTAATGTAACCTGATTCTAAGATATTAGAACAATCTACGATGTATATTTGTTAATATGAGACTGAACAGTAAGCTGAAAGGACTTGAAAAAGAAAATTGAAAGCAAACTAAGTGCACAACTGGTCTTTTAATCTACGAAATAAAACAAAACATAATCTACCCTACAAGAAACAATAACATGAACAGATTAAAGAAAATTGAATCACACCAACAAATTATAAATAAACTACACTAATTTCAAAGAAAGAGTTAACAAAAAATACACAAAGAATGAAAAGCCACTGGTTGATGAGGGTCCCTCTCAACAATCAGAGGTGAAGCTTTCGAAATGCTTACATGAACATGCTCATGAACACAGCGACGATATACTTATATTAAACTTTGAAACAATATTACAGAGTTTTTAAGATCGATTACATGCCAAAACAAAACTAAAGAAGTAACTAAGAACTTGCATGGAGGCTGATATATATATTGTTTAAAGAGGTGAGTAGGTCGACCCTTTAGTGGTCAACTGCTCTCTAAATTTAGTCAACCATTATGACCATTTATCTAATAAAACACCAATGCACACTTTTTCTCCCTTCTTCAGTGCAAACGATTCTCTTCAGCATGGTTGGTATGACATACGACTCCTTCTTCAGTGCAGTTGATGGAGTGGTGGCAAGTAGAGAACGTGAGTCATTCCATCATTCAAATGCATGGACTGGTGATATGGTGTCAAACAAAGGAGGGTGCAGGCTGGTGAGTCATCTAGAATGCGAGCTTCATTACTCATATACATGGATAGTAAGCAGTTTGCATATTGTGCCAACATATTAATTCCAGAAATCAATTCTCAACAATGCACGGTTGGTTCAGCGAACTAAACGATGAGCTGGACCATGAGCTGGAGATGTTGTGCACATATCTAGGATGAAATGTGATGTTTTTTTGCTGGTGTGCTAAGGACTAAGGTCTAGATTAACAACATTTAAATGCCTTGAAACCTGCCAACAAATATCGTGTAGTGAGCTGGATGATGAGCTGAACATGCTATGCACATGGCTAGCTGAATGCGTGTTTTTTGTTAGTTCATTTAAAAAGACTATATATCCTGCAAACAAATATACATATAAATTAATATATCAAATACACTTCAAACAATGTCAATTTTAATCAATAAAATAGTAAAATGATAATAATAAACAGATTTTACATAAACCTTAAATTCGTTCATACTTGGGGCTGAATAGTGATCTGCCTGATAGAAAATTCGCAAAAAAATGACAAAACATATGTTTAAATGAGTATTTTAACTTCCAAAAATGATGACAAATATGGGATCAACATTCCCCCAAACTGAAGAAATGCCAAGTCCCACTGAGCAAAAAGAAGGATAACTTAGGAAGAAGGCGAAGCTGGGCCAGCAGGTGCCTTCGGCTTGGCAGATGAAGGAGATAATTTAAACTTTAGTCTTCTGGCTTGTGCTTTAAAAATGGCATGTCTTTCATGTCGACTGTTTGTGTGAATATTTAATGACTTTGTTGATTTCTTCAATAGTCTTAACTTGATAGCTCTTAGATTTGAAACAATTCAACATTGTTGAACAATTATGATCCAGGATTTTTGTAGAGGGTATAGGAAAAAGTGGCTGAAACAACTCTACAGAAATGATGGTGATGAAAAAAAATGGAATAGCAAGAAGTTTGGCCTACTTTAAGAGATCACGCTATCATAACGAACCTTAAGATGTGTTCCATCAATGTACATATGCATTAATGAGTGAGTTCATAAGGTTTGTAATTAGTTCACCCATGTCCAAAGTAAAACTTTGGATAGGTTGAACGTATGACAGGAAGGAATAAATCATATTTACAATTATAATAACCTTGATTAACAAGAAGATCAGTCATTTGATATTTTACATGCATGATTGGCTAAAAGGATAGGGTTTCTAATAGTGAAATGATGATTAAAAAGATTCTAAGGTCTAATTGTGCCCACATGGAGGTAAAAACTATTTGCCAAAAAAAACAAAAATTGGTTGGCAAATTTTAATCATAAGTGCTATAATATCACAAAGTTTTATTCATATTGTCATTTGGTATTTCATTTGGACCATCATTCAATCCTTGATTCAATCCTCCATATTGATTTTTCTGTGAAAATATGCTATAACCAAGTTCCACTGCTTACATTATCCTAAAAATATTTGTCACGGATAAATGAATCTTTATATAAATAACCAGAAAGATAAAAAAAAAGTATAATCTTCAAAACATACTCTTCCTCCCCCAAACCAAAGATATGGCATGTCCTCAAGCCATGCAAGAAAACTAAGTAATTTCAAAAGAGTTTAATACAAGGTTCTATCATGCTGTGATCATGATTGCAAAGAAAAGAAAACGAAATAGTAAAATGGAAATGAATCAGATATATTCATTTATCAGAAGAAAATAGTGCTTGAAAAGATAAAATGAATAATGATAGTATAATTGAAAAATGCCATAGAAAAATCTATTCATTCGTGCCTCATTGTAAATATTTCTTGTCATCTCAAGGATATTTTGAGTTTACCCTAGAGTGTGTGAGATTCCATAGCTATGGGTCCCATTTCTAGGATAATTATATCCTAGATATTGATTGAAATAGATGGTTGGATCCAAGCCCAACTTACAGCCATTCTCTAATGACATCATAAACAATTGTCCTACACATATATTTATATATATTCTGGTTTTTAAATATATTATCATTTTTCTGAATCATGTGCATAGTGGTGCATTAACCAGATCTCTTTTACTTGATATTTCCCCACTTCCAACAGGCCTGTTCAGTACCCCAGCGGGTTTATCTTGGTACCATGCAAGCATAGCCCCGCTTCCAGTAGGCCTTTTCAGTACCCTGGCGGGATTACTTGCATTTACCGAGCTTCCTTGTTTTCAGATATTACTTAGCATTGACCCGTTGCCAGCAGGCCTATTCAGTACCATGGCGGGTTTTCCTTATATAATGATATTAAATATATGGAAGCTGATTGGTACTAGAGCATGTTAAGTCCCACTAAACGCATAATTCAATTTTGTAAAATAAATTTATAAGTAATTTCATAATGGCCTTAACCATAGATCATGTCAAAAGAGAATAACTTAAAGTTTTCTTTGTCCTTACAGTCCTTCTTCTTCATAAAATATAAGTAATGTTACCCACTTGTAAGAATTCCAATTACTCTCAAGTTATCACCAAAATACTTGAGAGACAAGTTTTGATAACAAGTATAGGATGAACTAGTTAATCCATAGGCATAAGGTAATATTTGAAAAAGATGATAATGAGAGTAGGTCTGTCAAAGCACTGTTTAAAATAGAAAATCAGAAATATACATGTCTGAATCAAAATACCAGAAACAATCTGAATCATAAAAGAACGGTTTAGAGTGATATAAAGAGAATTGTTTTTAATTGTCACTATAAGATGTAAATTTCAAAAGTACCCCAAGAAAAGTTAAGATACTTGATGACTCTTTTTATGTACTTCCCTTTTCTTAATATTACTCCATGAGATGCTTATAGAGATAAAGTGTTTGTAACCAACTGTAAAACCACTTGTTAGATGACCCATATTTATTTATAAAAACATATATAACATTATAGAAAGGAAAAGAGTCACCTGTACTAAGATTGTCAGAAATGGATCTTATTTATTTGATAAGACAAAAACATATTTACATAGTATCCTATTCTACTTAGAAAGAGAGAAAACAATTATATTCAAGTGTATGAATCCTTCCAATGCAACCAAGTTCGAAGCAAAATTAAAAATATACCTTTATCCACATACAAGAAAAATATAGCAGTGATTGTTTGGATACGAAGTGTTAAGTCATGAACTTGTTTCTTTTAATTTTATATTTTGGTTTGCCATTTTATTCTAAGATTGCTTATTTGAGTTTGTCTTTTTACTTACTTTGGAAAAATTTTGGTTTTTAGTGAAGTTTTCAAGTTTTTCACCTTTAGGTTTCTCATTATTTTGTGTTTCTTTAGGATTTGAAGGGATCCACAGGACTTATATTGATTAGAGATGCCACAAATATATTCCAGGAGCATAGTTTATCACCTAAAGCTCATGCAAAATGGAAAAAAGGTTTAAAATTGCGCCAAAATTGAATTCAAAGTATTCTTGTAGCGCAACCATGAAAAATTAACATAGTGGTGCTACAAGAATATCGCGCGCATAGAAATTATGGTTTTTTAAGATGAATTTTCACACGATTTCAATTCCTAAGTGACTAATCACATGATTTAAGGATTTTTCTACGTGTTGCTCCAGTAATCATCATGAAAACAGGTGGGTTCGTGTCATGGGAGAGATCATGATAATCATCAGTCAGAACGCAGCTTATCATGACAGATAGAGGTGTAGACCAAGTTTATTCTCTGCATGCAATATGAAGCTGAAGACTTAAGTGGACCGACGACATCTGCCAAAAAACCGGAGGTTGCTGTTACAGAGCATAGTCGAGGTTTTCACAGTTACACAGGAAATTAGGGCTTTCTTTTTCTGCCACTTGGAAGTAAATTGGAGATCTGAAGGGACCTGTTCACTCAAATTGGACTATCAGATAGCTCAAGCAGTGATTTTAGGCGACTATGGCAAGTCATAAATGAGATATTCCGTGACAACCTGTTAGTGGCTGCTAATTTGGGGCTTTCTCGGTAAAGTCTGTTCTGTTAAAATTGGTTAAGGGAAACATTAAGTTATGCCTTTAAACATGATTCCTGCCGAAGAGATATATGTTTAAGAGACTTTGAGATGCTGTGGCGAGTGGAAGGTTGAAAAGCAGCATTACATTGAACCATTACCTTTTCGAAACCTGAAAAGATGACAGGGTGAAGAGCTGTGTGTTCTGTGGTATCTAAATTTCAAAAGTTGATTTGCTACCTGTAAACAGTGTAACGAAGGAGCTGAACATTTGAAATTGTAGGAAGACCTAATTTTATTAGGTGTCAAAGCTTACTGTCTTTGGTGCTAAAATCAAATGGGAGCAGAAAATGAGCAGATAGAAGATTGTTTTTATATCTCCTCATCTACTAGATAAACAATTTCCAGCTGATCTTAGAAACCTCAAATTGATATAAGGAGCTGGTAGCTGAAATCACTTGTGTAAAACCTTTTCTACACAGATACAACTCATAAGTTGCATTTAAAGGCATTAAGGGTTATTTTTTGTACAAGAACCACAATGCACAAGTGTTGTCATACATTCTGGAGATGGTTCATTCTCTAAATGAGCAGCTGGGATGATAGCTAGTTTCACCAACAGTTTTAGTGAGGAGTGTGGAGCATTCTATGACCTAAATCATTTGAGCCTGTGGTAAAGCTTATCTTGCATTAAAGACAAAAAGTAAACAGTCAAGGAAAATTGAGGAAAGCTGATAATCAAATCCTTAGAGGTTTGAGGAGGAAAAAGCAGATTTTAGGTCATTGACAGAACCCTAGAAGTCACAGAGTTCAGCCATTGAAGCATATGGGTAAAAGTGGCAAAATAAATAGGGTTGAGCCCACTGATGTAAGATGTATTGAGAAATTCCTAGGTTATGTAGAGCTTTTCTAGAATGCAGGGTGGCTAGATTTCTTCAAAAAGGTCGATGGCTACAATACTGAAGTCTCTTATCAATTTGCCAAAAGCTATAACCAGGACATGATAGTTTTTGATACATTGAGGTTCAAGCTGACTGTGGAGCTGATTGCAGAAGCTACAGGAATAAAAAATGAAGGTGAAATGTGGTTTAAAAAGTTGCCTTTTAATTTTGATGCCCAGAGGTACTTGTTACTTAATATTACCCCAGACTGGAGCAAAGGCATACTAATCCAACATTTTAGAAGTGAGTGGGTGGAACCCATTAGAATCTTGCAAAGCTATATCACTTGTGAAGGCAGATATGCCTATGTCTTCAAATACCATTTTAGGTTTTTACAGCATATGGTTGGTGAATCCAAAATGAGCCTTCCTTTCTTCCTTTTCAAAAGTATGCAGAAGATGTCCAGTAGAGTCAAGGGGCATCAGGATCATAATTCACAATCCATATTCCACCATGGTTTGATTAAGCTCATCATTAGTACTGCTCTACAAAAGGAAGGGAAGACATGGAATTATTTCCTTTTTTGGACTGGTTTTCAAATCAAGCAAGAGGAACAAAAAATCAAAAAACAAGTGGATAAGGGGAAGACCCTAGTTAGGAAACTAGGTCAGAAGATCAAGTCTGAAGACAAGAAAGGGGTTAAACTTGAAGAAGCACCAGAGCCCTTGAAGGATGACAATAAACCTCAAAAGTTTTCAGCTGACATTAAAGGTAAATATTCACTGTTTACACAAAAAGAGGATCAGCCTGTGCAGGATAGGGAAATAGAAAAATCTGTCATGAAAGAGGAGACTATTGTCATATAGCAAATTACTGTAAAAGAAGAAGACATTCAGGCCCAGCAAAGGAGTCCCATCACTATCATATCAAAAGATGAAGGTTATCTGTTAGAAGAAGATGAATCCATTGCCAAAACAGAAGCTGGGGTTGGTACATGCAAGGAATTTTCCACTCTGGAAAATAAGACAGTCAGACCTAGGAGAAAGAAGAACAAGGTTGAAGTCATGGAGTTTGCTACAGTAAAATGTCAAGGGATATTTTTGAAGATGCTGGGAGAATTGGCTCCAGGATGGAGGCCTAAAACCAGGCCAAAATATAAGTTAAGGTTGAATATGAAAAAACTACTTAACCCCAGCTTGAATACCAAAGAGGTGACTGTTATTGATGATATTCCTTCAGATGATGAAAAATCAAAGAGTGACAAGGTGAGCAGTAAAAAGAAGAAAGAAGCAACTGTAAGAAGTTCAATTCTTCATCCTGCAAAGGGAAAAATGTCATTACAGATGGTAGAAGATTCAAGTCATACCAAGACTAAGCTATCCGAAATATTTGTTGAAATAAGGAATGAACTGATGAAACAACAACAGGAACAAGAAACTGAAGTTTCTTATGATGAAGATCATCTGCTAACAGAAGAAGCTATACCTAAGGAAACAGACACTCAGGAAAACCCTAGTATTCTTGATATTTCTATAAATCTGTTAGAAGAAGATGCAGATATTTTCAGGAAGCTTAGTGTACCATGGATGCCCAGTGATATATAAGATACCACAACAGGGAAGCCATTTGATTCAGATAGGGAGAACATGCAAAGAACTATTAAACAATACAGACATCAGATGGATTATATGCAGGAAGTGAATGATGGGCTGATCCTAGCCAACATAAGACTTAGGGAGGATCTACAAGAAGTTAATGAGGATTTTCAAGAGTTGACTGCAGTATCCAAAGAAGCCTTGAAGAGGAAGAGAACCACTGATTTGCATTGTGTAGATTTGAAGCTGACTATTGAAAGCGTACAGAAGCAAAATGAAGAGCTCACAAGAAGATTAGCAGACATGGAAGATGGGAAAAAGAGAGCCAAGAAAAAGGCTCAAGTTTTGGATGAAATAGCCTTACTAGCTGAGGCTGCAAAAGATCTTTGAGTCTGTTAAGTTAGTCAATTGTTTGTTATGTCTTTTGAGAAATAGTTTAGTTAGTTAGACTTTTGTTAAGTTTTAGAAGCAATATTCTATTTTGTAAATATAATCTCACTTTATCTCATCGAATTGGTTGAGGGTAGTTAGGGTTTTAGACCCTAACTGATTTTGTAAAAACAGTATTTAGATAGATTAGAAGGACAGAGAGGGGGTTCGATTTTTGGAGGACTTTAGGAGGTTTTTTGGACTTATTTGTGAGCTAAGTATCATAACTATCATATATACTTGATGACAGACTATGAAATATATGTTCCTTTTCACCCTTTAGTTTATATGTTGGATTCATTTTTGACTTGTTTAGTTGCTTAACTGATAAATTCGTTGCTGGTCTATGTTTGTATGCTGGTAATGCTTATCTTTTATGAATGAACTTCAATATCATGTTCTATTGGATTCTGGTAATTATATTATGCATCTTTGTCTTTCCTTGCTTATGATTCAGTTCTTATTAAGCTCATGAGTGTATTCCCTGTTTGTCACCAAATTTACAACCAAGAAAACATTTCAGAAACCCTAAAACCTAGTTTACTTTATTGAGTTTTATTTGAGATTGTGTTGGCTTGCTTCTTTTAGCCTTGGAAACAATTTCTAGCACAAACATCTTTGGCACCATTGCCAGGGACAAAATTGAAGACATATCTTCCCTGGAATACTTATCAGTTTTACTGGTTTTAAGAGGTGAACTTAAACCAACACATTTTAAGGCTATTTTTCACCAGATTTGTCACAGTGTCTTCTAGAGGAGTGGGAACTAGGAATAGACCTACTTCACCATTGCAATTGGATGTTACAGATCCTGAACAGATATTGAGGACAGCAAGAAAGATCAGAAGATCTCAATCATTACCCTCCCTATCTAACCCTGAACAGTTGGATGGTTCATTAGCTTCATCTGTGTCAAAGAAAGAAGAAGAAAGTTCACCTTGGGTAAAACCAAAAATTCCTGACAGTAGTTTCCAAATTTTTACCAATCCTCAATCCTTCATAAAAGCTAAAACTACCTCTCCTGGCAAAATACTATTTTTCAATTGAAAGTAGGAAAAAACCCCTTTCAGTCAAGTTCTAGCCAAACTTCTTCATCATCAAAATCAGTCAGTCCAAAAATGGTAGCCCAAAATTAGCCCATAGACATGATGGACCGGATGGTTGCAGCCAGATATGCACCATTGGTTTTGCCTCAGCCTTTACATGCACTGCTTGGGGGTGAATATCAGAAATATTTGCCTAGATTCAATGGACAGGGGGAAACCATAGCTGAAGAACAATGGGAAGCTTTCCTTAGTTATGCTGATAACCAAAACATAGAGGCTAAGGATGTATGGATGAGAGTGTTTGTTCAGAGCCTTGATGGAGATGTAAGGAAGTGGTTCAAAGAGTTTCCTGCTAACTCCATCACTATCATTAAAGAACTTCATGATCTCTTCATGAGACAATGGGGGGACACTAAAGACCATACATACTACATAACTGAGTTTGGAGCTCTTAGGAGAAAAAAGGATGAGACTGTTGCAGATTTTTCAAAGAGGTTCAACAAGATGTACAGTAGAATTCCTGCTGAGATAAAACCTACAGAAACATTAGCTAAACTGACATATGCAAATCCTTTCGATCATGAATTCTCTTTATTACTGAGAGAAAGGAGACCTATTTCTCTGTTGAATATGTAGAATGCAGCTCTAGAAGTAGAATCAAACATATTGGCCTCCAATAGACTAAAGAAGGAAACATCTCAGCAGCTGTATGACAGGAAAGGAAAGAAGGAAGAAGCCCTAGGAGGTTCATCTTCACTTTATGCTGAAGGAAAGATTGATGAAATGGATAAGTTGGTGAAGATTCTGACTGCAAAACTGAACAAATTAGAGCTTGAGAAAAATTCCAGCAAGCCTGCTCTAGAAGGTGAATGAAATCCAAATAATCAGAATCAGTTTAGAAGGCAATTTGCTCCCCATTTCATGCCTAGAGAACACAGGAATAATGATATTCAGTGAGAAAGAAGAGAAAATGAGGACCAAAGAGTGCCACCACCTCTTCAGAACAATGTGGTTGATGAGGAAGAAGTTGATGAAGAGCTGCTCTTTGAAGAGACTGACCAAGATATGAATCATTTTGGAGAAGGATTGTCTGGAGGTTTTGTCACTGAGGAAGAATTTTTAAATTCAGAATATTATGATGCTGACATGTTTGAGACAAAGGATGGTTCAGAGCTGGAAAAGACTGTTGTAACTGCTGCTATCTGTCAAAATGAAGTAAAGAATACTTTGAACCTAAGATCAGGTCCAAAACAAGTGGTACAGGTCCCAAAAAAGAAGGTAGCTGTCCCTGCTAAGCAATCATCTGATCCTGTGACCGAGTAGAGACAAGTTTCAGATAAACCAAAGAAAACCACAGAGACTGAAGAGGTAAATAAAACTGTCCATAATTTTAGTTTGGAGAATGAATTAGGAAAGTTAAAGATTCCTGTACCTTTAACAGAATTAATTAAAAATCCTTCATACAAAGAAACAGTGCTTAAAGTGATGAATTCGGCAAGTAATCAGCCTATTTCAGACACAGTAAATTTGCAAGAAGAAAACCCCAAGATTTTTATTGGATCAGCCCTGGCTAAAAAGACTGAAAATGAAGCAGGTGCTTCACCTCCATTCTACATAACCTTGATAGTCCATGAACAAATGATACATAATTGCTTGTTAGATTCAGGAGCCTCACACAATTTGATGCCAAAGGATGTTATGGAAGCTTTGGGTCTGAGTATTACTAAACCTTATCATGATCTGTATGCATTTGATTCTCGAGCAGTGAAGTGTTTAGGTGTAATAAAAGACTTGGTTGTCAGCCTGGATCAGTTACCCATGAAAAGTGTGATCATGGATGTTGTGGTAGCTGATATTACGCCAAAGTTTGGGTTACTTCTCTCTAGGTCTTGGGAAAAGAAGGTTGGTGGGACCTTACAAATGGATCTTTCATATGCCACTATTCCTATGTTTGGAGGAGAAAATAGAAGGCTGTATAGAGAGCTCCAATTTGCATACATTGTGACAGATGACAAGAACCCTACCAATCATCCACTATATGCTGTTGACAAAGACCTAGGAACTTGCATGTTACATTTCAGTGACGAAGACAATAATGCTGGTTTGTTACAAGTTGAAAAAGAACAGCCAGTAAAACACAGTAGAGAAGAAGAAGATGAGCAGTGGAAATTATATTTTGATGGTTCTTCTTGCAAAGAGGGTGCTGGAGCTGGAGTTCTTCTCATATCCCCCGGAGGTGAAACAGTAAAGCTGATGTATAAATTGGAGTTTACTACTACAAACAATACTGCTGAGTATGAAGCTTTGCTATTGGGATTAAAAGCTGCTAAAGATTTGGGCATTCAGCAGATTGTTGCATTTGGCGACTCCGAATTGGTTGTTCAGCAGGTGAAGAGCAACTATCAAGTGAAGCAGGGTTTGCTGAAACTCTATCGAAATGAGGTATGGGATATGCTTGAAAATTATTTTGTATCTTTTAATATTACCTATGTTCCAAGAGATCATAATCAGACTGCAGATTCATTGGCCTTGGCTGCCACACACTTTAGAATCCCCAAGACCACTCAGTTGAGGTATCCAATTGAGGTGAGGTACAGACCCTCTGTACCTGATAATGTAAAGCACTGGAGAGTGTTCGAAGATGACATTGAGATTAAAAGGTTTCTAGAACTTACACATTAGTTTTCAAATTCCCTGATTCATCAAGAGGAAGATGAAGGGGATGAACAGTTGGATGAGATTGCTGAAGATGAGATAGCTGGTCATAAAATTATTGAACTTAAAAGAAATTTCATCCCAAAAGGTTTGGTACCTCTAGAAAGAATATTTACAAAGGATGATACACCTTCAAAGCCTGTGGTTCAGTCTTCAGAAGAGAATGTGGTGGAGTGTAATATTGGTTCTGTAGAACATCCTAAAATGGTCAAAATTTCTAAATCACTTACAGTTGAACAAAGAAACAAGTATATCAAACTGTTAAAGGATCATGCAGATGTTTTTGCATGGTCTTATGAGGAATTGAGGACTTATGACACAAGAATCATACAGCATAAAGTTCCTTTAAAACCAAATGTCAAACCTTTTCGTCAGAAATTAAGGAGGATTAACCTAGCCTTATTTCCTGTTATTGAAAAGGAAGTAAAGAAGATGTTAGATGCCAAGATCATAGTGCCTATCAGGTATTCTTCATGGGTAGCTAATCTGCTTCCTGTCAGAAAAAAGAATGGAGAAATCAGGTTGTGTGTTGACTTCAAAAATCTAAACAGGTCCTCATTAAAGGATAATTATCCTTTGCCTAAAATTGAGTAAGTATTGCAGCAAGTGGTTGGGGAACAGAGGATCTCTATGGTAGATGGTTTCTCAGGGTACAATTGGATTTCTATGCATCCCGATGATAAGGAGAAAACAACTTTTACAACTCCTTGGGGAACCTTCATGTACGATAAGATGCCTTTTGGTCTGATGAACGCTGGAGCCACATTTCAGAGAGCAATGGATATTGCTTTTGTTGGAGAAAAGGACAAGTTTGTGGTAATATACTTGGATGATATTACTGTTTTCTCATAGTCAGATGATGAACATTTGAAGCATTTGAAGCAGACTTTCCTGAAATGAAAAAAATTTGGCCTGTCCTTGAATCCAAAGAAGTCACACTTTGCTGTACAGGAGGGTAAATTGCTTGGTCATCTGGTGTCTGCTGATGGCATAAGGATTGATCCTGAAAGAGTAAAGGCTATACTGAAGATAAGTTTACCAAGGAGTAAAAAGGATGTCCAATCATTCATTGGTAAAATCAATTTCTGCGCTAGTTTATACCCAACTTTGCTGAAACTATCAAACAGATCACAGCTATGCTGAAAAAGGATCAGGAAGTTAGGTGGACCATTGAGGCAAAGGGTGCATTTGAGAAAATCAAAGTGGCTCTTACTGAAGCTCCTATGTTAGTAAGCCCAGATTTTACCAAAGAATTTCTTACATTCTCATTTGCATCAGAAGATACAATAGTAGCAGTTTCATTGCAGAAAAATAAAGAAGGACTGGAGTAGCCTATTGCATTCTTCAGTAAAACTCTCAGAGATTCTGAACTGAAGTACAGTGTTTTAGAAAAGTAGGCATATGCTCTGGTAAAGGCTTTAAAATTTTTTAGAATCTATGTGCTGCATTCTAAAGTTATTTCATTTGTACCAAATGATGCTGTAAAAGATGTGTTAACACAGCCTGATAGTGAAGGGAAAAGAGGCAGGTGGATTGCTAAGAGCATGGAGTATGATGTAGAGATCAGACCTACCAAACTTGTCAAGGGACAAGGTTTAGCCAAGCTATTGGCTGAATCAAATTGTCAGGCTCTGGGTTTGCATGTTATGACTAGAGAAATAGCTTAGGTGAGGGTCAAGCACTACTAGAAAAAGAGAAGATCATGGAATTTTATTCATCATCAGCATGGTATGCAGACATTGTTTATTTTCTGTTGTTTTTGCAATATCCTGAGCATTTGGATAGGAAAGCTGCTAGATCCTTAAAACTTAAAGCTACTAAGTATTGTCTAGTAGAAGAGCAGTTGTTCTGGAAGGACCCAGGGGGTATCCTACTCAGATGCTTGGACAAATCTGAAATTGAAGGGGTAATTGTTGAATCTCATGAAGGTGCTTGTGGAGGTCACAAGTTCTGGAAAACAACAACATACAGGATTTTAAGAGCTGGATATTATTGGCCCTCTTTGTTTGCAGATGTTTACCAACAGGTAAGAGCCTGTATCCCTTGTCAGAAGTTTGCTGGCAAATAGAAATTGTTGTCATTGCCCCTGAAATCTATTGCAGTAAGTTCTTCGTTTCACCAATGGGGTCTGGATTTTATTGGAGAAATAAATCCATCTTCCTCAGGACAACACCGATGGATTCTAACTGCAACAGACTTTTTACCAAATGGGTGGAAGCCATTCCTACTAGGAATGCTACAGATAAGGTAATCATGGAATTCATTGAAGAAAATATCCTGAGTAGGTTTGGGTGTCCTCATAAGTTAGTGAAAGATAATGCTAAGGCATTCAAGTCTAAGGAAATGGTATCATTTTGTGAAAAGAACGGTATCTTGCTGAAGCACTCAACTCCTTATTATCCCCAGGGTAATGGTTTGGATGAATCCTCTAATAAAAAATTATTCAGAGTATTAAGAAGCTGCTCAAGCATAATAAGAGATCATGGGATTCAATGCTAAAGTACGCATTATGGCATGATAGGATAACAGTGAAACAAGCAATTGGAACTTCTCCCTTTCAGTTAGTATATGGTACAGAGGTAGTTTTCCCTGTTCAATTGGGAATCCCAGTGATGAAGTTTCTCCAGAATTCTCAGGAAGAGCCAAATGATATGCAAAGAAGGATTTATGAAATGATAGAGTTGCAGCAGAGCAGGGAAAAGGTGGATGAAAAGGAACAGTTGTACAGATTGAAGATCAAAAGCAGATTCGACAGGAACATCAAAGAAAATACTTTCTCAGTTGATGATATGGTTTGAAGGTGGGGTGCAAGGAAAGAGCGAAAAGGTAAGCATGGCAAGTTTGACAACCTCTGGTTTGGCCCTTTCCTAGTGTCTAAGGTTTTGGAGAATAATACTTTTATCCTGCAGTCTTTGGAAGGTGAGGAGTTGTCCAGTCCTGTTAATGGGTGATTCCTCAAGCATTTTTACAGTTTATAAGGATATTTTCACTTTTTCATTGTACATACCGGTGTGAGTGAAGCATAATAAATACTCCATATCCCAATGGAAATTTTGCAGACAAATAGATAGAAGACAAAAGGCACTGGTCTACAGGTTCTTGAAGCCTCACAGGGAGGACTTCATCTCGCAGCTGGAGCCAGATGTTAAGTCATGAACTTGTTTCTTTTAATTTTATATTTTGGTTTCCCATTTTATTCTAAGATTTCTTATTTGAGTTTGTCTTTTTACTTACTTTGGAAAATTTTTGGTTTTTAGTGAAGTTTTCAAGTTTTTCGCCTTTAGGTTTCTCATTATTTTGTGTTTCTTTAGGATTTGAAGGGATCCATAGGACTTATATTGATTAGAGATGTCACAAATATATTCCAGGAGCATAGTTTATCACCTAAATCTCATGCAAAATGGAAAAAAGGTTTAAAATTGCGCCAAAATTGAATTCAAATTATTCTTATAGCGCAACCATGAAAAATTAACACAGTGGCGCTACAAGAATATCGCGTGCATAGAAATTATGGTTTTTTAAGCTGAATTTTCACACGATTTCAATTCCTAAGTGACTAATCGCATTATTTAAGGATTTTTCTACGTGTTGCTCCAGTAATCATCATGAAAATAGGTGGGTTCGTGTCATGGAAGAGATCGTGATAATCATCAGTCAGAACGCAGCTTATCATGACAGATAGAGGTGTAGACCAAGTTTGATGTGAGGGTAGTTATTCTCTGCATGCAATACGAAGTTGAATACTTAAGTGGACTGACGACATCTGCCAAAAAATTGGAGGTTGCTGTTACAAAGCATAGTCGGGGTTTTCACAGTTACACGGGAAATTAGGGCTTTCTTTTTCTGCCTCCTGGAAGTAAATTGGAGATCTGAAGGGACCTGTTCACTCAAATTGGACAATCAGACAGCTCAAGCAGTGATTTTAGGCAACTATAGCAATGCATAAATGAGGTATTCCATGACAACCTCTTAGTGGCTACTAATTTTGGGCTTTCTCGGTAAAGTCTGTTCTGTTAAAATTGGTTAAGGGAAACATTAAGTTATGCCTTTAAACATGATTCCTACCGAAGAGATATCTGTTTAAGAGACATTGAGATGCTGTGGTGAGTGGAAGGTTGAAAAGCAGCATTACATTGAACCATTACCTTTTAGAAACCTGAAAAGATGACAGGATGAAGAGCTGTGTGTTCTATGGTATCCAAATTTCAAAAATTGATTTGCTACCTGTAAACAGTGTAACGAAGGAGCCAAACATTTGAAATTGCAGGAAGACCTAATTTTATTAGGTGTCAAATATTACTGTCTTTGGTGCTAAAAGCAAATGGGAGAAGAAAATGAGTAGACAGAAGATTGTTTTTATATCTCCTCATCTACTAGATAAACAATTTCCAGATGATCTTAGAAACCTCAAATTGATATAAGGAGCTGGCAGCTGAAATCACTTGTGTAAAACCTTTTCTGCACAGAGACAACTCATAAGTTGCATTTAAAGGAATTAAGGGTTATTTTTTGTACAAGAACCACAATGCACAAGTGTTTCACCACACTAATATTAGAAGTGAGTGGGTGGAACCCATTAGAATATTGCAAAGCTATATCACTTGTGAAGGCAAATATGCTTATGTCTTCAAATACCATTTTAGGTTTTTATAGCATATGGTTGGTGAATCCAAAATGAGCCTTCCTTTCTTCCTTTTCAAAAGTCTGCAGAAGATGTCCAGTAGAGTCAAGGGGCATCAGGATTATACTTCACAATCCATCTTCCACCATGGTTTGATTAAGGTCATCATTAGTATTGCTCTACAAAAGGAAGGGAAGACATGGAATTATTTCCTTTTTTGGACTGGTTTTCAAATCAAGCAAGAGGAACAACAAATCAAAAAACAAGTGGATAAGGGGAAGACCCTAGTTAGGAATATAGGTTAGAAGATCAAGTCTGAAGACAAGAAAGAGGTTAAACTTGAAGAAGCACCAGAGCCCTTGAAGGATGATAATAAACCTCAAAAGTTTTCAGCTGACACTAAAGGTAATATTCACCGTTTACACAAAAAGAGGATCAGCCTGTGTAGGATAGGGAAATAGCAGAAGCTGTCATGAAATAGGAGACTATTGTCATAGAGCAGATGACTGTAAAAGAAGAAGACATTCAGGCCCAACAAAGGAGTCCCAACACTATCATATCAAAAGATGAAGGTTATCTGTTAGAAGAAGATGAATCCATTGCCAAAACATAAGCTGGGGTTGGTACATGCAAGGAATTTTCCACTCTGGAAAACAAGACAGTCAGACCTAGGAGAAAGAAGAACAAGGTTGAAGTCATGGAGTTTTCTATAGTAAAACATCAAGGGAGAGTTTTGAATATGTTGGGAGAATTGGCTCCAGGATGGAGGCCTAAAACCAGGCCAAAAAATAAGTTAAGGTTGAATATGAAAAAACTACTTAACCCTAGCTTGAATACCAAAGAGGTGACTGTTATTGATGATATTACTTCAGATGATGAAAAACCAAAGAGTGACAAGGTGAGCAGTAAAAAGAAGAAAGAAGCAATTGTAAGAAGTTCAGTTCTTCATCCTACAAAGGGAAAAAGGTCATTACAGTCAGTAGAAGATTCAAGTCATACTGAGACTAAGCTATCTGAAATATTTGTTGAAATAAGGAATGAACTGATGAAACAACAACAGGAACAAGAAACTGAAGTTTCTTATAATGAAGATCATCTGCTAACAGAAGAAGCTATACCTAAGGAAATAGACACTCAGGAAAACCCTAGTATTCTTGATATTTCTACAAATCTGTTAGAAGAAGATGCAGATATTTTCAGGAAGCTTAATGTACCATGGATGCCCAGTGATATACACGATACCACAACAGGGAAGCCATTTGATTCAGATAGGGAGAACATGTAGAGAACTATTAAACATTACAGACATCAGATGGATTATATGCAGGAAGTGAATGATGGGTTGATCCTAGCCAACAGAAGACTTAGGGAGGATATGCAAGAAGTTAATGAGAATTTTCAAGAGTTGACTGCAGTATCCAAAGAAGCCTTGAAGAGGAAGAGAACCACTGATTTGGATTGTGCATATTTGAAGCTGACTATTGAAAGCCTACAGAAGCAAAATGAAGAGCTCACAAGAAGATTAGCAGACATGGAATATGGGGAAAAGAGAGCCAAGAAAAAGGTTCAAGTTTTGGATGGAATAGCCTTACTAGCTGAGGCTGCAAAAGATCTTTGAGTCTGTTAAGTTAGTCAATTGTTTGTTATGTATTTTGAGGAATAGTTTAGTTAGTTAGACTTTTGTTAAGTTTTAGAAGCAATATTCTATTTTGTAAATATAATCTCACTTTATCTCATCGAATTGGTTGAGGGAAGTTAGGGTTTTAGACCCTAATTGATTTTGTAAAAACAATATTTAGATAGATTAGAAGGACAAAGAGTGGGTTCGATTTTTGGAGGACTTCAGGAGGTCTTTTGGACTTATTTGTGAGCTAAGTATCATAACTCTCATATGTACTTGATGACAGAATATGAAATATATGATCCTTTTCACCCTTTAGTTTATATGTTGGCTTCATTTTTGACTTGTTTAGTTGCTTAACTGATAAATTCATTGCTGGTCTATGTTTGTATGCTAGTAATGCTTATTTTTTATGAATGAACTTCAATATCATGTTCTGTTGGATTCTGGTAATTATATTATGCATCTTTGTCTTTCCTTGCTTATGATTCAGTTCTTATTCAGCTCATGAGTGTATTCCCTGTTTGTCACCAAATTTACAACGAAGAAAACATTTCAGAAACCCTAAAACCTAGTTTACTTTATTGAGTTTTATTTGAGATTGTGTTGGCTTGTTTCTTTTAGCCTTGGAAACAATTTATCGCAGAAACACGAAGAACCAAGCAACCTGTTTGATTTAGTAGCAATACGCATTAAAGGAAGGGATGGTACTATGGTTTGGTTGCCTCTTGGAACCATAGTTCAATGTAGCTTATGTATTCTAAGTTCTATTCTTTGTTTTCTATGTCACGAGATCTTTCATCAAACCCTAGAATGTATACATAATCTATGTTTAGTGATGGGGAATATTCAGGTTCTAATGCTTGTCCCTCATCAAATGTGACACATGCCATGTTTATCTCATCTTCTTGTGGGTAAGGCCAAGTAAAAACTTCCTTTTCTTCCATAGTTTCTACAACTCCTTGATCTATAACCTCTCCATATCTCGTATGAATTTCTTGCAGTGCAGTAGGAAAGGTGGGTAATTGTTGCAGTTCAATACTGTAAGAATATTGTACTGCTTTATTGTTGTTGTAATGTGGACTGGATTGAACATGAATGAACATAGGGCATAGAGGGGGTTTATCGAAAGGTGATTGTGGAAGGTGCAGTTGATCCTTCCAAGACAATAAGATATTGTTGAAAATCTTGTTGAGAGTGTAGAGCAACAGGAAGTGTTGCAATGTAAGAGATATTATCCATATGATCATAAGACATCCCATAAAGGCCTTGTGAACAAGGTTGGTACGGGTTAAGTCGAGGCTGCAACAACTGCTACAGTGTCACAGTATTCACTGATTGATTATGAAAGTGGGGAAATGGAGGGATGGTGTTATGAACCCTACATGTAGGCCACAATTTCCATGACTATTGAAATAAATTTGCTGCAACTCCTAGATGTCCTTGATATGTTTCTTTCATCCTGGGTGAGGGCTAGCAATCTATGGAATTCTTCAAGTAACATATACCACAAATTGCGAGTCACCCAAAGGACAATCGATTGCAAGATGTTTCTTTTGGAACAGAGGGAAAGATATTTCTTCAAATTCCTCATTTTTCCCACCCTGCAAAATATCCATTTGTGAATTTAGAGAGTTGATAATGTCAGATTCAAGTATTTTAAATAAATAAAAAATCTTAGCTCTTGTAACTCCAATCTCTGTAGCAGACTTCAAAAAATGAGAAGAGGGTATATTCTTATCAGCCTTGAATTTTTCTCTTGAATACCTTCTACATAATTCACAAACATCATCATATGGTAACTGAAATACATCACCTATTCCCATCAGATTTAAAATTTCTAAATATTCATTTTTTATTCCTTTGACTAAAAGTCTTTTCAAGGTGTATTTCCCCAACTATATTGGTTTTGATCTCTGAAGGTTATATTGAAAGCGTTCGACATAGTTTTCCAAAATTTCTTCTTCTCCCTGGGTTATTTTGAAGATATCCTCCTTGACCCTGCAATAATCTTGGTATCATTTTAAGAATATATGTTTCATGTCTTCCCAAGTTTGAATGCAATCCTCACCTAGGATCATAAACCATCGGAGGCCTTCTCCTTTCAAAGTAAGAGGAAATATTTTTAGATTTTTAAGATCATATCCTCTACAAAGTATTTCCAATTGAAATAAAAATTCATCAGGATCTTTGCCCTCTATTCTGTGAAAATTTGGTGGAATGAACGGTGGAATGCGCTGCAATTGTTCCACTCCTCCTGGATCTATGACAGGGAATTCACAGGTAACAAATTATTCATCCTTCTCTCCCACCATATCTTCCCACAACATAGGTAGTCCTTCATATGTTATTTTTAGATTCCTCTTTCAATTGTTCATGTCAGTTTGTTAGCAGGATGGGTGGTGCTTACAACACCATGAAGTGATTTAATTGTAAAATAAGTCACACACTCTCACTAACTCATTGCATAAAATAAAGAAACAAAATATTGAAAGGCAATGGGTGTGGGGAAACTAGTTTAAGTATCTACCTTATGAATTTCTAGGTTTGTTCATGAAAAACTAAGCTAGAAAGAAAACCTACAACACTACTACTACTATTGGTTTTGGGGGTGCCTGTTATAACAGATGTGAAGGTTCTTACCTCTCATCTTACCGCTCACCTACCACCATCCTATTTCTAAACTTCATAAGGGAATTCTACTTATTATACCTTACAAAACAACTCCCCGGAAACGGTGCCAAAATTTTGGGTAAAATATCGTCTTGATTAATTCACCTAATATTTAATTATTGACCGGGGTTGGTAAAATTAGAGTTGACACAAAGTATATGTGAAGGTAGAGGGGTTCCTATGGTGTCATGGAAATATTTTAACAAACAAAAGATAGAAATATCTTTCAAAATAAAAAACCTTGTCAAGATCCTATAAGTTCAACTACTAATATAATTAGACTGGAACAAAATACTAGACAAGAGCAGTATCAATATAAACTACTCTACTCTATAAACAAATACTAAAAGGAAAGGATATAAACAATAATAAAGAAAGTAAACTTTACAGTAATCAATTATCCTACTTCTTAATCTAAAAATTAGAAAGATTTATAAACAACTTCAGAAACTAACTATACAAGAGACAAGATTCTTTTTGAAGATTACTTTCATAAATAACCAATTCAAATGCAAGGAAACTCTAGCTTATAAACAAATAACAGATCTTAATGAAAGAAACAAGTAGAAAACTTAATAAAGACGATTTAATAATGAAGCAAGTAGAAAACTTAATAAATATAACTTAAGATTCTATTTTACAAGTCTCTTTAATAATCACACAGTGAAAGGAACATGTCCTATTTCTATGATCAATTTGTAAGGTACTAGTATACTTCACTAGAAATTAACACTTCTAACCCTAAATTAAGTACACAGAAGAATAAATCAAACCAAACCAGATATATAATTATAAAACATTACAATAGCATTGGAAAGAGAAATTAAAAACAAAAGAAACAAAATCACAAAACACAACTCAAAACATGTAAACGAGGGGAATGAAACTTAGTCACACTTTAAATAGTCTAACCTAAGTACATAATGATAAACATGACTATTATCTAACTAACACAGTCAAAACATAATCCTAAGGCTAAAGAAACAGAGCTTTAAACACGCTTAGAATGAATTAAGAATACTAAGGGCTGAATGACAAACTGGAAAACAAACTGGAAGGAAGGTCAGAATGACAGGTTGAACAAACTATTTGAATGACAGACTGTATAAAGAAAATAGTATAAAATAGCCTAAATGATCTACTTCTCAGCTGATTTTATGCATGTGAAGATGCAATGCATAAGGAACAGTAAATAAACCTACTTACTAACCAAATTCAACAGCAAAATAGCTTAAACGAACTCACCATTATACGGAAGATTATTATCTAATGCATCATTTAACAAACTAAAATATAAGTCAAATAAATTTAAAACAAAACAAAAGGAAACGAAACTGAACATGCTGTAACCTGATTCTAAGATATCAGCACAATCTACCCTATATATTTGTTAATATGAGACTGAATAGTAAGCTGGAAGGACTTGAAAAAGGAAATTGAAAGCAAACTAAGTGCACGATCAGTATTTTAATCTATGAAATAAAACACAACACAATCCACCCTATAGGAAATGATAACATGAACATATTGCAAAAAATCAAATCACACCAACGAATTATAAATAAAATACACTAATTTCAAAGAAAGAGTTAATGAAAAATACACAAGAATGAAAATCCACTGGTTGATGAGGGGCCCTCTCAACAATCAGAGCTGAAGCTTCCAAAATGCTTACACGAACGTGATCATGAACGAAGCAACGATGTACTTATATTAAACTTTGAAACAATATTACAACGTTTTTAAGATCGATTACATGCCAAAAAAAAACTAAAGAACTAACTAAGCACTTGCGTGGAGGCTGATATATATATTGTTTACAGAGATGAGCAGGTCGACCCTTTAGTGGTCGACTTCTCTCTAAATTTAGTCAACCATTATGACCATTTAACTGATCAAATGCCAACACACACTTGTTCTCCCTTCTTCAGCACAAATGGTTCTCTTCAGTGTGGTTGGTATGACATACGACTCCTTCAGTGTGGATGATGGAGTGGTGGCGAGCAGAGACATCGTACACGGGTGAGTCTTCTAGAACACAAGTCATTCTATCATTCAAATGCGTGGACTGGTGATATGGTGTCAAACGAAGGAGGCTGTAGGCTGGAAAATTATCTAGAATGCAAGCTTCATTACCCAGATACATGGACAGTAAATAGATTGCAGACTGTTCCAACATCTTAATTCCTGAAATCAATTCTCAACACCACGTGGTTGGTTCAACGAACTGAATGATGAGATGGACCATGAGCTGGAGATGTTGTATGCATATCTAGGATGAAATGTGATGTTTGTTTGCTGGTGCACTAAGGACTAAGGTCTGGAGCAACAATGTTTAAATGCCTGGAAACCTGCCAACAAATATCATGCAGTGAGTTGGCTGATGAGCTGAACGTGTTGTGTGCATGGCTAGCTGAATGTGTGTTTGTTGTTAATTCATCCAAAAAGATTATATAACCTACAAACAAATATACATATAAATTAATATATCAAATACACTTCAAACAATGTCAATTTTAATCAATAAAATCATAAAATGATAATAATAAATAGATTTTACATAAACCTTAAATTCATTCATACCTAGGGATAAATAGTGATCTGCGTGACAAAAAATATGCAAAAAGATGACAAAAAATATGTTTAAATGAGTAATTTAACTGCCAAAAATGATGAAAAATATGGGATCAACAGAAGTAGAGCACTACTAAGTCAAGATTTATGACAGACGAAATGATCCCAATGATCATTTGAAAGCATGTCAAACCGCATGGGTATCATGACCAAAGGATGAGTGGGTACATGATTTTGTACATACATTGGACACAATGTCACGATAGTGGTATGTATCAACATAAATATGAAGGGAGATCATGAAATGGGTGGACTTGACGATTTGTTTCAGTCACACTTTTAGTTTTGCGGATGTTGATTTAGTGATTCATAGCACACTACAACATATCTGCGATGTCGTCTTGGAGATAATTTCAGTAGCATTCCCTAAGGAATCACATGAGATGCCAATGATGTAGTCAATGATGGAGTGTTACAATGTAATAAGAGGGCCTGATGATGGGGATGACCCAAGGAATATTAATACTACAGAGTCTGATGGAAGTTGGAATATCGCAGCACCAGAGATGATGTCAGACAAAGTTCACCGGCCGTTTAAGATTCAGAAGGTCAACATCGAGACAAATGAGGAACCAAAGTTCTCCAATATATGGTATTATTCGGATGAATAGACTATGGAAAAGATCATTGATCTGTTGCATGATTTTTAGGACTTGTTTCAGACCAAATTACCTGAAATGAAAGGGATCATAGGAGATTTGGGAGAAATGAAAATACCACTCAAGCCAGATGTGAAGCCAGTGAAGCAGTGTCTGTATCACCTGAATCCACGATACAAGGAGAGAGTGAAGGTTGAAATTGAAATAATTTTGGATGCATCAATCATTGAACCCATCAAAGAGTTGAAATGGATAATTCCAATGGTCATACAAGACAAAATGACAGGAGAGGTCTAGATCTATGTTGATCTCCAAAAGCTAAATGATGCATGCCTTCATAATCCATTACCTACACCATTTGGTAATGAAGTACTAGAAGGAGTATGTGGTCAGGATATCTATTCATTCACAGATGGATTTTCAGGCTATCATCAGATCAAGATTGCGAAGGAATATTGGCATAAGATGACTTCTGTGTCTGAGTGGGGATGGTATCAATACACGATGATTCCATTTGGACTAAAAACACACCCACGATATTCTCCAGGATTGTAGTTACTGTGTTTAAGGACTTTATTCAAACATTTCTAGAGGTATACATGGATGATTGGATAGTGTATGGGTTGGTAAAGGATCACCTCACAAATATGTGACTGATGTTGGAGCGGTGTCGACAACCCTAGATTTCCCTAAATTCTAAGAAATGCATATTATGTGTGCCATTTGGGATTTTGTTGGGGCACATTGTATGTAAGGAAGGGATGCTAGTTGATCCAACTAAGATTGCACTTATTATTAATCTGTCCCCACCACTGAATGTGAAACATATTAGAGCAAAATTGGGACATATGGGATATTATTGGAAGTTCATAAGAGGATATGTTTCGATCACAACAACGATGGAGAAGTTTCTAAAGAAATATGCATTGTTCGAATGTAGTCACGAGTGTCAAGGGAGTCTCGACACCTTAAAGAAGAATATGGTCACATAACCAATATTGGTATTTCTGGACTAGATGGAGGAATTTCATGTCCATGTCAATGAGTGATCAGTTGCATTCAAAGTGGTTTTAGTACAACTACATGAAGGGGATATTTACCATCCAATTGCTTTTATGAGATGAAATTTGTCATCTACAGAACAAAACTACACCACGACGAAACGATAAGGCTTGGTGACGGTATATGGGCTCCAAAAATTCTGTCATTACCTGTTAGGAGGATATTTCAAGATGTTCACTGATCATTCTGCACTGAAATACTTGGTCAACAAGCTTGTGTTGGGGGGAAAGATATGCTGCTGGCTACTACTCTTCCAAGAGTTTGATTTCAAAATCATCGTGAAGCTAGGTCACTTGAATGCAGGACCTAACCATTTGTCATGAATCGAGACAGACGAGAAATAACCAACATCGAGGATGGGATACTTGATGTGAAACTATTCAAGGTTGGAATGGTCAATGACCATTATGAGCAAATAATTTAGTTTTTGGTGACAAGAAAATCGTTGGATGATTTCACCACGACTTAGAAGAAATAATTAGTTGTTTGGGATGTGGATTTTTAGTTAATTGCTAGACATATCTATTAGATGGGACCAGATGAGATTCTACATCGCTATGTCTTACTGCATGAACAAGAAAGGATATTGGTATAAACACATGATGGGGTCATAGGAGGACACTATGGAGTTCACGCAATGACTAAGAAGATACTTCACGCAGGCCTTTGGTGGCTAACTATGCATAATTATGCGGTGGATTATGCGAAGAGTTGCGATGTTTTCCAAAAAATAGGGAATCCTTCACGAAGGGATGAGATGCCCTTAGTACCTCAAGTAACGTTACAGCCATTTGATAAATGAGAAATGGATTTTGTGGGACCCTTCAACCCACCAAGGAAAAGGACGGGTGCATGGTACATCATAAAGGTGACAAATTATCTCACAAGATGGGTGGAAGCAACACTAGCGATGGATTTCATTGCTGCAACTGCAACAAGGTTCCTATTCGACAATATTGTCACTCAGTTTGGTTGTCTAAATATATTTATGAGCGATCAGGGACGTCATTTCATCAGTCGCACTTGTTGGCAGGGGTTTTGGACACATTAGTTGTGTAACCTCACGGATGCTGGGCAAGCTGAAAAGACATCGCGCAAGTGGAGAATGGTTCACAAGCAGAGAATAAAATATTTTGTATATTTTATATCATCATTTTGTACTTTGGACCATATTTTGTGGATATTGGTCATGATTTTGTAGATTCAGTTAAGAATTGGTTAAGAGTTAGTTAGAAGTGGACCTTGAATGTAAAGGATCAAGCCTATAAATAGATGTAGAAGTACAAGTGTTGGATAGAGATATAGAGAGATTGGAAGAGGAAATTGAAGAGCACTTTTTGAATTGTGATATGTTTTGAATCCATGGATCATTGCACGGAAGTAATATGACAAGATGGAAGTTGAACTGAATTACTATTTCCTTTTATATTTTTTGTGTCTTACTGTTTCTGCAATCCAATGATGAATGTTAAGTAAATTTGAGACATGGATCTATGATGCATTGTTTCCTGCTTCTAAATGGGGTTATCTTTCTAGATCTGTTTGCGCCATAGTATGTTTATGTTAGTTGTGAATGAATGATGTGATCTGTTAAGAGAAATGATGAATGGTATTGTTAATGATTAAGTAATCGGTAAGATCTATTGAATAAATTGATAGGCTGTTGATGCACATAGCCCTCTTCTATTCTATGAAAAATTGGTTCTGACATATCTACCTTGAACATCTCAGGTGAGACTTCATCTGCTTCATGGGTGTTGATGGGCAGGGTAAAACCTGTCTAGGATGGTGCTTAGGGAGATCGCGGTGAGATAAGAGTTGAAAAATTGGGAACCCCTGTTGACTGGTTTTGTTAGCTAGGTTTGCACCAAATAATGGTTTCATTGCTGGGACCTTGTTGCGAATGGGAGGAGGATAGGTGGCATCTGATGAGACCAGAAATTCAAGATTGGTTCAATCAGAAGTTACGAGAATTTGTTGAGACAAAAAATAAGAAACCTAGATTGATGATAGACAAGTGGTTTGCGAGGTACATACACGATAGTCCACATGAGTACTTTTTCTATGAACTCCCCATCATTCTGTATTAATGGTTGGCATGATTCACCTATCACAAGAAAAATTTCCAAGGAGGAGTGCCAACATCCTAGACCCGTGAACTAATCCAGAAGTTGCAGAAGACTGAAAACAAGGCATTGCAAGCTGTTGAAGTCTGGCTAGATAGTATTCTGGAAGGATATATCACCAAGTTCGCAGTTGACACTACCAAGTCCTACAACAAAGCATGAAGGGAATTTTTCAATGGACTCAGAGGTAGATTTTTGTTGTCCCTACAATTGTCAATTAAGATGATTTTTTGTGAAAAGTGCATACTTGATATGCACCTTGAGTAGTAAAACTCCAGTGTGCGGAGGCTGTGGATACCACGACAGAAGGGGGGAGACAAATGGAAAGATAAGGGGTATATGGGTGCAAGTTTTGATGACAATGTGAGGGAAGCCGAGGAAGAAATTGGTATTATGAGGGGAGGAGCAAGGTTTCGACAAGAGAAGAGGCAAAGGACAAGGGAAGGTCCTACTGTAATCGAAATGCAATACCATGAAAGAAGACCACACAGTACGAAGAAACCCTACAGTGACGAAGAGGATGACTAGACTATGCCCAGGATAGCAGTAAGATCAACCCCCAATAGTAAGGTGCCCACACCTCCGTGCACTACTCTGCATTCAAGAAGAAACACAAGTTCCCTGTCGACTTTCCTGACGTGCCAGCAACATTCTAGTGGTAGATCAGCGTCTGTAGGAAGAAGGCCTAGGATGGAGGGCGATGACATGAAGTTACCTTTGTTCCATGGGAATGAGACTAATGATCTTGAGAAGTACTGGTTTCTATGTGAGGCAGCATGGATTGTTAGGAAAACTGCAGATGATGATGTCAAGAAGGGCCAATTGGAGAGCACTCTTTGAGGTCGTATGTTGGATTGGTACATGAAATTTACACAGTTTCCTATGGGGACCACTCCAAAAACATTGGAAAAAATAAGGAAAGGAATAATTGAGGAATTCATAAAACCAAAGTTTGAAGCACAGTACATTACAAAGTTGAAGGAGATTAAGCACTTTCCTAATGAAACTATATGGGATTTTGACCAAAGATTCAAGATGTTAATGGAAATGGTCATTTTCGAGATGAGTGATGTTCAACATAAAGAATGGTTCATTGCAACACTAGTATCTCATATCGTACAATCACTGATGCAACAGAATATTGCAACAAAGAGCGAGGATCTGGAGATCGCAATGAATTTGGAGGCTTCACCCATTGGAGAAAGTTCAGCTGGGATGAACCATATTCAAGCACAATTGGAAACAATGATGCTTCAATTGAAAGATACCAAGAAGGGTAAAGAGCATCATGAAGACCTTTGCTGTACTCGGTGTCACGCAGAAGGACATACCAAATATACTTTCCTCAATTTTTGAAATTATCTATTATCAGGATATCCAAACCCATTGAGATGTGGCAGTGTACCATGGTGCTGCATATGCCAAGTCTATGGGCATCAAAATGAAGAATGTGGATACATGCAAAAGATGGTGACGAAGCCGATAAACCTACACTACTCATTTAGTTGATTTGTGGGGCATGAAGATAAAGAATGTCGCGCATATGACCTACTCTAGGAAAGGACGTATGGCTCATACTATGTGAAGGGTGAATATCATCAAGAAGTACAACAATCACAACTGCAGCCTTAGGTAGTACAACCTCTACCTCAACCATAGTATACACCACCACCGCAGATGTAGTTTATATCAGCGCAACCACAACCACAGTTCACACCACAGCCACAATATAATTAGATGTTGATGGCTCCATAACAACCATAGTATGTTCAGGTAGTGCACTATGTTCAGTAGCAACTGAATCCCCCACCGTAGAAATTGGCTCAACAAAAGTACCAAAAATAAGGAGGATTCCACGGAGGATTCCAAGGAATAGGAGGAGGCTTTGGTCGAGGAGGAGGATGAGGTTGCAGACCTGCTCAGTGTTACAATTGTAGCGTTCTAGGAAATTACTAGAGATATTTTCCATAATTGCAGTGTTCATGTACATACTGTACCGTACTTGATCACACTGTCGAGAACTATCCACAACTAATCACAAGATGGCAGGTCAAAAATGTTCCTCAGTTGCAGAATTAGAACCAGTTATAGAATCAAAATCAGCTATATAACCATAATCAATTGCAGTACCAGTTGTCAAACCAAAATCAAGTGTAGAATTAGGGTCAGAACCAAATTCCAATTCAGAACCAAAATACGACCCAAAATGTAAATCAACCTATGAATCCACCTCTGTACTAGAATCAAGGGCCAACAGTCGTGATGATTTCAGCGGAACCCAGAGCGAAGGATGTCGATGTCGCTGTTGTCACTCGCGGTGGTGCGATGATTGGAGAAGATATCCCTCATCCACAAATTTGATTGGTTGGGAAGAAGAAGTTACAATTCAATATCAATGCTGAGAAGGATACATTATTTGAAGCACACGATCTTATTGGAAGGAATCTTGGCAAGTTTCCTATTTATGAAATTCCCACTACTTTTGATTCTTCGGTGGAGGCAGGACCATTGCGACAAAATGGTACCTTGCGGAACTTCTTTGAGAGTTTCTTGTCGTTGGAAAGAGATCTCAATTCTCTTGCTGAGATGGAGAATATGTTGCACCAACCTTGGGGAAGGAAGGATTCCGTAGTGAATTCATTGCATAAGAAAAATATGGGAAAAGAGATGTGCATGAACATTCAAATTGGGGACTATGAAGTAGATTTAGTTATTCTTGATCTAGGATCAGATGTGAATATTCTAACAAAAAATACATGGCAGAATATGGGGATACCGACATTGGGTTGGTATCCAATGCAGCTGCTGTTAGATAATTAGGCCAAGGTACAACCAATCGGGCATGTGTTGCACCTAGCTGTAGATGTTTAAGGTATGAAGACCTATGTTGATTTTGATGTAATTGAAGTTGTAGAGGGTGGAGGCTCTTATCCCACATTTCTAGGGATTAGATGGGAAAATGATAGTATGGCAGTAATCAATTTTAAAAATAGGATGACAACCTTTGAGAATCAAGTCTTCAGAGTCATCGCTCCAATGGATACAAGCGAAGGGTGAAGGTATATTGAGCTAGTAAAGGATGAAGTTGTCAGGGGATGGGATCATGCTTACAACATTTCAAAATATTACATCCACCCAACTATTGATGGAGAACTTGGTTGGCACAACACTAGTTCTGCATCTTCTGATTATGATGATGCGTTAGAAAACTAGAAAAATCGCATGCACGGGGTGTCATTCCTAAAGTTTGGTATGATCACGCAGTCGTTGTGCCATGTCGCAATTGATACTATTGAATCAAAAATATAGGATGGGCTATCCGAGCTATCTACTTTCTTAATGGAGTTTGAAGTGAAGGTATCAGAACCTCAGTGATTGTTGGCGCTGGAGGAATCACTAAAGGATACTCCAGCACGCTGGTGGGTGACCCATAAGAAGATGATTAATTAATGGGTGCAGTGTCGATGACTATTGATAGTTCACTTTGGAAACACATAAGTATATCACACTGGGAGGTACAATGGGTGGAATGAACCTAGGTGTCATCTAATGGAATGTCAGAATCTATGGGCATCGCTACCAAAGCATCAAGGGGTCCATGCCTTTGTCCACACTTTGGATGAAATGCCAAGATCGTGGTATGTATCAATGGAGTTATGCAGATAAATAACCACTTGGGAAGAGCTGACAATTTTCTTTGCTCATACTTTTCGTTTCACGGATGTCAATCCCGATGTCCATAATGTGCTTCAGCTCATCTGTGATGTGGTGTTGAAGGTAGTTCTAGTCATATATCCAGTGGATCCACATGCGTATTGCCACATGCAGTTGATGATGGAATGTTATAATGTGTCTCGCAGACCTAAGGATGATGATGAGCTATGGAATATCAATATTCTAGAAACATAAGGGAGTAAGGATGTCACAACACCGGATATACCGACCAATCCCATGAACCATCAACTGAAGATTATAAAAGTCAACATTGGGACAGAGGAGAACCCAGAATTTGCAAGTGTTGGGGACTATTGGGATGAAGAAACCATGGCAAATATCACGGATCTGCTGCATGAATTTCAAGATCTATTTCCAACCAAATTCTTTGAAATGAAAGGGATCCTGGGTGATTTGGGAGAGATGAAGATTACATTAAAGATAGAAATGAAACTGATAAGGCAGAGGTCATATGGCTTGAATCCATGATACAAAGAGAGGGTCAAAGTTGAGCTTGACAGGATGTTAGATGCTGGAATAATTAAGCCAGTCGAAGAGTCAGAATGGATCAGTCCTATGGTGGTCCAAGAAAAGAGAAGAGGTGAAGTTTGAATATGTGTCGATCTGAGAAAATTGAATGATGCATGTATGCACGATCCATTTTTGACACCATTCATAGATGAAGTTCAAGAAGGAGTAGGTGGTTAGGAGATATACTCTTTCATATATGGATTATCTAGTTATCACCAGATTAGGATCACAAAGGAGGATCGACACAAAACAACATTTGTTACTGAATGGGGCTGTTTTCAGTACATAGTGATTCCTTTCGGATTGAAGAATGCACCTGCGATATTTTGTTGGGTTATTGTCTCTACATTCAAATATTTTATTCATAAGTTCTTGCAATTTTATATGGATGATTAGACAGTGTATGCCCTGATTAGGGATCATCTGGAAAACCTACGAGTGCTTCTAGAAAGATGTCGACAGCATTAGATCATGTTGAACTCAAAGAAGTGTATTTTTGTGCACCTTTTGGGATGTTGTTGGGTCACATTGTTTGCAAGCAAGGATTATTGGTCAACCCTATGAAGATAGCGCTCATTTTGAGCTTGCCACCTTCGATGAATGTATGCTTAGGTCGATGCTAAGGCACACCATATACTATTGCAAATTCATCAGAGGTTATGCTACGATTACTGCCCCTATGGAGAATCTATTAAAGAAATACGCAACATTTGTAAGGAGCCAAGAATGTCAAGGAAGCTTCAACACAATGAATGCCAATACTGGTTTTCCCCAATTGGAACAAGGAGTGCCATGTCAATGTGGATGCCTCATCTATTGCACTGGGAGTGGTTCTTGCACAACACAAAGAAGGGGACCTAGATCACCCGATCGCTTTCGCTAATCAAAAGTTGTCATTTGCTGAGAAAAACTATACAACCATAGAGAGAGAAGGTCTAGCGATGGTATATGCACTATAGAAGTTTAGGAATTACCTTTTAGGTGACCATTTTAAGATGTTTGTAGACCATTCTAGTTTGAAGTACCTAGTCAATAAGCCTGTGTTGGGGGTGAAGATATGTCGCTGGCTACTTCTCTTTTAGGAGTTTGATTTTGAGATAATTGTGAAGTCAAGTCGCTTGAATGCTAGCCCCGATCATTTATCGTGGATTGAGATAGGCGAGGAGCCCATGAATATTAAAGAAGGATTGCCTGATGTGAAGCTGTTTAGAGTCAACATGGAAGATGATTATTATGATCAAATAATTCAATTCTTGATGACGGGAGTCGCACCAGAGGAATTTTCAACAAGTCAGAAGAAACAATTAGTGTTCAAGGCTTTGGATTTCTAGTTGATCACTGACCAACTATATAAACTAGGACCAGATGAGATTTTGTGGCGATGTGTCCTACCACATGAATAAGGGCATGTTTCAGAGGAGGCCCATGCAAGAGTTGTTGGTGGACACTATGGAGGACGAGCTACTACAAGAAAGGTGCTTCGCGTAGGGCTTTGGTGGCCCACTCTACATAATAATGCAATGGATTATGCATGGAGTTGCGATGTCTGTCAATGCACTAGAAAGCCATCATGAAGGGATGAGATGCCACTGGTACCACAAGTAACATTGGAGCCATTTGATAAATAGGTCATGGACTTTGTGGGTCCAATCAAATCACCTGGGAAGAGAACTAGTGCGCAGTACATAATCACAACGCTGAACTATTTGACGCGGTAAGTGAAGGCCGTACCAGTCATGCATTGCACCATTTTGACAACAACAAGGTTCCTATTTGAAAACATTGTTACATGGTTTGGATGTCCAAGGATATTGATGAGTGACCAGGGCATTCATTTCATCAACTGCACAGTAAGCGCACTGACGGAGGAATTTCAAATACAACATAAGAAAAGTACCCCATATCATCGACATGCAAATGGAACAATAGAAGCTTTCAACAAGATATTGGAGCATGTGCTTACAAAGGTATGTAATTCTAATTGTAAATACTGGGACTTGAATATTCTAGCAATGTTGTGGGCATATCGCACCACTTGTAAGAGATTAACGAGGTAGACACCGTTCAAATTAGTATATGGGAAAGAGGTAGTCATTCCTATGGAGTACATTGTTTCGATTCTGCGTATTGTCGTAGCAATGGGTATGGACGATGAAGCAGCGCTCAAGGAGCACGTGGAGAAGTTAATACAACTCAAAGAGGATCAATTTATTATAGGATTCCACCAACACATCGAGAAGGATTGGCAGAAGGATTGGCATGATCGCCACATAAAGAATAAATAGTTTTAGCAAGGAGATTTGGTGGTGTTGTATGACAACAAGTTCTTGAAGCATTCGGGTAAGTTATAGATGCATTGGTTAGGTCCATATCTTGTTAATTCTATTACTTCTAGAGGTGCAGTTCAAATACAACAGTTATATGGAGCAATGCTACCAAATCTTGTGAATGGTAGCCAAAATAATCCCTATAGGACAGGGCCAGAACTACACAATTCTTAAGGCACTCTATAATAAAATAAAATAAAAAGTAGATACGATGATGCATGAAAAGAAGGTGCACTAAGAGGAAGTGGTTGCGCAAGAGTGGGAGTTAGTAGCGTAGTTTTTAGTTCATGCTGTGATAGCCGTAAGGTTGCAAGTAGATGTCAAATTAGTAATAAATGAAGGCAGTTAAAAGTACTTAACCGATGAAACTTATGGACGTGATGCGTAATGAAGGAGGATCTGACCATCGGGTGGCAGAATCGATGATGGATTCAGGTACTTAATGTATGATGTGGTCATGATGATCCTTTTGATGTGGTAATGATGAGTATGAGTTTATTTGGCACTATAAGAATGATTTCGACAAAGTCAGAAGACACCATTATGCAAAGTTAAGTTGAGTTGCAGAGATGCCAAGTTGTAGAGCGAGTTATTGATAAATGGTGAGGAGATTGAGGAGGTTTCTAAGTCCAAAAAGGGTGTATACTTATTAAGTATTGAGGGGAATTGCTACATCATGTAGAGTAACTAAGATACTGTATATATTTTGAGTGAATGATATTCATCGCTTAGACCAATAGAAATTGTGGAGGAAATCACCAGTATGCAAGTCGGATTGTTGACTGTTATGAAAGGGAAGAGGAACCAGTAGAATCCTAGCTCTTCGACACCAGAGAAGAGATAGACTAGAACATCCACAAGGGCATAAGAAGAAGACATCGTATAGATGGTGCCATTGAGCTCGGGAGTGGTGGAGTCTGTAGCTAGAGTAGGGGTGTCTATCTAGGACACCCCCAGATATATCCCTCCTAGTCGGCTCAATGCACAGGCCAAGAATCCAACAAAGAATCATAAGTATTAGATAATGATGTCGCTGATCCCACAAGGGATGGTATGCAATTTTGACATCTTAACTGCGTTGGTGCAACTAAAATATGAAGACCATGACTTTCTTTCCCTAGAGGACATTGCAAAGAAACCATATGTGTCAATGGTAGCGGTCAGATGTGGGTCGATAGAGCACATACCAAAGGACTGGGTGAGTGGGATAGCTAGAGCCAAATTAATTGACTTAATCAACATGCCACACTTTAGGTGAGTGACCAAAGTGAATGCATGCATGAAGCAACTTTTGGCGTGCTTCATTGGTGGGTTTTTGTGGTTAGATGAGCCAATCGAAGTCATAGTGGGGTTGATTTCAGAGATAACGGGGCTAATCAAGGATAAGCCAGACCCCTCACAATATATCCATGGAAAATATAATGACCAAAAGTTGGAAATGACTCTGAAGAAGCACTATTCTCTATAGTTCAATAGGAGGGCATACCGCATTGATAGTATCAATGACCGCGCGGTATGTATTCATGCTAGGATTTTGGCCAGTAAAGTCATAAGGAAGAACCACCCGGTTCAATGTAATTATGGGGTGGTCACTATTATAGCGGATTTCACCACTCTAGGTGAATCACACTTTGTATGGCCTTCCCATGTCCCACTGCAGAATCTTTAGACCCCATGGACCATCTTTTATCCTTTGATGTTTCCTTGATCATCCCTAAAACTATATGAAAAATGACATACGTGGGTTTGACCTCTATAACCACGTACATACGTGGGTTTGACCTCTATAACCGCATACATCGGGATGTGTGCATAATCCAAATCCTTTTGGAGTTTTCCTTGACATGGATCCGACTCATTCGACTCCTGGCCTTCCATATGCCTTGAGATTGCTCGGATTCGACCCTTCATTATCCCTTGTGAAGTTATATAAGGAATCCCTTGGTACATTGAAGGCATATAGAGAGATTGAAAGCAAAGAAACTATAGTCCATTGTTGCTGAAATTTGTACTTGAGTCTGCATCCCTTTGTCCCTTGGAGCACTGTTGTGTTCTTCCCAAGCTTTCCTTTTGCTAGTGAGCTTGCTATCGAGAGATGGATGATTGAAGTGGTGGAGGACCAAGTGGGGGATTCAGTTTCTTCGGTTCACAGAAGTGCCGTTAGAGGTTGTATCTATCTTGTAATCTCTGATTTATATTAATAAGAACTATCTTTTCCTGTCCAATGATGTGTATTTGATTGAATATTGTATCCATTGGAATATGTCAAATGCTTTTACATTATTGATTATATATGCTAGAATAGATCTAACACCATGATATATAGTATGCTTTTATTGTTTACTTGTTGTTGAGGAAGTATTATATCAATTCAAGATGAAGATTGGAAAGCTCAACGGGGATCTACTTCAACCATCCGGAATAAGGTACGAGGTCTGATCCTTTAGTGTTAGACATTTTATTTCTATTGCATATTGGGAAAGATTGATTTCTAGAGTCAAAGCTGTTTGTTGTGGTACCCCAAGCCATAGGAATTTCTCTCCGTAACAGAATTGGCGACTCCGCTGGGGAGTTCCTAGTAGTTGTCCTTTGGGGGTTTTCTATCGACATTCAATGGGCTTGATATTATCGACTTGCTCTTTGTTTTTGCCTGTTTCTGTGTCGCATTTTATAGTATGTTTGTCCATTGACACTCCCCTTTATTGGTTTGGCCTTGGCCTGCTTTTTACCACTGCCTTCTCTGTATACACGGGTTTTTGGCCAAAATTCGCGTACATACGTGGATTTTTGGCCAAAAGTCATGTACATACGCAACTTTTCTTTAAACAGTTGCGTACATCCTCCCTTTTGGTGAGTCTGATGTTGTGGGAAGTTGCTGGGTGGATTGTGAGTGTGGTTGGGTCTTCCTTGGGTCTGATGTTGTCTGTTGGATGCTTCTTTTGTGACCAGAGACCACCTTTTCATTGATTTTTATTTGAAAGTAGTTTTAGTCGTTTATCCCTTTTTGTTTTTCCATTAGTGCATTGCTCTTTTTTGTCTCGGTGTCTTGCTGGGATTGTCTTTTATACTTGCTACAGAGACTGAGAGTTTTAAATGACTTTTATTGCATTTTTCATTCTTTTATATTGAAAAATACAAAGTAGTTGCACTCTTAGTTGCATCTTAGATATGGATTTGAGGAGGTACTTGCATTGGATTGCTTGGATGAGAGTTGTGTTTAGGCTTTCATATAGGAAGGATTGCATTGGCATTTGGAAAGGAATATATATATTTATGCATCTCATGTAGTGGCATACCCTATTTTTCATTTGACAAAGATTGCACTTAGCATTGTTTGTTATGGTGTGCATATTTATTTCACTGCTGAGTCATAATGTCATTAGTTTCACGGCCATTTCCCTTTGAGTAATTACCGCCAACTAAAATCAACGCTAATTAAAATGAACTACACTCTTTTCTATTATAGGGTGCACCAACAAGCTTAGGTTTTAGGATCTTGGAATAGTTCATTGTAAGTCAATTCTCCAAGATCACTAAACAACAACATGTAGGTGTCTGTCTAGGTGAGATAGTGAAATCCTTGGTATAATTAGTGTTTCTCAGGACGCTCCTCTTACAAGGGAGTTAAGCACGAGGCAGTGTGAGCAGTTATTGATTGGGATGACCCCTAGTCATAACTGAGTAGCACCAGAGATATTTCCAGGATTGTATTCGTATCTGGGGGCTCTTTCAAGAGTTTTTGGATTTTCTACCCTGCCCATATGGTCAATCCTGCCTGCGACTGTCTGCCTGAGCATTGATTATATTGAGGTGACCTTAGTGGCCTTACCTAGGATATCGAAGGGGTACTTTGCAGGGGTTATTCTGCAGGTGTCCCATCTAGGTAGAGGTCAGACAGCACAGTCGCTATATGCGTTGAGGCTGAGGGCCACTATAATTGGTTACGTACCTCCACTTGTAGTGTATGGGAGTTTCGAGCCTCTCCTATGAGAGACATACCTGATGCATTTGGGAGCTCACATATCCTCCCCTTGTTTTGCTTGTATTTTGGCTGTAGATTTTCTTAGGAGTGTGCTCTTTGTGCGCTAGATGGCCTTTGGGATCATGGTTACTTGAGTATATTTATGCTCTCTTGAGTTCAGGTCCTTTTATTTTTGGCATGCCTGGTATCCTATCACCCGTCTTTCCTGGTATCCTATCACCCGTCTTGGTCCTAGTACGGACCCTTGTGTCTAACTTGGGGGCATCACAGCCCCTTACCATGCTCATAGATTTGGGAATGGTCATCTTCCATCCTCTACTCCATTTGTGGAGGATTTTTTCCCTTCACTTGGTCTTTACACCAGTGGTCACCCTCACTGGGGTGGTAGTGTAGGCGTGAACGTTGGGTCTTCACCTTAGTTTCCTTTTTATGTCTCATCGTTCACCGCATTGTTTCCTTTGGGTGCTGTTGTCATGATCATTCCTCCCTATATCCTAGTTTGGATTCTTTATTGACTATTTTGGGTTGTTTTGGACTAATATGGTTGTCATGTAGGGTCCACTTTTTGTACACTTTCTATGAGGTTTCGACCCGTTCATGCCTATCACAGGTATTATGTCTGAACTGGCATATAGGTTAGGATTTCACACCCACTTGCACTTATGCATTGCCTTATGACCGTTCCATCTTAACCTTAGGTACGAACCCATTCCATGGTATCACAGAACCTTCATGCTGCTGTTAGAAGTGGTACTATGTGAATGGTAGAGCTTTCCTATACATGGGTGTCCTAGTTAGCTCCCCTTTGAATTTGGTGCCCATGCCGTGAGTCCTCTCTTAGGTCCGGGAGTCCATTGTATAGTACTGCCATGACATTTCGCAAGAGCCTCATACTCCTATTGATCTTATGCTGGCCTTTTCCCTTGGGACTCCCTTGTATCGAGGTGTGAATGCATTATCATGAGCTTTTTCTGCCTTATTGAGCTTTATGCCAGCTCCCCTGACATTGCGTTTCAGCCATATAGCCCGAGCTTGTATCATGTCTAGCCATGCAGAGCCATTTTTTATATCCTTCGCAGCTTGATTTCCCTTTGTACCAGGAGGGGATTTTCCCCCGAGTGTCGATATCCTACACATGTATCCTTGCATTGAGCATAGGTATGTTCCACTGCTTGGAACTAGTTTGTTTTCCCTGGTGACACTCGTCTCCTCCTAGTTTGTAACTATAAAGCTAGTTTATTCTTTTTTCAAGCTTTTCAAATAACTGAAAAAGTCCAAAAAAAAAAAATTAAAAAACAAAAAATCCGGACAAGGAAAGATGTTATCTTTGGCAGCTGTCGAGTCGTGTCACCTTTGAACAGAGCACTGTATATCACATCCATTGGTTGGGTTATAGTTTGACTTTAGGAGCTGTACTCATTTATCTGAGTTTATCTCCACCGACTGGGTAAGCTTCCAGTCCCTATGGAGCCTCTGTTGATGCCTCCTATGTCACAGAGATGCCCCAGTTTGTATATCGAGTCTATGCTGCCTTCATTCAGTCATCATACACCATTATGCTCTTGTTCGAAGGAATTTGAAACCTGTGTCGGCCATTCCTCAGTTATCTTGACTTTGTATGTCGGCCATTCTCGGTACAGTTACTGGTTCGTGCACCTTATGATTGGGTCCTTCCACATTAGACAGCTTTGCTGAGTACCTCGTGTTGGATAATGGGGGATGCCTTAATGCCCTCCTTCCAGTAGATTTCATCCCATCGACTTCAGATCATTTATTCTGGGATTGGAATCTAGAGTCCTTTTGAGTGCCTTGAGACTTGCAGTCATCAGTGGCAGGTTCTCTCGCCATCGACAGTTTCTTGGGAATACATCAATGTCCCCTGATCGATGGATTCTCTCAAGTGTTTGACCTCAACACATCTATTCACACTTGTTAGTTTGCACTCTAGTACCTTGATTCCCATTTTCATTATTAGTGGGTAATCTCGCATCTGTTAATGGTATACATCAATGACCGGTAGTCAGACGATGGACTACTATGTTCGACCTCGACACCTCTATTTGCATAGTAGGACATGTACTCGTAGCGGTTTGTGTAGAAGACCTTCCAGATTGGTGGCATCTCTTATATGCTACCTCCTTAATAATGCCAGTGTTCATGAGATTTCAGGTCTCGTGACTCGATACCAGTATATGACAGATATTTCCAGCCACTATGGAGATCTTGATCTATTGTATCTCTTCAGTCATTTTGGAGATCATGATCCTTTGTATATCTTCATCATGGAGATTCTGATCTATGTATATTGTATGTGGCGATGACCACATATGTGATATCATGTATTATGACTAGTCATGGCCATTGTACTCTTATGTATCCGGGACATCTATATGTACTTGCAGCTATATGCAGAGTTGTATTATTGTACTATGCTGATTGGGTGGCTGGTCTTTCATTTGGGATCCTTCATCACTCCACTTCTGGGATGGAATTATAATGTATTTCGGCCATCGTATGACCCCTCTGACCTCACACATTGGGGGGCATCTATTATAGCAGATTTCACCACTCTAGGTGAATCACACTTTGTATGGCCTTCCCCTGTCCCGCTGCAGACTCTTTAGACCCCATGGACCATATTTTATCCTTTGATGTTTCCTTGATCATCCCTAAAACTATATGAAAAATGATATACATGGCTTTTTACCTGATAACCGCGTACATACGCGGGTTTGATCTCTATAAACGCATACATTGGGATGTGTGCATAATCCAAATCCTTTTGGAGTTTTCCTTGACATGGATCCGACTCATTTGACTCCTAGCCTTCCATATTCCTTGAGATGGCTTGGATTCGACCCTTCATTATCCCTTGTGAAGTTATATAAGGAACCCCTTGGTACATTGAAGGCATATAGAGAGATTGAAAGCAAAAAAACTATAGTCCATTGTTTCCATAATTTGTACTTGAGTTTGCATCCCTTTGTCCCTTGGAGCACTGTTGTGTTCTTCCCAAGCTTTCCTTTTGCTAGTGAGCTTGCTATCGAGAGATGGAAGATTGAAGTGGTGGAGGCCCAAGTGGGGGATTCAGTTTCTCCGGTTCGCAGATGTGTCATTAGAGGTTGTATCTATCTTGTAATCTCTGATTTATATTAATAAGAACTATCTTTTCCTGTCCAATGATGTGTATTTGATTGAATATTGTATCCATTGGAATATGTCAAATGCTTTTACATTATTGATTATATATGCTAGAATAGATCTAACACCATGATATATAGTATGCTTGTATTGTTTACTTGTTGTTGAGGAAGTATTATATCAATTCAAGTTGAATATTGGAAAGCTCAATGGGGATCTACTTCAACCATCTGGAATAAGGTACGAGGTCTGATCCTTTAGTGTTAGACATTTTATTTCTATTGCATATTGGGAAAGATTGATTTCTGGACTCAAAGCTGTCTGTTGTGGTACCCCAAGCCATAGGAATTTCTCTCCGTAACAGTCGCATGTGCAAAGTTGTGTGTGTAAGGTGTGCAAATGAATTAGTCCATTTTTCTTATGAACCAATTAGTGGAAAATGTAGTGGGTGAACGACCATTCACATAGAGTTGACTTGTCATTTTGATTGTGTTAGTGGCTTGGATGAAGCAATATGATTACCAGGGGATGGACATCAAAGAAATAGAGGTATGCAAGGGTGTGAGATATCATAATTTATGGTGGGTTAGAGAAGCAGAGAGAATGGGAGACTCCTTGATCCAATTCTTGATCTACTGCGAAGTGCTGCAGGTGGAAGTGGTAAAATTTCTAAGATTGATGGAGGAAGCCACAAAAAAAATATCAGAGGATTGCGTGTTTCATAGATAGAACCCATGCTATTAATATTCAAGCGTGACAAGACACCACCAAGCAATGGTTTCCAATGAGGTACAAGGTGATGGATGCGGAGCTGGAGGAAATGATTAATGATTGGCCCATGGAATGGAGAGAACTAGTCAATGTAACAGAAATATCAACACTACCTCTGATAGATGCACCTATTGATCTTGTACGCAAAGATGACCAACAATATGATGAAGAATTGTCAACAGATACAACTATTGACCCGAAAGTGCAGTGCATATTCCAGGAACTAAGAAAAAAGAGACACATGGATCAGGATGTGAGCAATAGCACTAGGTTAGCAATGGAAGCATAGTTAAATTGACTCTTTAAGGCCGTCAATGATGCAATTTATGAGGATGAAAAGGAGATGAAGAAATCAACACAGGAAGGATTTGCTAAGGTAAGAACCAAACTAGATTCTGTATATGACATTCTTTCAAAAAGAGCACGAGGGAGTATGAATGTGCAGGAAACCATGTCAATAAACACTGAGCCCTAGTCTAGGAATGTTCAAATTCCTCTGATTGTGATTGACGCTGGAACCAAGGACTTGAATACCTCACTGCAATAGTTGTAGAGCATATCACTGGATATCAACGCGTTTCCCATGTAGACGTTGGTACAAATGCAGTGCGTCGCCATCCAAGAGTTGGCACATAGATAGAAGGACATCACCGATAGATTTCTACGATCACAAGAGAAATAAAAGGTGATGTAGAAAGAATTTGATGAGATACGGAGCGTAAAGGAAAAGATGATGGAAGAAAAAGTGCAGGAGATAGAAGAATTGAAGAGGAAGATTGCTAAGGAGATCACAGAGATGAAGAAGGGGATAGATCATCTCATTGTTAAAAAGGCCCATCTTTTTGATAGTCAAGTACAAGTAGAAGTAATAGTTGCAGATGCTTGTAAGAACGCTGGTGAAAACATCATGGAACTGGATACAGTCATGAAAGAAAAGTGACTTGGGGAAATTATTGTGCAGTTGTAGAAAGATAACAACATTTTGAATGCTCTAGTCTATCCAGACACACATCCTAACCAAATTGCTGAGAGGAATACTGTGATAGAGGAAGTGGGGGCACAACTTGAAGAGCTGTAGTAGGAAGCTCAGAAGGTCACTAAAGCAATGATGGAATTTTAGGGTACCATTGTACAAGATGCGCAGTTAGAGAAACTGAACAAATAGTTGCAGGAGGCCAAAGAGAAACTAGCAACACTAAAGATTGCATTGACAACAATGTCGCCAGTATTTTCAATTACGTGGTTGGGAAAACTCAGAGACTTGCAATAGTGGGTAGGAAAAGATTAAGAGCACTGGTGGAAGAGAAATGACCAGTTTGATGAGTTCCAAGAAATTGGGGCACAACTATCTGTGAAGGAAATTTCTGTGCTAACGACTGTGCAAGAGGGTAAGAAGGACGTCATTGGAAAGATGGTGGAGCACCCATTGAAGAAGGATTTGCTGGGAAGTATAGACACTACTTAGAGAATTATAGCACAAGTGAAGGAGATCCCTCAGCAATATGCATAATTCATACTAAAGCTCAATGAGTACACCATTGAAGAAGGATTTGCTGGGAAGTCTGGACACTAATTAGAGAATTCTAGCGCAAGTGAAGGAGACCCCTCAGAAGTATGCAGACTTCATACTGAAGATCAATGAGTACACCATCTCCACCTGACGTGGCTCGAGGGAGAGCCACAGGATTGTGTTGGGGGCCTGTTGGCAGGGGTTTTGGACACATTATTTTTGCAGCATTACAGATGCTGCACAAGCTCAAAATACACCACACAAGTGGAGAATGGCGTGCAAGTAGAGAATAAAATATTTGTATATTTTATGTCACGTTTTCTACTTTGGACCATATTTTGCAGATATTGGTCATGATTTCATAGATTCAGTTAAGAATTGGTTAATATTTAGTTAGAGGTGGACCTTGAATGTAAAGTAGAAGTACAAGTAGAAGTACACCTATAAATAGAAGTAGAAGTACAAGTGTTGGATAGATATATAGAGAGATTGGAAGAGGAAATTGAAGAGCACTTGTTGAATTGTAAATTGTTTTGAATCTGTTGATCATTGCATAAAAGTAATACGACAAGACGGAAGTTGAATTGAATTAATGTTTGTTTTATCTTTCTCTGTCTTACTATTTCTGCAATCCAATGAATGTTAAGTAAATTTGCGACATGGATCTATGATTTGATGTTTCTTGCTTCTAAATGGGATTACCTTTCTAGATATATTTGCACCATAGTATGCTTATGTTGGTTGTGAATGAATGATGCAATTTGTTAAGAGAAATGATGAATGGTCCTGTTAATGATTAAGTAATCAGTCAGATCTATTGAATAAATTGATAAGCTACTGATGTACATAGTCCTCTTCTATTCTGCGTAAAATTGGTTCTGACATCCCTCCCTCGAACATCTTGGGTGAGACTTCATCCAATTTGTGGGTGTTGTTGGGTAGGGTAAACCCTGTCTAGGACAGTGCTCAGGGAGATCACAATGAGTTGAACATTGAAAGATTGGGAACCCCTATAGACTAGTTTTGTTGGATGGGTTTGTGCCAACAACACTATCCACACTATAACAGAGGAGTTCCAAATTCAGCACAAGAAGAGCATTGCCTATCATCCATAGGATAACGAGACTGTAAAAGCATTCAATAAGTTATTAGAGCATCCGCTCACCAAGTTATGCAATGAAATCCATGAATACTAGGACTTGAAGATTCCAATGATCTTATGGGCCTTTCAAACTACCTGCAAACATTTTACAGGGAAGACACCATTCAATTTGGTGTATGGACAAGAAACAATGATTCCAATGGAATATATTGTTCCAAGTCCGGGCATCACAACAAAAATAGGGATGGATGATGAAGGAGCATTGGAAGAATGCCTGATGCAGTTATTGCATCTTGAAGAAGATGGGTTTGTCACAGGATTTCACCAGTGAGTTTAAAAGGCTCACCAGAAGGCGTGGCATGATTGACACATCAAAACCAAGCACTTCCACCAAGGCGATATGGTCCTAATTTATGACATTAAGTTTTTGTAACACCCAGGTAAGTTGAAAATACATTGGTAAGGTCCTTCTGTAATCAATTTTATTACTGGCGATGGTGCGATATAGTTGCAACAACTAGATGGCATAATGCTACCTAAGTTAGTAAATGGAAGTCGGCTAAATCCCTATCGGGATATCTAGGTGCAACATGATGCTTAAGGAACCAGGAAATGAAAAAAAAGAAAAAAAAGGAAAGATGAAAGAGGTGGTACATAATAGGCTGGCGCATTAGAAACCGATGGCAGCGCAAGAGAAAATGGTTTGAGTCACAATAGGAAAGAGTCTAGTGACATTCACAGGGATGTGATAGGGTCAAATCAGGAAGTTAATGCAATAATTAAACCAATCGAGTGACAATGCCATTGGAAGAGACACATTTATGGAGAATTCGACTGCCAGATCGAGAGGATCGACAGTGGATTCGGGTGATAATTAGTAGATTTGGTTGTGATGATTGGAGATATTTCACACAAGTGCTCCCACGCTATAAGAGTTGGCAGAGTGTGAGTGGGATGAAACATTATGACTGTTGAGTTGAGCCAAGCATAGAGAGATAGCAGATCATAGTTGTGAGGTTGCAAGTGATTGGATTATATCAATGGTGCAAGTGATTTTGAGTGGTAGCGTCCATAATTAGCCACCCGTAAGCATTCCAATTATGGAAGAGATTCCCAGCATACAGGTGGAATCTCCATGGATTCTGTAAAATAAGAGGGGTTCCAATCAACCCAAGTCACCACAACAGAAGAAGAGAACCACCAGAATTTTGTCCTAGCGGATGGAGGCTGGGAAGAAAGAAATCCCATTGACAAGTGGTGTGGAAGAATCAACTGTAAGGAAATGAGTGATAGTTGCTGATATCCCTGGCTTTATTTCCTCATGAAGAGCCAATGCACCTTAGATTAATTTGACAAAGAAACAACGGTATCCTCTTTAGATGCTGGTGACATCGAAGGGCATTCACGTTACGATGGACATTGCACCCAATTTGATGAAGATGACATATATAGACCAAAACTTGTTGGCCTATATAGAATGCACAAAGGAGCCATATGTGAAGCAACCACTGGGAAGAGATGGACCAATTTCTTAGATACCAGAACAATGGGCTACGGGTTTGCAGTGGTCGGGGTTGTTGGGCCTTACTCACATGCCACATTTTGGCCAGCTGGTGGAGGCAAATGCATGTGTAAAATAGATGTTGGTGTGCTTTCATGGAGGGTACTGATGGCTAGATATGAAGGTTCCATTCATAATGGAGTTTATTTCATGGATAACTAGATTGCCGATGACAGGTGCTGACCGTTCACAATATTTTCGCAACAAGTATAATGACAAGCGGTTAGTCACCAAATTGAAGAAGAAATATGGAGTGGACCGCAAAAATAGAGCTTATGTTATCAACACAATAAATGATCGTGCACTTCGAGTTGTTGCCAAGATTTTGGATGTCAAAGTGGTAAGAAAAAACTGCCCTAATCAATGCACATTTGGAGTGATAGCATGCGTAGAGCAGTGCGTAGAGGGCGAGCAGATGAAATAGTCATTGTTTTTGTTGAACCACCTTACAGAGGATGTGATGCTTTTTCATGAGGATAAGCGGTCATTTACTTACTCATGGTTTTTAATCCTCATTGCATTGGTAGGATGGATGGATCTCGAGCAGTACCAGGGCATGGACGTGGAAGTTGGACAACCATGAAGGGGCGCAAGGTATCAAAATATATGGTATCTCACCAAGAGGAGTGAACAGGTCGACTGTGTGATCCAATTTTATGTATATTGGACTGATTTACGAGAAGCATCAAATAAGGTTTCGTGCCTCTCAGAGGCGACATCAAAAAAATATGGTGGATCACAAGTTTTGCGATGGGGCCACATGCTATTCATTTCAAGGAACGACATGATCGTGAGAAGTAATGGATCACTACCATGTACAAGTTTAACAATGAAGAATTTGATGCCATGATTGCTGATTGGTCTAACAAATGGAAAGTACCAGTAAGTCATGATGAACTATCTGATACCAAAGTGGGTCCACCCACTGACACACCAGTAGATCACATGAAGAACCGTGAAAGTGAGAAGGAATCACAGGAGGAGTCTTCCAAGACCCCAACAGATTCCAAGGATGGAATACAATTCAAAGAGATGAGGACAAAGCGAAGAAAGGAGCAGGGAGAACATAGCAGCACAACGCAAATGATTGATGAGTAGGTAAATCACATCATAACATAAATCACCACTATGAAAAGCACTAGTGACGTGCAGTTGAAAGAACACTCAACATATTTCTTTCACCAGGTCAAAGACTTATTGTCTTCTCTAACCAATGTTTTTGTGGAGAAGGTTCCGCAGGACAATGTGTTGTAGCGGGAAACCAAACTTAGTATAGGGAAATAGTCAGGATCATGCAGATTCCACCACAGGCACTAGATTCTGGAAACAAAGAAGTTGACATGGACTGATTCTGTACAATTGATCTAGATGTAAACAATTTTCCAACCCACATTCTGGTGCGGTTTCAAAAGACGATGAGTCAGGATCTCGTGGACCATGAAGAAATCATTGGCTACCACCTTCTAAAGTTGCAAGAACAAATGAAAAAGGAACAGGAAAAAATTGAGAACATCAGGAAGGCATAGGAGGAGGAGAGAGAGGAAAAGGAGAAAGCTTTGGATGATTAGGTGAGGCTAGAGAAATCCATTACATTTGCATGTTAGGAAATCCTTGACATCATAGAGGGTATGTTTATAGAGGCTAAAGTTCTGCGACTAGGGAAGGCTATCATAGATATGTAAAGAGACAATGAAGAGTTGCAGACATGTGCAGTGCTTAGTACACCAGCCGAGCAGGTAGAGGCATGAAAGATAAAGATCGAGAAGGTAGCCGCACAATTGGAGGAATGCAAGCGAGAGGCCGAGTTCATGACAGAGAATTCCACATTGTTTTGGATGAGCATAGTGCAAGATGAAAAACTACAGCAACTTGGTGCGTAACTACATGAGGAAGACACATAGTTAGCCTCCATGCAACTTCATTGAATTTGATTCCCTTGGTGATCCAAGTCACTAAGGCAGCATAACTGAAAGAACTCCAGAATAGAGCAAGCAAAGAAAGGGAAAGGCATCAGTGCCACACGATGCATCTCGACACATATCAAGAGCTTGATGAGGAATTGGCTCTCAAAGATATGGATGTGCTTGGCCTCGTTCAAGAATATTTCACTTGAGTAACAAAAAATATTGTAGATCATCTAGCCAAACAAGATGTGGAAGAATGTGTAGCGATCACTACTCGAGTGAAAGAGGCAGCCGAGAAGTTCCTAAAAGAATACGAAGAATTCAAGGAAAACATCAGTGCACACACCATTTCCATCTAACATGGCTCAAGGAAGATCCACTAGTTTTTGTTGGGGGCCTATTGGTAGGAAGTATGGATGCACTTAGTGCAAAATAGGAGGTATGGATGCACGTAATGCGAAAGATGGAAATAGTGTGCAAGAAGGAGAAGTCGACAAGAGTCGATTTGGTCATAATTTGTGTACTTTTTCATCATAGTTTTGTAGTTTTTGGTCCATGTTAGTTAAGTAGTTGGAAGTGGACCATTTTTTAAAGGCACAAGCCTATATAAATAATTAGAAATGTAGTAGGAGATAAGGGGATTAATTTCAGATAAGGAAATCTTGTTTTTTTTTCTAAAACCATCTTCTCGACATCTATGGATGAGTGATCTGCGTATCTGCTATTTCGATTCTTTCTTGTGAACCAGAGAATGTATGTCGAGAACTTGTTTTGACATGCAAAAGTAATATGACTTGCATGGATAATGTTGGAACCACTGTATCTTGATCTATGATTTCATGTTTCCTTCTTTTATAGTTTTAATGATGCGATCTGAATGAGTAATTGATGTGATATGGTTTATATTCTTGAATGATGTGAGGGTTCTGCATAATGAATGACGTTATGTTTTTTGATCTTTTTATGAATACAATGTGATGATTAAATCTGATATGAATGGTTTATGATGCGGTTGAATACAAATAAATGATGATAAAACCCTCGCCCAAATATCTGGTTAATGTTGCGACAGTAAGAAAATAGTGGGAAAATAGGTGCACAAATCCTCCTCCTTACCGCGAAAACGTGGTTCCAGCAACTCTCCCTCGAAAATCTTGGGTGAGGCTTCATCTGCTTCATAGGTGTTTTTGGATAGGGTAAAACCTATTTGGGCTAGTGCTCAGGGAGATCACGGTGTTTAGCGGTGTTGACAGAGTGTTAACCCCTATCGACATATTTGTGTTAATAAAATCATGCGAGAGGTACGGGGAAAAAAGGGGGGATGAATTTTAGAGAATCAAATCTTGGATTTTTTCTAAAACCATATTCTCGACATCTGTGGATGAGTGATATGTGTATATGTTGTTTCGGTTCTATCTTGCAAACCTAAGAATGTATGTCGGGAACCTGTTTTGAATTGCGGAAGTAATATGACTTGCACAAATAACGTTGGAACCTTATTGATGTTGTTGTCGAAGAAACCACAGTATCAAAATGACCAAGTCGACGTTTTAGATCCATATTAGGATTCATCATCAGGACAATGTCGAATGTGGAGAGAGCGAGAACCTTTGATAAATACTGGAGCTGGGTAGAAGAAAAGAAAGGTCTAATGTCAGCCTCAGAGGCTAGGGTTTTGCTAGGTTAAAAAAAATTATTTTTATTTTATTTTGTTGTTAAAGTTGATTTTAAAATTATGCGGCACTTTTTTAAAAATTTTAATATATTTGTCAAAACAATAATTTGTTGGTTTATAAAAATTGTTAATTGCTATACTAAGTCATGTTTAAATTTTTTTTTTTAAATTTAAATTAAAATATGATTATTTCGAAATAAATTTTATTATTATTTATCAATTTAAGTTAATTTAAAATATGATTATTAGAGTTTCTAAAAGCATTAAATATTGTTAAAAAAATCTTTAAGGCTGATAGAAAGTTAATTAAAATTTTTAATTATTAATGTGAAAACTTTTAGGTCAAATTTAAGGACAAGGAGAGGTTAAAAAGGACAAGGAAAGGTTAAGAATGTAGATTTTAAAATTTTAACTATAGTTTTAAACTTTAATTTTAATTTTAAAATTTTATTTTTCATTTAATTTTAAAGTTTTAAATTTATTATTCGTAGAAAATTAGTTTGATTTTTAAAAATTCTTATGTTTTTAGATTTATGGTCTTATTTAGGTGTCATAGTTAATTAATGCTTGAATGAGGGAGGAGGACCAAAGAAAAAAGGAAAGGCTTGAAAGAGGGAAAAGGGCACAATGGAAAAAGGATAAGAGCAAGGGGAACGGAGTTAAGGGATAGACTGAGGGGGGGAGTCACCTTTTCGATTGAGAAGGGAGGGAAGCCAACTAGTGCTCACCTCAAGGCCGCCATCCCTAATGTTGGAACCATTGTGTCTTGATCTATGATTTTATGTTTGTTGCTTTTACAATTTTAATGATGCAATATGAATGAGTAATTGTTGCGATATGGTTTATATTATTTGATGCGAAGGTTCCGCATAAAGAATGATGTTATGTTTTTTGATCTCCTTATGAAGACAATGTGATGATTACACATGATATGAATGGTTTATGATGCGGTTGAATATGAATAAATGATGATAGAACCATTTTCTGAATCTCTGGTTAATGTTGCGACAATAAGAAAATAGTGGGAAAATAGGTGCACAAATCGTCCTCCTTACTGCAGAAACATGGTTCCTGCAGCTCTCCCTCGAACATATCGGGTTAGAATTCATGTGCTTTGTAGGTGTTTTTGGTCATGGTAAAAATTGTCTGAGCTGGTGCTCAGGGAGATTGTAGTGTTTAGGGGTGTGGATAAAGTGTGAACCCCTGTTGATAGATATGTGTCAAGAAATGGTTCTATTTCTGGGACTAAGGAAGTAAAAACCAATTTTCTTTTTGAAATAAAAACAAATATTGAAAAAAAAAAGTTCTTCCTATAAGTGTATACATTTTTTTTTTGTGAATACCTAAAATAAAAAAGATCTATAAAAACAGACTATGAACCTAAGACAAAATTTTCAAAACCAAAATATCAAACTCTTGAAACTTTGCAATAATCTTACTTTCAAAATCAATTAAAAGATTGAGTCAAATCCAATCCTATCTAACATATAGACTACAAAACACAATGAAAATTCCTAAAAGCCAAATTCAATACCAAAATCAATAACCGAGTAAAAGGGTCAATGAATGCTTACCTTGATGCAGTATGTTGATTTGTAATAGTGCATACTCCCTTTACCGACACTTTCTATACACTAGGAAACAATGTTAACAACACCTTTTGCAGTTTTACAATGAGAGTTGATGATGCTCTGTCACTATAAACAAAAAAACATCAGAGAACTAAGGACACTGGAAAAACATAGAGTAGGTGTGTCCAACGCAAAAAAAAAATTGAAAAGACAAGAATTACCCAAAAAATTCAACTAAAATAGAATGAACTGAGCATTCCTTGGATCACTGAATGACCTTTAGAAGCAAATTATAATAGAAAGAAGGTGAATTAAACACCCTTGAGAGGAAAAAAGGAGAACTAAAAATTATAATGAAAGCAACCCAAAGGCTATGATCACTCCCTAGCAAAGTTGCTAATTTTGTTAATGGAAAAAATCAATCAATGCAGATAGAGATTGGTTCCCTAGTATAAATGGTTTAGATCTTGAACAAAACATAACATAAATGAAAACATTTCCCTAGATTTATTAAATCACTAGAATATAAAGAATCTATGCCTCTTTCTGAAGGTTGTCCTCATTGGCTTGAAGGTTTTGTGATCCTGTTAATGAAGAACTAACGTTCAAAAGGTTCAAAAGAAACAAGAATCAAGTAGAAACTACAAGATAATTTAATAGATCTAAGAAATTGACCAAGGAGAATTACTATAAATGAAACTAGATATATTTTATGGAAAAATAAGTCATTAATGTATTAACAATAAGAAGGGAGAAAGTACAACCATGGTTCCTTGGTGTTGTGATTCTTCCAACTTATCGTTTCCCCAATATCTCGACCTTGCCTCTCAATTCTAGAAATATTTTAGCAGTATATGCGTGCATTCTTGGTGGTCCTTCAACCATGAGGGTGATCTTCTATTTATAGGCCAAAGGAGATGAAGGGAGCTTAGGATTCTTGGGAGAAAGTTAAGGGATAATCCCAAGAGGTTAGGGATTTGACTATAACACCCTAGTTTTGACCTCGTTTGCATTAAAAAAGTATATGATGTATATATTAAAATTAATCGTGGTGTGGAGCTAAAGGAAAAATCCCCACCATCGATTTAATGTTTTATGTTCCGACGATTAAAATCGTTGTTGATGGTATATCGTGCTATCTGGCACATTATAATTTTTGGCATCATGTAAATATGCATTTTAATTAAAATACCCACAACCAACTATGTCTATGCAACATTAAAAGATATGGGGGCACGATTTTCCTAAGGAATGGGGAGGGAAATTATTTAAACCTTTGGGCCAATGGAGAAAAGCCAAATGTCAAATGGAGAACCCATCAAACCCTCAACTACCCATTTTGTCTTTTTCCCCAATCATTAAATTCTGCTAGAATGTGGTTGAGTTAGTTATTGCATGGGGATGGGAAGAGGATGGGAAGGAAATTCAAATTTAGGGAAAATCAATTTTGACTTTTGGGGCAAGAAATCACCCAAAATGCATGCCCATTTGGATATACATCTAGGTTCTTCATTTTTCCTCATGCAGGGAAGCTTGGGAGCTGTTTTCACCTCCACAATTTTTCTTGTGGTATGTTCTCCTTCATGAATTGGAGCTCCTGGGCATTTTCATCATCATCATTCACCCACTTTGGGGCTCTCTCAAGTGGCTGGGAATTTTCCTGTGTGTGAAATTCATTTTTGGGTTGTTGTGTGTGTGTTTTTCCATCATGTGGGTAGTCATTTCTTCATTCTCCTGGGTTGTGGATTCATTTTTGTAATTATATGTGGTTGGGTTTCTTTCCCCAACGTTTTTGTTGCATTTTCCCCACTGATTGCCAAGCTAAAAATCATTTTTGTGGTTCCCAACAATTTAGAGGAGAGACCACATCCTCTTGGGTGTTGCTGTTGAACTCGTTTTTTGCCACGTTAGGGCCTAAACATCCCTGGGAAATCGAATTATTGTTAGGGGTTTTTCTTACCCTCCTTGGCAATTAATTTTGTAGCCGAACTATTTTCCTAAACCCAGAAATTATGTATATTGCTGTGTATGAAATTGCTCTATGGACTGTGTAGGAGTGGAAAGGAGTTTGCTTGACAAACCTAGTATTTTACAGAAGCCTCATAGATAGTGCTAGAAGGCTGGTTCTCTTTTCTACACCCCCTGAATAGCACTAGAAGGGAATGCATGGCCTGAGGGACTGTGCAATAGAGAAGGGAATGAATCCTTGTGTTGGGTGTGTGTGGATGTCTTAGGAGTCAAGCTAGTTCAGGTGTAGGCACCCTTATCTCTTCAGTGAGCCCACTAGCATAGCATATAGTGTTTCCATCTCCTGATAACCTGATAAAACCAACTTGTTGGCTTGGTTATGTGTTGTTGCGTACCCTTGGCTACATGTGAGCTTGTGAGTTTCCCCTTAGTCCTTGTGGAATCATGCCCAGATCGAGGGTGGCAGTGTTGATGAGAGATTAAGGAGCACACTTGCATATGGTTGGGTGGAACGTTGCAGCAACATAGCTGGTTGCGACCTGAATTCTTCATAAGATAAGTATTCTTGTCTATTTCATATTTGCAAATGTATTTGATGTTTAATGAAAATGATGAATGGAATGTAGTTTGCTTGCACTGTATGATAAATAATTATGCATCTATGCATGTTTTATTTCAAAGCATTTCAATTCCATCATGTGTATGTTCATGGGGATAGTTTCTCGGGTATATAGCAGCATCAGTAGCATCCTATTCGTCAATCAGAGGGTTGGGGAAATTACATCGAATGCCACCTATTATGATATGTTGGGATAAGCCTCCATTGGATATTTCTTCTAGAAGGATCTCTATCTTTCTCCTTTTTCCTTTAATGAGCATCGAATAACCTTGTGTACAATCAAATGGAATCAAGGAGAGGCTACGCTTTCTGTATAGAATCAAGAAGTGTCACAGACACTTGTTGTCCACTTGCAACCTGTGTCAACCAAGTCTAATGCTTATTGTCAAAAGGAAGGGTGCATCATGGGTTGCTAGAATTGGGTTTTTAAAAGGTAGAAACTCTTCCCAATCCTTTTGGCACAAGTACTTCAGGATTTAGGAAGGCACAAAGATACACATATTATTATCATGGTGATGAAAATATTTTGGTGTAACTCAAACCATTTTAATAAAAGTTGCTGAAGGAACATGCAAATTCAGAACCATTAATCCTGAAAGAATTGAAGAAACTCTTCAATGCCAGGATTATCTTAAAAGTTATAAATTTAGAGTGGGAAGATTATCTCCATGAGTACTACTTCAGAACCTTGGTGGAATAGAGGTCAGCTACAATGTCTATTCCTCTTATAAAGAGGTGGTGGAGGATCACAAGGTGGTAATCCTGCTAAATGATGAGAACAACAAGCTTCTAGAACTTGATCCATGATGAATCCACAAATAAAGAGACTCAATTAATCATGAACTCTAAAGACAATCTATCAAACATAGAGAACACCCCTAAGTAAACTAGGGAAGATGCAAACAAGCCAAGAGTGAGGACAAGTGATATCCCGAATGCAGTAGGTATGTCTCTCCTAGTAGAGGCATAAGACTCCCATACACTACAAGTGGAGGTATGTAACCAATTATAGTGGCCCTTAGATTCAAACCATAAATCGACTATTTTTTCCGAGCCCTACCTGGCCATGACGCTCATAGAATAACCTCTGCAAGCATCCCATGTGATACATAGGTAAAGCAACTATGGTCAACCCAATATAATCAATGCTCATGTGAACAATCGTAGGAAGGATCTACCATATGGGAAGGGTAACAAATCTCAAAACTCAAAAGAACGAAAGGTACCTCAAAATCCACCAGATAGGACTAATATCCTGGAAATATCTCTAGCACTCAACCAAAGGTGTTACTCAAGGCATATGGTCGTGCAACTAGTGATGTTATGACTCATCAATAAAAGTAAATATGCATGCCTAATTTGGGTGCAGTGACAATCGCTACCTTAATATGAGGGTGCAACAATAATCGTTTCCTTGATTAATTAAAATGAAATTTTCTCTATGTCAATCCATTTGAATTTCACGAAGTGTTTGATCCTTTATTGTAGGGGTTTTACCATTTGATAAAAGTCATAAACAAACCTGCAAACAAATTTGATTTTCCCCATAAAAGGTTGCATCTCTTTCTTGTTGTGGAGTGTGGGAATCTATAATATTTCTTGTATGTGTTTCAAATCAACAAAACCCCCTTTTAGAAATGATATGTCCCAATAACCCCCCTTATGAAACAACAAAATCCATGAGCACTACCTCAGAATGCCCGGAGTTCACTCCATCCCCATCATCTGAATTGGGGGGAGGATCCTTTGAGGTTCCTCCTTCATCTACTATATGTATTCCCAGGACTCCCATTTATACCATTCCTCATGGGGTTGGTCCTTCCCATACAACACAACCAAAATTTCAGACTTTAGAACCATTATTCAAAACTTTTCCTCATCAAGGTCGAGTGTTGACACTTAATTAGTTCCCTCAATTTCAGGTCCTTTAACATTCTGCATGCCATATATCACTACCAATATTCTATCACTCATCCTAGGTTCTACTGTGTACCTTGGTGTCACAATGGTGAGCATGTCATCCCTTACCTTCCACATCAATTTGAAAGTGGTCATATCCCTCCTTCAACCCCATTTGTTGAGGGATGTCCACCTCTTTCATCTGGTCTTAACAATAGTGTTCATTCCCATGGGGGTGGTGGTGGATGCATGAGAGTTGGGTCTATAACTTACATCCCTTCATATGTCCCATTGTCCATTGCACCAATTACATCGAATGATTTTCTCATGAAAAATCCTCCATATATCCCACATGGGCCCTTGGGAAGGTACAATCCATTTAGTTACGTTGTCCCCTCATCATTTGGTGCAATTATTTTTGGAGGTTACATAACTACCCAGGTGCCAAGGGGTCATCTAGTCTACCAATTAAATAACTATAGTTATATGGTTCCTCCTTCTCAAGGAATACCTCACTACCAAATGCCCATGCATCCTTATATGGGCCATATAAGAGGAGGCTATTATTCTACTATTCAAGGTCACGACCTATACTAGAATAAATATTATATGAACCAACCATTCCAGGGAGCATGAAACCAAGTGGCACAACCTAGACTCACATGTTTAGCCACTTTTAGTTTTTCTGACATATCTAAACTTATAAATGACCTAGTGTGTCATGATTCGACGTGGACCCTAGATTCTTCTAATCTTCCTTTGGATATCACACAGTTTGAGAGTAAGAATGGAAAGGACCTTGGTGATCATGTGACTACTTTTCATCTATGGTGCTCTTCGAATTCACTGAATCATGATTCCATTCAACCATGACTATTTCAATGCACCCTCATGGAATCTACTGTGAAATGGTATATAGAGTTTCCCAGGGGCACAAGTCAGACCTTCAATGACTTAGCCTTGTTCTTCCTTAATCACTTTCGGTTGTTGGTCCATTATGATTCTGGTACTGAAATCTTGTCAACTTTTCATCAAGATAAGGCCACCCATATTTCCAATCACATTCAAGAGTGGTGTAGATGAAAGTGATTGATTAAGGATACATTCCACCTGAATTCTTATTGGAATGGATCCTAACATATTTATTACTGTATACCGCAAAGTATGTTTCGACATCTGGAGTGACTACCAAGGAGCATTTTATTTTAAGAGATCAATAGTTAAACTTGATTTATGCCCAGTCTGGTCTGGTTTATGATATTACCCCTGACACTTCGTGGTCAAACGATGATCCCAAGTTCAAACCCAGGCCATATGAAGATGACATTTTTGGCTCCATAATTACCAAATATATGGACTAATTTATGAATCAAATGAAGAGTTTTTCTATTAACCAGTCTATGGCTGGATAGGCTATGACCTTGTCCACTCCCACCCAATTGGTGGATGTAATTTTTGTGCAATCGTTGAACCATAAGGGTAACCAATCGAACCTGGACATAATATAAAGAAGGAGAGAAATAATAAGAGAGGTGGAATAAAAATTAGAATCATAACGATGACAAGGATGATGATAATGTTGGGGGGGATAAGAAACCTAAACAAAAAGTCAAATTCCCTTGCAAACTTTGTGGGGCAGACCATGCCACCTACTTGTGCCCTTGAATGGAGGATTCCTTGAAGTTCATCGCACATAGATGAGCTATGTTAATCAATCCCATTCCTCACAATCATAATATGGATTCAAGGACCTCAGCTCTTGGAAGTGGTTCTGGTGGGAGTTAAAACCCACCAACCATAGAAGTTGGTCATTATTATATCAATATGATATCACTTGTTCATGTTGCTACTCTTTCATAAGATTATGCTCTGTCACAACCCAACATGGGTAAAGATCCTCCACCTTTAGAGATTCCTTTGCACATCGACAAGTCTGAAGGTATACCACGCATACTGAAAGGGGTATTAAATCATTTGGATCATAATATGAATGCCTAAGCCACCCAAAACTATTATATCATTGAGGATTTGGGCTAGAATCCTTGTGTAATGTCGTATATAGAAGTACACCAGACTTGTCCCTTGCAGAGGAAGGCATTGTTAGCTTCTTTAGGAGTAGCTTACCTAAGTGGATTTACCATTCTTAGATTCAAGACTCATGATTTTTGACCTTGCTTTCCTTACCATGTGGATTTACAAGTCCATGTGGATTGTTTGAATAACAATGTTAAATGCACAGTTGTTGATGAAGGCGCTATGAGCTTTGTGGCGTCTTCGTGGCGTCTTTGGCTTGTTAGAAAGGAATTGGTTCTCCCATGTTGTCTAAATCCATGACTATGCTGAAAATGGTTGATGGATGTTGACTCAGACTGTATGGTATTATTCCCTCCCTTCAAGTCCATATTGGGGGGAAGAATGCCCCATTCGAAGTGAGGTGGTTGATGCACATCTCAACTATAATATTTTACTAGGATGTGTTAGCTGGAATATTTCACCTCCCGCGGATAGCAAGGTGTTCCACTGGTCTAAATGGTTCAGATATAGAACAAATAGAGGACAGAGGTTGAAGGCTCTCCCTAGATGCTATAGATATTTGGAATACAAGGCTTTGACAGTTCACCTATGTACCTGCAAAAAATATCAACATGAAATGAATCAAAGCAACCAGAATATGATCTACTACTATATGCTAGTGACTAAGGAATCTAGAAACATATATATGCAAAATCACAACAACAACATCATATGTGGGATAGAAATCAACTTGCATTAGAAATATGAAGAAGTTTACAACCAAGCCTTAGTGTTGACATGCATCTCCATGAAAATAGCTCTTCATCCCCAAAAGCTCCGACTCTAGCTCTCTATGCTCTCTCCAAATGATCTTGGGCCAAGAATCAATCCAAAAGCATAACAATTCCTTCAAATATTCTCCCCTCAACCATGGCTATGAGCTCATATTTATAGGGCTTTAATGGATAGAGATGGTTGAGAAATTAGTGGGTGAGGTGGCCTCTAATATCCTAGGATGAGGGATCTCGAGCTCAACTAACCCACAACATTAGTGATAAGGGATATCTCGAGGCTTATCATCTAGAAGCCTCGATAAACTTCTCTTTTTCTCTTTTTACCCAGGGTACCATGCTTCTCCTTCTATGACAGAGTGGTTCTGGTAATAACTTCCTATGGACCAAGGGCAATGGGCGGTGTCACTGCTTGTGGACAATCGATGAAGGGTGGTGCGAGTAGGGGTACCACTCCTGGATAAAGGGGCATGCGCGGTGATGGGAATTTTCATGTAAGACTGATGAAAAACCATTTAGTTTCCACTGTAGAACCTAGGACTCAAGGTAAGTAGGTATGTCAAATTTCTTATCACATGACGGTGACAAGATTTTGGTATAACAAGATTCCCCCCAAATCATGAGTCTTAGAATGATACGATAAACAAGAGCTTTGAGAACAAGTCGTTGCCAGGAGATGAAATTGTTAGCTTGATCAGAATATGCAGTCAAGTAGGCATATGTAGTACATCAGTATGTTGACTCATAGACATAAGTAACCAAACTCATAGTTGCAGACCAATACAAGGAAGATCCATGAGTGGAATAAACAAGCATGGCTACTAGAATACAACGTAGATCCATGTGATAGAGGACTCAAACTTGGACATAGATACCAAACATACAATGTAGATCTATGTCATACAGATGCAAATTTGAGCATAGCAATGACCATACAAATGTGGATCCATGCTAGATATACAAAACTCCCTTGCAACCTAGGAAAAAGAAATGAGCACTTTAAACAAATGCCCAGGGTCTTCATCTCGTCTTCCACAAAGTACGATTCTATCCATGTGATTACAATGATCTAAAGTCAAACATGGTAGAACCCACTTGATTACCGGTCAATGATGTGAACCATTAACAAGTGTGAGGGAGATCACCATTAATGTCAATGATTCCCAAGTTACCCTAGTACAATCTACTGAGTGTGAATGGATGTCCTGATGTCGAACACCCAGTCGATTCTATCGATCAAAGGTCAACGATGTGAACCTATGTCAAGAGAAAGAGAATATGTCATTAAGGCATATAGATCTCAAGGTACTGAATATTGTTTCTAAGACTATTTCCTGGATGATGAGCTGATGTCAACAGGAATAGTCTCATCGAAGGAGGGCCATGTTGATTCCCACATCGACAACATGAAAATCAGAACATAGTTCTAGAATGATGTGAATGTAGTAACCATATGACTGACTCAAATATACTAACACAAAGACTGTGTAGACTGCAGAGGTAAAACTTCTTCAGATCCCCTTTGAACATCGGGTTGCACAACAAAATGACTTCGTAGCATGAATAGATAGGATAGATACACAATGCAACAGTGGAAAATGCATTCTTTTGAAAGACTCAAAGGATTGACATGACTCATGAAAGTGGATCATCATGGAGATCAACTGAATACCCAATTGACTGACATGATTGTGCTGAAAAGTGCCATGTTCAAAGGTAATGACAAACAATTTCCATTATTTACAAAATGATTCCCTTCCCATTTTCCCCATCATGATCGATGAGTGCCTCTTTTTGGTTTTACAAGTTAAAAGAGGGTAATAAACATTTGATATAGCTTTTCAGAAGACAAGTCCAGACTCATATGTTTTACAAACTTGAGAGAGGAGGGGTTCGTTCCCAAAACGGGTCTCTCAATGTTTAATTTAACGAGTCCACTAAAATAAAACTTGGTATTGTTCATGTTTAGAGAGTCTGAAGGAATATGGAACAAGACTCCAAGGGGGTCCTTTTTTGTATGATTTAGTCTCTAAGGCCCGAAAAAGTATAAAATCATACCTTAGAGAACTCTTCAAGTCATGGTTGGCTGGAGTGTTCCTTTCTCGTAAATAGTCCTGTCCAAACCGAGAAAGAGATAACCTACCGTCGGATGGACGACTCTTCAAATACTTTAACGAGCGTGAAGAAGACAAGATCGCTCGATAATCTTTTCATATTTAGGGAGCCTGAAAAGGGTTTAAAGAGAACTCCATGAGGTTTCTTTACACAATGTCACTTTTTACGAGCCTGGAAAGATTCAAAAATGGACTCGATGACTTTTTTGTGTTTAAGGATCCTGAAAAAGAGGTGAAAAGAGAACTCCATGATGCTTCTTTACACAATGTCATATTTTATGAGCCTAGAAAAAAACTTGAACTAGACTTGGAATTTTGATACTAGATTTTAATGAGCGTGACAAAGTGTCGTAATAAAGATCGACGACCTTTTCCGTTTTGTGAAAGTATGAAAAATTCATAAACAAACTTTCCAAAGCTTCTTACTAAATTCAACCTGCAGATGACTCATAAACAAGTGTTAAATGCATTCAAAATCAACATTAAGGGATTATGACAAATAGATTTTGACTAGAACATGATGTAATATCAAAACTATAGTAAGTTAGACCCAAAAAATGTTTATATAAGACAAGTAAATAGTATAAAATCAAACATTTCACTATTTACCTCTAGCAGAGAGCACTTGGAGCATTTTCTAGTTAGATCTTCCACAACTGATACCGGGAGTTTCCACCGTCTGTTTTCAGTCTCGTCAGTTGCAGGTAATAGCTAAGACCCTTATCTTTCCTTTCATAGCTTCTATTTTGGGATTTGGTGGGGTTTTGGGCCTATTTGGAAAGCCCTAAAATCCAATATGTGGGTATCGTGGCTACCCCTTACGGGATACACAGTACCACCCGAGAACCGTGCCAAGAATATGGTGGATAGGCGGTGCCACCGCCTGTCTCCAATAGGGAACAGGTGGTGCTAGCCGTGGAGAAGTTAAATAAATGATATGGGCAACTTTCATTCATTATTTTTATTTTCAATGACTTAAAGACGGTATCAATGCATACCATTGTTGTTTTTGGTAGGCCTAGGCTTCCAAAATATGGTGATATGGAAAGAAAGAACACATGATGATGAGGATGCTGCTGCTGAAAGGAATCTGGTTTGGATTTCCGCACTCTGAAACTGTGGGATCTTAAAGTTCTTCTGGACACCAAGCATGGTGTCCCATGAGATATTACTGGAACACATACTAAGAATGTGGAATCCAGAACAACAGTATTTCGAGGTGGGGGCACACATACTTATAGTGGAGGTAGAGGATATCTACTTCCTGACTAGCCTATAGAGATGAGGTGCCCCTATCTCACTGACAGGTTCCCATGGCGGGGAAATTACCACCAAAGAGCTCATAGATCAGCACTGTGTACCAAGTACAGGTACATCAGGGAAGAAAATCCCCATCAGGGCAGTGACAGACAGGGCTCTATGAATTGTATTATTCACCATGGAGAGGGTGGTAGGGAGCTAGGGTGTGCATCAAGCTTCCAGGGAACATATGCTATACACACTAGAGGCTAAGGCACCTATAGTGTTCAACTGGGCGAAAGCATTTCTTCCAATATTTAAGGATTAGCTGACTAAATGTCGGCAGGGAGAGATGAAGTAGTTCGGATTTGCTTCCATATTAGCTTTCTTCTTCTTTGAGCGGGTCCCAAATATGAGGCCCCATGTGACTTTCCAGATTCTGAGAGCACGAGACCCCTGTATGCTGAGGTGGGTCCAGGTCATGGCTCGCATAGGAGCGGGTAGGGGCAGAGTGATGTTCAGTTATCCATTCTTCAGATGGTTGTGGGATCAGATGCTCATGGTTGAGGACTATGCCTATGCAGGCACAGATTTTACAGGTGGTCCTGACCTACCACTCCCACCTAGAGGGAAGTGGGGTGACATTGGTAAGAAACAAGAAACCCTAATAATGGAAAATGTTTTTATGTTTTATATTTTTTATGATAAGTGACAAGACCTGTTTGTCTTCATGCAGATGTTGGAGCAGTGAGGCATGGAGGAGCATATCCATTAGACAGGTGAGCCAGAGCTCGCTTTGTGCCATAGGGTGATGATATCACCAGGGAGCTGCAGGAGAACCTAGAGAGGTTGACTCTGGACATCCTAGATGCTGATATAGATGACCTCCTGACTAGATATCAAAGATCTACGGTGAGAGTACCAGGCCGATTCAGTAGGCTACTATGTAGGGTGGCTCAAGCAGTGATGTGCTATCACGAGCACCATTAGTGGATGAGACATGTATAATGAAAGCTGATAGCTTCAGTATTTTTTGTATGATGATTTTTCTTGAAAGCCTACGCACTTTAGATGAGGTCTCGGGACCTATTTTTGTAAAACCTTTTCGTATATATATATATATATATATATATATATATATATATATATATACAGAATTTTACATAGTGTTTATATGTCTCAAATGGATAAATGCATTTTCTATGAGTTATATGTGTCTTTAAATGTTTATTTACAATAGACCATGTTTGATTTAACATCATGAATGGGAAATATGCAAATCTAGGATTAGCCAATGAATTAGCAACTACATTATGTTCCCTAGGGATATGCCTATAGGTAATGGTTCCAAATGATATTTCTAACAAACATACCTTCTGGAAGAGGCGAAGGAGCACCGGGTTCCTAATGGTGTAGGCATGGTTTAAATGACAAGCCATAAGCTGAGAGTCCATCAAAACCACTAGATCATGAACATCCTGCAAGGCAGCTTCAGTAAGAACACTGATGACCGCTTCATATTCGACGATGTTATTAGTAGCGGGACCTAAACAAACTGCTCCTAAATTGACCAAATATTTAGCTGGGGGATAGAGAACCCAAGTAGCTGAGGCTAGATTCAAGGTGTGGTGGAAAGCACCATCAGCGAAGCCGTAGAAATCCATCTGCATGACCAAAACATGGTATAAACAGATGCAGACACTAAAACTCAAAACCATCTTGAAAATACTAAAAGCACACTAAAATTCAATAAATATACATATATACAATATACCATCTAAGAAAACCTAGGCATAGTACCTTTTCAGGTACAACCCATTGCGAGGTTGCCCCAAAGGGATTCCATCATAATAAACTAACTCATAGGCTCCTTTCTCTAACACCTTGGAAATAACAAAAGGTCCATACCACATGGACTCGAACTTACCCTTCCCTAGCTTGTCATATCTCTGGTCATAAGTCAAAACTAGGTCACCCTCGTTGAAAACACGAGGCTGGACAGATTTATCGTACTACGCCTTGACGCGTTTTTTATGTGCCTCATTAGCCAAGGTAGCATCTCTACGAGTCTCATCAAGGTTATTTAAGTACAAAAATCTCGCTTCCTCTGTGGAAGTGTTTGGGAGAAGTTTGAAAGCAAGTTGTAAAGATGGAATTTGACATTGGACTGACAAGACAGCTTCAAGGCCATAGACAAGCTGGAATGGCGTGAAACCAGTAGCTATTTTCACGGAAGTCCGATAAGCCCAAAGAGCAGAAAAAAGAACAAGATGCCAATTGGATTTATGATCTCCAACCATTCAATGAAGCATAGTTTTCAAAACCTTGTTAATGGTCTCTACCTAACCATTAGCTTGTGGATAATACAACCTAGAGTTTTCATGGCGAAAACCTAGCTTGGCACTCAATTCCTCCATCATCTGATTATGGAAATGAGATCCATGATCAGTGACGATGGACTATGGAACTCCAAATCTAGCTATGATATGATTGAACAAGAAGAGAGCAACAGTCTTTCCATCTTCTGCATATGTAGGCATGGCCTCAGCCCATTTTGTGAATAATCCATGGCTACGATGATGTAACCATGCCCCCTGGCTAAGGTAGGCTTACAATGCATGAAGTTGATCCCCCATTTGGAAAAAGGGCCAACGACAATGACGGGGTGAAGCAGAGTAGGATGGGTGGGATTTTTGGGATAAAAATGTTGACAAGGTGGGAATTTTTTAACAGCCTTATGACAGTATTTAAAGACAGAAGGCCAGAAATAGGCAACGCGAAGGATTTTTTGGGTTGTAGCCATCCCAGATAAATGGCCGCCACATGCTTCAGAGTGGAAATCATTCAGCACGTGTTCAGCCTCCTCATGAGTGAGGCATCCCCGGAGAATGGAATCAATCCCATGTCGATACAAGGTATCATTTAAGATAAGATAGTACTTCACGTGGTGACAAATGCAGTGATGATCATCGTGAGATAAATGCAGCTGAAAAAGCTGGGTCTAGAGATAAATCAACAAATATCCATACCAAGGATTAGTAGTGCTAATTAGGAACAAGAATTCATCTGGAAATGAATCATTGGGCTTAGATTCTGTGCTAGCACAGGGAAGGTCACACATAAGCTTAGAAAAAACCAAGTATTTCTTTGATATAGCCTTGGAAAAATCGAGATCGAACTCCTGAAGGATGACGATCCAACAGGAGTACTTTCCCCCGAGTACCTAATGAGTCAGAATATAGTACATCGAGTTCTGGTCCACCAATACGGTGGTAGTGCGAAGCAGAATGTAGTGACAAAATTTTTGCACAGTAATGACCATGCCCAAAGCTATCTTCTCCACTTGTGAATAATGGGTTTCAAAATCAATAAGATTCTTACTGGCATAATAAATCACATGCTCCTGACCATGGAGATTGTCCTGCACTAAAACCATGGCGATGGTAGTAGCGGAGGCAGCAATATACAGAGAAAGTCCTTTGAATAATTCAGGGGGTGTATCATGGGTGAATGAGTCAGAGCGTGCTTAAGATTATCAAAGGTTCATTGGGCTTGGTCATCCCAGAAGAATTGAGTGTTCTTCTTGAGGAGACACATATAACCATGTGTTTTCTCAACGAAATTGCACATGAAACGACAGAGAAATTTTTCCTTCCCCTACAAACTTTGGAGTTCAAGGATGTTGTTTAGGGCTGGTAGATTAATCATAGCGGAAATCTTCAAAGGATTGATCCAGATTCCATCTTTGGATACCACAAAGCCAAGCAAACATCCCGTCTCAATGCAAAAAACACATTTATGCGGATTGAGCCGTGTATTATAATGACGGCATCTCAGGAATATGTCTCTAAGATGACCAGGATGGTCCTCCCGTTGCTGTGAATGAGTAGGGAGGTTGTCAAGGTACGGTTCAACAATATTTTTAATGTCATGAAACGCATAGGACATCACATGATAGAATGTGGCTCCAACATTTTTCAAGCTGAAAGGTAACTTCTTATATGCAAAGGTTCCCCATGGAAAAATGAATGTCGTCTTATGCTGATCGGAGGGAAATATCTTAATCTGATTATAGATGGAGAAGCCATCCATGAATGAAAAGATGACACTTCCATCATATTTGTTGATAATTTGATTGATGTGCAGGGTAGGAAAGTTGTCCTTGGGACAAGATTTATTTAAATCCCTAAAGTCAATGCAGACTCTAATGGTGCCCTGCTTTTTGTTGACAGGGACAACGTTCGATACCCATTTCGTCAGAGGTACAGGATAAATAAAACCAGCTTTCAGAAGTTTCTCAATCTCAGCTTTAATAGTTGTGGCCTTCCTAGGATGAACTTGCCTAAGTTTCTGCCTGACAGGTTTAGCCATGGGATAAGTTTTAATCTCGTGGACCACAATGGAAGGGTCAATCCCTGGCATCTCTTCATAGGACCAGGAAAAAATATCACGAAATTCCTTAAAAAGTGCCTTATATGCTTCAGATTCATCTGTGGAGTAGTTCTGCCCAACATGAACATGATCAATAACATCAGGCTTGGCTGATATGTTAATTGGGTTCGTCTAAGTAATGTTGCAAAGGTTTCCTTCCAAATTTGTATCTTGCAACAATATAGGACTTTGCGGAACGTTGACAATATCAATAGGAAACAAGGATGCAAAATCATAGCTGCCCAAACTAGTATTGGGGAGGAACATGGATCTATGATGGTGATCCTCCCAGATGGACTCATCCAAGTTCATGATCTCTATAATGGACTCGTCGAAAGGAAAAGTCTCGGAGAGATAATCTAGAACCTAAAGAGAAGGTTCTAACCAGTACGGTAAATGGTAAGGATCTGAAGCCACTAAATGAAGGTCATTAGTGTGATCAACAGAACAAGTTTGAATGGTGTCATACATAGCTTCATGCGAGCTCAACGAGGTGGACTCAACAACATTGTTTCCCTGGGGCTCAAAATCAAATGAGGTGATCATATGTACTGTCGCAGTATCCATGCTAGGAGTAGAGGGAAAAATCCCCATAAGGGATGAATCCTTCAGCATACCTACCCCAATCAACTGGTAAGGAGGAGGGGACTGACCTAACATGGGGATGTTGTTAGCCATGGAAGTAGTAACATCCAGTGTACAGAAATCAAGTTGGTCAATGGTAACAATTATCCCAAGATGCAGGAATTGGATCATTCGAAATACTATTGAAGCAACAATAGTTATGGCATAGAACCAATTCCTTCCTAAAAGGAGGTTATAATCCAGAGGGTCATCTACCACTTCTACTTGGATGGAAATGGTTTTTCCCCTAGCTCAACCACGAGGGCTAATATGAGGCCATGGGGTTGGAAACCCCATCCATAAAAGTCTTTAAGGGTCGTAGGTGATGTAACAAGCTCGGGAGAGCCAAGAGATTTCCAACAAGTCAGAGATAACACCGAGGTCGAAGCTCCTTCATCTAGTACCATTCGAAAGAATTTCTTTCCCACTACTTTTGCAATGATCTGAAATGCAAGTTTATGCAGTAATCTAGGTTTATAGTTCTCAACATTGAAGTGAATCAAGTTAGTGTTATCCGGGTCTACAGCTCCTAAAGCTGTCAATAAGTTCTTGTGCTGTGTGGGGCAACTTTGGAGTATTTCTAGGGTAGACATCGCATAGGGTGCCTGGGTGAGATCTTCAACCACATTATAGTATTGAGTAGCTCAGGCATTAGGATTAAATATAGCCTTCCGAAGAGTACTCTTTGGTGGGTGCAAAATCATGTCGAGAGTAGGCTTCTCGATAGACAAGGGAACAGTAGACAAGGATTTCGGAGAACTGGTAGAGGGAGTTTTCCCTGAAGAAGATTGATCTTCTTTCTTATCTGTGGGTTTATCATAATTCTAGCTTCAAGTTTGCAAATGGATGATATCTGAGGACATCATATGAATTTCCTCTGATGAACTAGAGTTACCCTGGTTAGACATGTGGTCTACCAGTTGTTGTTGAGAGGGAAAGGGATCTGTAAGTACTGTAGGTGTGGGATTAGACTTTAGAAACTCGGAGATTTCATCTCGATAGGGACACTCCTTTGAAAAGTGGTCACCACCACATAATAGACAAGGATATTTAGCCTTCCTTTTCCCTTTGTCATTGCCATTATTGGTTGATCGTGGGGTCTCTTATTGGTTTCCAGGTTTTTTATTTCAATTTTTACCTTTACTTTTATTACCTGAGGTTTGATTACTTTGAATAGAATTGACCTCGGCAGAAATCTTAGGATTTGAAGGAGTAGCAGTTTGGGTTTGCTTGGAAGGTTTTGCTGTAGATGGGGACTGGATTGAACCAACAATCCCATCAACAGGTACTTTTGTTGGTGGCTTGGCAGGGTCAGTGCTGGGGTGAGGAGCTTGAGGAATCAGGTCATAAAGAGTCTCGAACTGGTAATAGACCAAGTCTAGGTATTGAGCCTGACTAATAGCCTACTCTTCGATAACGGAACTGCCCATGGCCACATCTCGGGCAATAGGAGGCAACAAGGACTTAGTGAACCAATCAACTAACAACTAATCTGGAATAGGGGCCTTAATAAGCCTTCTCCACCTTCTCCACTCATGAATATGATTAGAAATGTGGGTGGATGTGTTCTGTCGTAGAGAAGTTAAAAGATCAGTGCATGTTTCATAATGAATAGGGAGTTGAAAGTGCATAAGAAATATGGTTTCCAACGAGCCAAAATCCACAAATGAATGTTGTGGGAGTTCAATGTACCACTTCGTGTCTATACCAGTCAAAGTTCGCTAAAAGATTCATAACCGAATGGAATCATCCATGAGGGAGTTTGAGGAACACCGCAAATGAAAAGTCATAACATGGTTCCATGGATCGTCACCTTGCTTCTGATCGAATTTCGGAATATCCGATGGTAACTTTACCAGAATGGGAGGCCATGAGGGATTGTGTCGATGGGATCATTAATTAACTTGGACAAATTAGGCAAGTCCAAAGTTTCTAGGAAAGGTAACTGTCTATTTGGTTGCACATACTAGTAATATTGATATGGCATATAATTACCGGTAGGGCCATAGGTAGACTGATAAAGAAGTTTCTATGAGGAAGAACCACCAGAGGATATGCCCATGGGGGGGGGGTATTTCTAGAATTAGGATCTCTAGGACCACTAGGGCCTCTAGGAGGAGGACTGGTAGAGCCACCGGGACCACCAGGACCACCAAGATCACCAAGACCATCAGGACCACCAGGAGGTGGACCACCAGACCCTCTGGAGCCTCCAGGAGGTGGTAAACCTCTAGAGCCACTGAAACCACTAGGTGGAGGGCCACCAAACCCCCCAGAGCCATAAGGAGGAAAGCCACCAGGTCCCCTAGGACCACTAGGACCTCCAGGACCATAAGGAGGAAAGTTTCCATATCCTCTGGACCATGAGGTCCCCCAGGGGGAGGACCTCCATAAGGTGGTCCTCCTGCACCTCCCACAGTATGTATAGGTATCCATCCCATAGCTGGCATGTAGGACCAGTCGGGTTTTCCCCATGGCATAAAAGTGTTACTAGGGTATGGAATTCCAACATAAGGAATTCTTGTAGGATTAGATGGATGATTACCTATAGGTATTTGATAACCATAACCACTAGAAGACTGAATGGTAACAGGTTGTGCCCCCAAGGGCTAACCTGAAATAGATGGGGGATTTACCAAATTAGTGTGGGTGGGAGGGACAAAAATTGTGGATGTTTCTATGTTAGAGGTCTACCCTTGACTAGGTACAACTCCGATATCAGATAACGTAGTTCGTGCCGGGGGTTGCCCCTGAACATTCAAAGGTACTGATGAAACAGGAATTGAAGGTTGGGACCCAGATGCAAAAGACCTAGGAGGATTTGGAATAGACATAACATAAGAGGTGAGAGGGGCAAAAATTTGACCTGGGCTGTGGGTTGTTAATGGACGATCTATGATCAGTTCAATGGGTCTCATAGAATCTGCTAGTGAACGATATCCCACAAGAAGGGATGTGGAACGTACTAGTATAGAGCCTAATAGGTTATCAATCTACTTTTCTACCTCCTATGCATGGAGAATAGTAGCATGGTATTTCCTGCATTCTTCTTCACTCGTGAGAACTTACATGGGTGCCAAATGAGGCAATGGCCTGTTCGATAGGTGTCTCCCAAAAAGGAGCATTATGACCAAAGTCTGGATGGTTATCATCAACATGACCTTCCAAGGGAGGATGGAACGATGAATATTCCTGGGAAGGCTATTGGACCAAGGGAGGTGAGTGTGAAGAATATGGTACTCCACTTTCCACCACCACATTATCTCCCACTTGGGAGGTGGTAGCAACTCCTTGGTCGATAGCTTCCATTGGATTTTCTCCCGAAACAAGAATAAACTTAGGTGGAAAGCCCCATACTCTCCTGCACTGTCTTAACTTATCCAGTTTGTACAGTTCCTATCTAACCTAGGGTCTGAAAATATAGAAAAAACACACCAAAATACTTCCTTACTCAAACTATAGGTCAAAACAAGCAAACTTAAAATGACAGGAGGAGTTCAAAACTCAGGTCTCTCACTAGGATTTTCAAGAAGGTTCCACTCGCGATATACCTCAAGGGTATATGCGTAGTAATCTCCTCGAATGTTGTTTTCGGTGTATGGATCCAAACAAGATGGCCAAAGGGATTTTCTCAAATAAATAAGGTACCCTAGTGGGGTCTCCCGATATACTCAAGGTATGTGGGAGCTCGAATCGGTAGTAGTGTTGTCTAATGCATAACCATACACAAGGGGCCTTCCGATATACAATCGAGTACATGAAGTACCTTTCTATATACCTCAAGGATACGTGAAAGGCCGTTCAATATACCGACTGAAAGTGGAAGAATCCCATGAGTCCCAGAATGTAATGCTGACAAATAATGACAGCTCCTACGTTTTATGACACCCGAACACGTCTCTAACCTATCACTCAAGTTACTACATAAATTTTAACCTATTACTACTGTTAATTTTAACTTGTATGGTTAGGTGAATGCATGGTGTTTTGACAGAAAAGTAAAACCATGTAATATGCTTGTGCAAATGTTCACTTTACCGTTCAGTATGCCTACTTACGGGAGGGAAGAGAGTGTTTTTCCTTTGTTTCAAAACCAAAAATCATTCCAATCAACAGTCATGAACATCAAATCAAATACAAGAAAACACTTTCACAAACCAAATTCTTCTTTTTGAAAGCAAATGAGAAGGGTGAGAATCTCTATTCCTAAAAGAACAACACCAAGCACACCTATATGCCAATGCACTCTAACTTTTCAAATTTCTCAAAAACATAAGCAAATCTAACTTAAAACTACCATTTATTTATATTTTGATCGAGATAGTCCTATATGCATGAGAGATGAAAGATCATAAAGGTCCTGAAAGCTTGTAAAGCCAATCAGAAAACCCAAATCCAATGCTCAAATATGATGTCCTAATCTCAAGAAAAACTTTTCTTTTTTGAAGGAAAGAAAAAGAAGTTTACTATGCAAGAAAGAAATGAAATCTAGAAGCTAATCTAGTGTTCTTCTTTCACTATATGCAACGAAAAGAGACTTCAATGAGCACCCTAACTTTCAGAAAACAAGAAATCCTTCTTTAAGCACAACCAATAAGCAAGAAGCGGATGAACAATAAAAAACACTAAACAAACTTTTGAAATTCCACTTAAATCAATCTTAGACCATCAAAGTATCAAGCCACACACACCAAATTCAGTAGCAAAAACCTGATAACAGAGCTGAAAGCAATCAAAATTCCAAATTTTTACATAGAAAAACGAGGAAAAAGAGTTTTGGACTAATGCCTACCTGGCACCATGCTTCGAAGGTGTTGACAAAGCATTTCCAAGACAGCACCACTCCTTGCAAACTAGATATAGGCAGTGGGACCACGTACTGCTCACTAAGTTCAGGAGGTGGCATCGATCCTCGTACACAGCATGGGCGTAGTTCCCTGTAGATCGCCAAAACAAAAAAGATAACGATGGATTAGATCAAAAAAGACTAGATCAAGGCAAATATTGTCGAATTGAATGTGGTAATAGAGCATAAAAGACCAAAATGACTCAGATTTGAACATATCTGGAAATTTCAAACCCAAATGATACAAATCAGAAAGTAGATCTGACTGAAAAGAGTTGAAGAAAATGGAGCCTGGATTCAGACAAGAGTTGTAGACTAACGAATATCAGAACAACTAAATACAGCTACTCCCTAGCGGAGTCACCAGATTTGTTAGCTGGAATATTTCACCTCCTGTGGATAGTAAGTTGTTCCACTGGTCTGAATGGTTCAGATCTAGAACAAATAGAGGATAGAGGTTGAAGAATATCCCTAGATTCTATATATATCTAGAATACAAGGCTTTGACAGTTCACCTATGTACCTACAAAAAATCTCAACACGAAACGAATCAAAGCAACCAGAATATGATCTACTAATCTATGCTAGTGACTAAGGAATATAGCAACATATATATGTGAAATCACAACAACAACATGAAATGTGGGATAGAAATCAACCTGCATTAGAAATATGAAGAATTTTACAACCAAGCCTTAGTGTTGATATGCATCTCCATGAAACCAGCTCTTCATCCCCAAAAGCTTCGACTCTATCTCTCTATGCTCTCTCCAAATGATCTTGGGCCAAGAATCAATCCAACAGCATAACAATACCTTCAAATGTTCTCCCCTCAACCATGGCTATGAGATCATATTTATAGGGCTTTAATGGATAGAGATGGTTGAGAAATTAGTGGGTGAGGTGGCCTCTAAGATCCTAGGATGAGGGATATCGAGCTCAACCAACCCACAATAGTAGGGATAAGGGATATCTTGAGGCTTATCATCTAGAAGCCTTGAGAAACTTCTCTTTTTTTCCTTTTTACCCAGGGTACTGCGCTTCTCTTTCTATGACAAAGTGGTTCTGGTAATAACTGCCTATGGACCAAGGGCAATGGGTGGTGGCACCGCTTGTGGACAACTGATGAAAGGTGGTGCGAGTAGGGGTACTGCTCCTGGATAAAGGGGCATGCGTGGTGCTGGAAATTTTCATGTAAGATTGATGAAAACCCATTTAGTTTCCACTCCAAAAGCTAGGATTCATGGCAAGTAGGTATGTCAAATGTCCTATCACATGATGGTGATAGGATTTTGGTATAATAGGATGGAACTGGATTTATGCTATGAAAGTGATCGTATCGTCAGTATTTTGTGTCATGTGCTTTCCTTGTTAATATAGGATAGTGATTATTGATCAATTTTTGTTTAATAATTATATTTCATCAGCATTGTAGGTTCCTACTATATCGACTATTGATAATTTTCACCTAGAAACTGAGAATGCTGGCATCGAAATGTATCCTTCATTGATGGGAACCTTTAATATTTCAACACCAATTTTATCTATCAATTCTACTCCAGGTGGTGTTTCATCACCTTTGAGTATGGTCTCATTTCATACATCATATCTAAGTGATCCATGGACCTTTCCTTCTTCGATTAATTGGGATGAAAATACAAACACCCACCAGAGTAGAAATGTCATTGTCTATAACATAGTCTGTTTATCAAGTTGTACTTGATCTCATAGTGTACACTAATTCTTCCCCTTTGTGGATGAAAGAGTAGGATCTCTCTGTACTTCCTGCTTGGGTGGTTGTGTCGCCATGCTCACATGATTTCCTCGATGACACTTCTCCTTCAGATGAAGTTATTCTTGAGGCTATGACTCATCCAAAACAACCTTGGGAGGATATGCATCATCAATCTTACTTCCTCCTATATCTCAAATGGTTTAAGCGTGATGACTTTAGGATGAACTTAAGTGATAATACTGGCCATCCCATGATATGATTAGGCACTCATGGTATATATTCCAAAGGGATCATGGTGAACATATCACCAACTATTTCAATCAACATTTCTTGGATTCTTGATAAAATTGAGAATGTTGACATCGGTGCTAATTGTTCATCTGAAGAAATTAAAACATACACTGGACTCCTTCAATAATTTCGTGATATATTTTCCTAGCCATATGATGAAATGACAAGAATTGATCCCCACATTTTTTAACATGAAATAAAAACTTATCCAAATGCTAAACTTGTTTGAAAATGATTACATGTGGTAAATCCATGTAAAGTGCCTAATATTAAGGATAAAATAGATAAGTTTCTTAAATTTGAATTCATGTATCCGGTTCCATTAACCGAATGGGTATCCAACCTCATTCTTATTGATAAAAAGCAGGGGACCATTCATGTATGTAATGATTTTAGAGACTTGAATAGGGCTTGTCCGAAAGATAAATTCCCTACCCCATTCATTGATTAGATTTTGGATGGATGTGCAGGAAGTGAGGTATTCTCATTTATGTATGGATTTTTAGGATACAATCAAATCCATATTAAACCCGAGGTTTAACTTAAGACTGCATTTATATGTCCTTGGGGTACGTTCGGATACCGGAAAATGCCTTTCTACCTCAAAAACACCGAAGCTACTTTTTAGTGGGATATGACCTTCACCTTTCATGACCTTAAATTTATTATTGAAGTATATCTGGAAGATCTAACTTCTCACTCTTGATTGAGAGTGGATCATCTGGCACATCTCTGTTTGGTATTTGAAAGATGTCATCATTATCAAATTTAGTTGAATCCTCAGAAGTGAATCTTTTGTGTTAGGATCGGTCATTTATTGGGATTCATCGTATATAAGGAGGGGAATATGGTCGATCCGTTAAAGGTTGATGAAATACTATGATTGTCTTCCACACACAAAAATATACACCTTCCGAGTCTCCAAGGGATGGTTAGTTTCTTGAGTCGATTTATCGTAAATTATGACAATTTGACCAAGGTTTTTATGCTCTTATTGAAGAAGGATACTCTGATCTTATGGGATGAGAGAGACCAGGAGTCCTTCGATGCCGTTAAGAAAGCCTTGGCATTGACACCCATACTTATTCAACTTGATTATAGTAGGTATTTCTTGTTATATGTGTCCTCGCCTCAAGAGACGATTGGTATGGTTCAGGTTCAAGAGGATGATGAGTTCCATGAGCACGTTATTTATTATCTTATCCATAATCTTATTGATTTGTAATTCTGATATACTCATGTTGAGAAGTAAGACTTAAATACTAATCATGCAATATAATGATTAAGACACTATATCTTGCTTCGCCAGACTATGGTTATAGCTCATATCAATACATTTCAATTCATCTTGACTAGGTGAATGATAGGGGCGAAATATAATAAATGGATTTTTATCTTGCAAGAATTCAACCTTGAATTTGTTTTGGCGAAATCAAAGAAGTCGTTAGTCTTTTCTGAGCTAATGTCAAATCTCCCTAGTCTAGATGAGGATATGATTCATGAGGACTCATTTGTCTATGAGCACATATTTCTCATTTACAGACCCTTGGTGGAAACATTATAATCTAACTTTAGACTTTGAATGTTCCCATCATATATCAACGGATGAATTTTGAAACTTACTCCATAATGTGAAGAACTAGCTCATTATCAGTGACACTTTGTATCGCCATGGGGTAGACTCCATTTTGCGTTTTTGTTTGACACACGAGGAGGTTGAGGTTGTGCTGAGTGATTGTCATGATGAGGCATGTGGTAGTCATTTATCTAGGCTTGGTACATCCCAAAATATCTTAAGAGTGGTTTATTATTGGTCCTTGATCTTTAAATATCGCATGAATGCGGTCAAGCGATGTCACCCTTTCCAAGTGTTCACGTGGAACGTGCTCTCATCCTGCCCCATTACACCCTATTATCACTGTCGGTCCCTTCACCAAGAGGAGGGTGGATTTCATGGATTGCAACCCAACATCTATTGGGGTACACCATCACATTATTATGGATTTATATTAATTCATGAATGGTTAGAGGCTATGATTACAATAAAATCCAATGGTGATACGCCCACTCACTTCGTATTCAATCATATTATAACCCAATTCATGATCTCTAAGGAGCTTTCCACTGACCATGGTAGAAACTTTCAGAATAAAATAATGGCAAGACTAGATTTGAAATTGGGATACAAGAAAGAACATTCTTCTTCTTACTACCCCCAAGAAAATGGCCAAGTCGAGGTTGTTGACAAATCCCTTAAGGACATTCTACAAAAAACCACCAGACAAAGAAAAAATAATTGGCATATCATGTTATACCTTGCTTTGTGGGATTATCAGACCGCGTATAAGACTTCCATCAAGTTTTCAACATATCATTTGGTGCATGGGGTGGAGTCTATGTTGGTGGTTGAATGCGAGATCCCTTCATTGAAACTAGCCATAGGTTTCTTACCTGACTCCTCCAAGTTAGAGGAACATTTAGTCCACTTAGAGCACCTGGATGAGAAGAGTCGGGATGATGTGGTGGATTTGGAAATAAATAAGTGTCATATCAAGGCCCAATATGATAATTTTGTTCGTCCTCATTGTTATATTGAAGGTGACTTTGTCCTATTGTATGATCAACCTAACGAACCATTAGGGGTAGGTAAATTTAACCCCTTGTGGCATGGACCTTAGATTGTGAGATGTGTCCTAGAGAAAGGTGCCTATGATTTATATGATTACAAAGGGAATTCTTTGAAGAAGCCTAGAAATGGGATCTATATTAAGAATTATTATGCTTGAAATTTAACTCAAGTTGGTACCTTGTATATTACTATACAATTTTGCATTGTTTTTTGTTCCTTTGTAGTGTTCTCGGTTTGTTGAAATGCTTCCTATTCTTTTGAATATGTTGATAGAGTCTTCAATGTACTTAGGAATCAATGATGGTTCCAGCTACCATACTTAGAACCTAGCTTCTTCTGCTTGGGTTATCTATGCACCTGAGGGTTAGATGGTGTCTTCAGGAGGAGTATGACTCCAACCATATTCAAATAAAGTTTCCTAGTATAGTGTTGTAATTGAAATATCACACGATTCTATTTCAAGTGGTATTCAATCTCTTTAGTTTCACCTAGACTCATAGTTGGTTGTGTCATAATTGAATGGCCTGTACCATATTAGAGATCCTACGTTAATCAAAATATTCTTAAGGGTAAGATTGTTGCAGAGGTAGTTTGATTACATTACATATATTCATATACCTAGACATTATAATCAAGTTGTTGATTCATATGCAAATTACATTTTATATTGGCATTTGCCACATCATTAAATAAGCATTTACAAAAAATATTCACATTCAAACACATATGTATATACCAAATCGATCAATATAAGTCTTTATTTTTTAATAAGAGTTCCAAAAATATGGCATCATAGTACAAAAATGGGCTTTAAGCCACCAAATTATACATGGTTGATACAAAGTGAATATCCTAGCATATATGCCTATGGGATTTGATGATGATCATGGTAAAATACTACAACGTTTTACAAATTTTTGAACAACCTAACCCACGAATAGGGTACCCCAACCACAAACTCGACATCGCCTCGGGAAAGTACTCGACTTGCACCATGGGGATCATGTGTGTCAAAATGTCCATGTTTCCATGTATTTTATGTAATGTCTTCTTGGCATCAGTGTCAATCATCTCATATCCTTATACCCTACATCGATGTCATGGGAAATCATCCAGTCATCCTGGACCTACGTCTCTGCAAGAAAACCTAATGTTAGTACTTGATACCACCAAAAACATTTTTTTGATTTCCTTATATATCAAAAATAAAAATTAAACAATTCAAAAATATAAATGGGATCTTACCAATATATCTGAATGCATACCATGGTGGTAGTGGCATGTCTTAATCTCCACAGAAGTCGATCCTGGCATAGGGATATTCATCTATGGAAATGATCTGTCACCGCCACTAGGTGAGAAAGGAATGGGTTGTATCACATCCATCCAGTGTGCCTAGTATGGATCACGTAGACTATGAGGAGGTTCCTCGACTATAGGGATAAGACTTAGTACCCTCTCAAAGAAGAAAGTGCTAAAAAATGATGGCAAACTTAAAGTTTTTGATACGACCCAGATTGCAATTTTTCAACTACTATTTCATGGTGCTCAACAATGAAGTAATCCTGTCATAAGCATTGGGACTCATGAATTCTACAATGTAGAACATGATTGGTCATGATTCCTAATGTAGTGATGATGACCTCGCTACTCTAACAAACCCTAGAATGATAACCTTGAGACTAAGGCTCTAAATAGAATTAAATGGGACTTTACTTCCCACCTTCTTAGTATTCCGAACATAATTCACAACTATGTACTCATCAATGGTCATTCCTCCACCTACTCCAAAATCCTTTAGATTTAACATGTCGCCTCGACGGGATAGTCCAATAATGAAGTATATATCTTCTACCTCGAGTCTCTTCAACATCCCATCTAGTATGAATGCCTTTGTGTCTGGATCCCAATAGTTCACAAACATTTGTAAGAGTCTTGGTTGATATATCAAGCTCCCAAGGTTCCAAAACTTATAAAGATCACATATTTATAGCCTTTGTTGGGCATTTGCATCACCATGAACGATCCTATCAATGTCTTCATGTTCTCCTTCTCTCCACTTAAGCACCATCCTGATAAAGACACAAACTTATGTGATTTTTTTTCCTTTAAAAATGATATCCATGGACCTTATACGCATATCATAGTGATAACATGTGTGTGTATACGCTGGTAGGATTTTATTTTCCTACGTATACACGGCCCTATGTGTGACCCAATAACCTGCCACATGCATGGGAAAAGAAACCCACTTTCGATGGTCCAAAAATTAAGAATTCACCATAAAAATAGGAAATTAAAGAATTAAATGGATATCACATGATATTATGAGTTACCTAGTCCTGACAGCTGGTGATTCTATGTCCCATAGCTCCTAGAATCTATGTATGAAGTTTGAGAGTCCAATAAGCTCCAAATTCTCTATGAAGGGTAAAAAACCAAATGGTATGGTAAAAGTTTGGTTTTTTACTATTTATTAAAAAAAATTCCCACTTTCCTATAGTTTGGAATCTTTAATGACTATTTGCAATTGTTTTAGACTAATATCGTTGTGTAGGCTCCCTTTTTTCAGTGCACTTTTGCCGATATTTAGCTCGTTCATGCCCATGGAAGATATAAAACTGAACTGTCATATAGGATAGAACCATTTTCCACATGCAATTCACATTATCCCATGATTATGTCACATTAACCATATGTACAAACCAGCTTATTAATGTCACAAAACCATTCCATTGCTACTATAAGAGTCATTTTGTAAGCAGTAGAGATTCCTCAATCACGGGTACCCTAGTTAGGTCTTATTTTGTCTTTTAGTTCCCATGTTGAGCATCCTCCTTAAATCTGGGAGTCCCTTGTAGTCCCACCATGTCTTCAAACATAAACCTCATATTCTTTATTAACTTTTATGATTTCCATCTCCCATAGGGACTCCCATTTCTATCAAGTTGTAAATGCATTGCATGCATCCGATTTCCTTATTCAGCTTAATGTTGACTCCCTACTTCACTTTTATAAGCCATATATCCTGATCTTGTCTCAATACTAGCCAAGCAAAGGCTCTCATTTATCTTTTGCATCTTGATTATCCCATATCCGAGAGGAAATATTCCACCAAGTGTCCTTATCCTACATATTCTTCCTTTAATTGAGCATAGGTATGTTCCACTGCTTAGAACTAGTTTTCTTTCTCGCGACACTCGTTTCCTCTTTATTGTACTTAAAACACATTTTACTCATTTTCAATATTTTTAATATGAAAAGACCAAAAAAATCATAAAAAATAAAAATCCAGACAAGAAATGATTGTATGTTTTAAACCTGTGCAGAGAAGGAAATCATATATATTCTTTTAAGAAAAACATAGAGATTTACCTTGGAAACCCTTAAATGGGAAAACCAACAAACCTTGGATCCACACCTCATATTTTGGTTCCCATGCTGAGCGTCCTCCTTAAGTCTAGGAGTCCCTTGTAGTCCCGCCATGCCTTCAAACATAAACCTCATATTATTTATTAAATTTTATGATTTCCATCTCCCATAGGGACTCCCATTTCCATCAAGTTGTAAATGAATTGCATGCATCTGATTTCCTTATTCAGCTTAACGCTGACTCCCTACTTCACTTTTATAAGCCATATAGCCTTATCTTGTCTCAATACTAGCCAAGAAAAGGCTCTCATTTATCTTTTGCATCTTGATTATCCCATATCCGAGACGAAAAATTCCACCAAGTGCCCTTGTCCTACATATTCTTCCTTTAATGGAGCATAGGTATGTTCCACTGCTTAGAACTAGTTTTCTTTCCCGTGACACTCATTTCCTCTTTATTGTACTATAAACACATTTTACTCTTTTTCAAGATTTTTAATATGAAAAGACCAAAAAAATAATAAAAAATAAAAATCCAGACAAGAAATGATTGTAAGTTTTAAACCTGTGCAGAGAAGGAAATCATATATATTCTTTTAAGCAAAACATAGATTACACCACAACATGCACACACAAACATAGAGATTTACCTTGAAAACCCTTAAATGGGAAAACCAACAAACCTTGGATCCACACCTCATATTTTCTCATTATGAATAACTCACAGTAAAATATAGGTATTTTGTATCCTTCAATACCCTAATATGTTAACCTAGATTATAAAACAAACCCCAATCCATTAACTGGGATTAAATTACATATTTTTGAAAAAATAGCCAAGAATCTTCAGACGCGGCGCTAACATGCTCACTTCCCCTCCACACACACACATGTAAATAATATAACATATAGCCAACCTTCTCCCACTTGTTGTTTTATTTGCATAAAAATGAGTTACATACTCATAAATCCATAGGTTCAGGGAATCAATGCCCATAGATTCTCTATACCAAGAGAACTTATCTGTACTGACAAACTTTGTTAACGAGTCTCGAACATTTTTTAAGGTGTCAAACTTTTCGAACAACAACTTCATGTTGTCAACCATATCTCTCATAAAGTTATATTACACATCAATATGCTTTGTATTATCATTATAAGCAGGGTTCTTTGCGAGGAATATTGCACTTTATCTATCTCAATCTAACCTTATAGCGTTCTGTACAAACCAAATACCTGAACACACTCTTTGCAAGCATATATATTCTTTGATTGCATGAGTGGCTTCCATGTATTTAGCTTCTGTAGTTGAGAGTGAAACTACATCTTGTCTCTTGCTCATCCAACTGATAGCTCCTCCAAATTAGTTAAACACATACCTGTTAACCCAAAAAATCCCTCACTCAGCTCTATGTGGCCTACACCACCCAAGGACACCCATTCACGACCCTCGTAGCACCCCATTAGATCCCCACACCCTCAAAAAGGATTAAAAATGAGTAAAAGGGCTTAAAAACCCCAAAAATGAGCCTAAATAACTCTCCTAGGGTCTAAAGCCTCCAAAAAGGGGTGAAAACCCCTCAAAGGAGCCTAAAACCCTAAAATGAGCTAAATTTAGGGTGAAAGGGGATAAATCCTTGACTAAGGGCTTAAAACCCTAAAAGTACCCAAAAAGCTATAAAAGAAGGGGTGGGGGTCACTCTCAAACAACTCCTCTCTTGCATACTATTATGCTTCCCGTGGATGCCTTGAGACTCTTTGCCTCTCAAGCCACCCACATCCCCCTCTCTTTCACTCATCTTCCCCATTGAGCCATAGCTCCTCCATTGCTGAGTGGGATAGGGAGGTGCTTCTTCCAACCAGGGCATGGTGGCCCATTTCACCAAAGGAGAGGTATAATCTAGTTTTGTTTATATGGTTACTTTGTTAGTTTAGTTGTTTTCTGACCATGATTTGTTTGCAAGTTTGATCTCTAACATGTTTTTGTAGTAGGTTTATTGTAGTTTAATAGTTGTTTGTAGGTAGCCAAGGTGAATCCCTAGCCTTGTTTGTAGAGGGGCTCACGACCATTTTTTTTATGTCATTTGCTTTCCTTTCTGTCCAGTTTCTTTTCTGAATTTTCCACATGTAGGAACCTACCCTTCCAATAGACTGAAGGGAGCCATTCCTGCCCCTGTAGAAAGGATAAATCCCTGCTACAATACCCACTTGTATATATTCTATGATCAAGTTCTCCAGCTTAGCCTACATCAACAAATCCATGTACACTTATTACTCTATCTAGTCGAGGTATTCCTTGGTAGAAGATTGCATAATCCGTGGTGCCACACAAATATCTGAAGTCCCTCTTTATATCTATCCAATGCTCCTTTCCTGGTTTTGACATATATCTTGTCAAAAATCCCATTGCATGAGCAATGTTTGGTCTAATATAGACCATTGCATACATCAAACTACCAATTGAACTCACATATGGAACTTGTGACATATCATCATCTTCTTCTTCTTCTTCTTGTGTCTTGGGACACTTATCTAAATATAAATTTACACCTACAGGAATAGGAACTTTGATCGAATTACTTCCCCGCATGTTAAACCTATGTAGTACCGTCTCAACATATTTTCTTTGATTTAAACAGGTCATCTTGTTTGCACGATCTATTCTTATCTCCATTCCCAGAATGAAGTTTGCAACACTGAGATATTTCATATCAAATTTGGAGAACAACCGATACTTCACCTCATTTATAACATCTTTTTTGTTTCCAATCAACAACATGTCATAAACATATAGTACTATGTTAATGAAATGATCACCAACCTGTTTGGAGTATACACACTGATAAACTTTGCTTCTCACAAACCCCAATACATGTATGTATTTGTCAAATTTTTGGTACCACATCCTTGGTGTTGATGTATTTGTAACTTTGGAATATATTTTGATATATATTATCATTGTATGTTGTTGTACCCCCACCAAAGATGTGTTTTCCTTCTTTCGGGATGTCATTATTGTGTATGGACCTTTAGGTACAACCTCCATTGTAAGTCCTGGAAATAGTCCCTAGTGTAACATCATGTAATGTGTTTTTCGAGTCCGTCTAAGAGAATTCATCCCTATTAGGATAAGAGGTCGACCTAGTCATGTAATAGGTCAGTCACTTGAAAGGTATAAATAGAGAGGCGCCCTTCCTCATTTGTATACACACTCACTCTCTCAAGTTTTCATGAAGAGAGAGAGAGAAACATGGATGAGAGATATATAGCTACACAATACTTCTTATTAGGTTGGATCATATTATGATACAATGTTTGTGATGGAACAATTATGAGGAAGTTTGCGAGGTTTTATCCTTTATGGTTTCCTCGATGAAAATATTTGTGTCTTGTTTATTTGCTCTATCTTGTGTAACATGTTGTACTTGTTATTATTTCAGATAAAGATCTTAATCAATCTAATTAGATTAGAAAAACTAACATGGTATCAGATCTGCTATGAAAGAAGGCACTCTATAGCAGTGGAAACTAGGGATTCCTAGTTTGAGTTCTTCTCTCCATAGATCATTAAGATAAGAGGGCTATGATAACTCGCCTCAGTAGGGTGCATAGTTTGGTGGAAGAAAAATCCAATTTGAAGAAGTTTCATTTTGGACCCTATCACTGGTGTCGGGAGAAACTAGGGCATCGCATTTCAGAGACTTCCCATATCAGTATTCAAAAAAAGAAGTTTCTGAGCAACTTGACTCAAGGAGGTGCATCTTTTTGTCCAAACAAAATTCCCAAACTCCAATTTTTAAAAATTATGGTTTCTTTGACAAACCCTAGGTTAGCCAACTCCAAAACTAGGTTGGACACCTAAAATTGGTAAGATTTAAGTATTTTCTATTTCCATTTGAGGTTCTCATTTGAAAATATGACTTACCATACTCAGCTTGAGAATAAGCTTGGAGGAGCTGATAACGTTCGACCATGGAAGTACAAAATATCCTTGATCCTTAAAGAGAATTATTTGGACCAGTACATCAATCGAGAAGTTCCATATTGAGAGGGAGATGAGGCTAAGGCTACTCATAAGAAGAACTTGGTTAAGTCCAAGATAATCATTGCAAAGTCTATTAAGGATTACCTCATCCCCCATGTGTCATCTATCAAGACACCGAAGGAAGTATATGATGCTTTGAAAAATATGTTTGAAGGAAATAACATCAACTAGAAGATGACATTGAGGAACCAACTAAAAAAGTGAATATACAGAGCTCAGAGACTATACAGTCGTACTTCATAAGGGTTTCTCAAATCAAGGAACAACTTGACTCAGTTGAAATAAATGTAGAATAAGGAGAGATTGTGATGACTACCTTGAATGGTCTCCCAAGATTATGGGAATCATTCATTCAAGGAATCTATGCAAGAAGGAATTTGATCTCTTTTAGCAAACTCTGAGAAGAATGCACACAAGAATAAGCTCAACTCATAACAAGAGAAGAGAAGATGGGAGTAGATGAAGATCAATTTCTCATTGTTCACACCAAGAAGAACTATAAGAAGAAGGAGAACCACCATCACAACAACATTAAGGACAAGAAACAAAAGAAGTTCATAAAAGATCCTTCCAACATATGATGCTACACTTTAGATGAAAAGGGAGAGTCAAGACTTTGCAAGATACTGTACCAAGTACAAGGACTCCCACAATAGAAATAAGAGACATCATGCTCATACCGCCGAAGACGATAAACCAACAAACAAAAGAGTCAGAAGAGGGAAGGATGATTCAGATGAAGAGTATGTGTTGATATCAACACTCATGGGCACTATCTCACATGGAAGCAATGATTGGCTTGTGGATAGTGGGATACAAAGAATCCTTCATCAACATGTCAGAGCATGAGTCACCTCACAAGGTGAAACTTGGGGATGATTATCAATACCCTATAATAGGAAGTGGAGAAGCTTCATAAAATATAGACTCTAGAAAAATATTTAAAGATGAAGGATGTGCTATATGTTCTAGGATTGAAAAAGAATCTTCTCTCCATCTCTACACTAGATGAAAAGGGAATGAGAGTTGCAATTTTTTATGACCAAGTTCTAATGTGGCCTAAAGGAAAGAAAATATATGGTGCAATAGTATTTGGAGAACAAGATAGAGGCACGGTACAAACTAAAAGGATAAAATAAACAAGCATTGATTCGTGAGTCAATAGAACCAAGTGAACTATGGAACTGAAGGCTTGCTCATGTGCATTAGATATGACTATTGATTGCAAGCAAAGCAGTCTCGAGACTTCCAGAAATATAGGAAAAACATGAAGGAATTTTCAAGGATGTGCACAAGGAATGAATGCTAAGAAGACATTTCCCAGCAGTAAAATTAAAGATAAAGGAGTATTGGAGATAGTTCACTCAGATGTATATGGGACCATGTCTTCTAGCTCACTAAGTGGGTATGTGTACTATGTGTAACAAGGATTTCTACCTTGTTATGTGCAAAATCACCATCCTTACGTCAATGAGACTGTAAGGTAGAGTTCATGAAAAAACTTAAGACAACAAACAAGATTAGTAAAATGAAACAAATATATATGATGTATACACTAGAACAAAATGCAAATAAACTAAATATTATACCCTTTTTTCTTGAAAGTGGGCCACTGTCGTCTTAGAAGTGATCTACCTCTCCACAAGTTGGTTCTCCAAGTGGGTACGGAGGGTGTCTCAGCGTACTAAGTGGGAATGTTATGGAAATGGGGTGGTGGCAAAGTGGTGTGTGAATACCTGAGAGCTAAAGGTGTCCTAATGTACTCAAAATGCCAAAAGGTTATGAAAATTTTTTTTGGGGAGACCTTCACAATGTATTTATAGTGAAGTTTTAGGGATTTTTGACCCAAGGTTAACCCATGGTATTTTTTGACCCATGGTTTTGCTGTGGTTTTTTTTATCTTATCTCTTTTTTAGGGTTTCGGAACCCTTTTTAGGGGTTTTGACCATTTTTAGGGTTTTTGACCCTTTTTAGGGTTTTTTAACCCTTTTTAGAAGAGAATGAGGGTAAACCATAATAAATAACCATGTTTTGGACCTTAAAATACAATTGTGAAGGTCAAAATTAAGGGAAATATCATGGAAATATGATGTTTGTATGAAGCTTAGCCCATGTAGAGATAAGTGAACAATTTTTTTTGTTAACAGATTGCCCTTTGATGTGTGAGGGAAGGAGCTCATAGTATGGCCAATGGACATCATATGATCATAAGGATAGTGGAGAGACCTGGAGAGACCCGTGGAAAAGTGGTGCTTCCTCGTTCGAACCATGGTGGCTTTTGGTTTTTGTATTAATGGTTCCCATCAATGGGTGAGATACAAAGAATGTGTGACATGTATATGGACAAGGAAGGCATACCCATGCTCATAACAATGTCAAAGAAATAAATAATTGGATCAAGGCTCAAAAACATGGGAGCCGATCAATAAAATATACAAATGATGATACATAATGGTGGCCTTAATAAGAGGCTGAATACAACACTGATATGAAGAACTGATACATAGGAACAATGGAATCCCCGTGGAATGCAATATCATCATAACTAATGCTCTGCCGGAAGTGTACATGTACATGGACTCAATGACTGAGAGTTAGAATATATGTGGTACAATATGCAGCATCAAGTATTGGAGATACATGGAAGCGCAATTCTGGGAGCTTCCAAACACTATCGCCAACACGGCTCGAAAAGCACAAGGGACATGGAATTGTATGGGTCCCATAGTAGACTCACTAATGTGCTAGAGTCAAGTGACAACCAGGGTCTTCGACCAAATAATGAAAGGACCAATACCTTGTATGAATGTCAATCGTGCGATGATGTAGTTGAAGTCGAGCATGTGAGACACAACCATCTAGAGAGGAACTAATGACTACTCTTAAGTGGTCCAAGGTACTCATCAATGAGGTGGATGAAACTAGGATATAGGGACATATGGGTCTATCCTCTAGAATATATGTGTTATCTTTGACAAAGGGAGACCTACAACTAACAAAGGAAATGATGTGTCCTTGACTAGAAGTGTGAGGATGATAACAAAAGATGTGGACCAATCTAGGGACTGATACACTGAGTGGGGTAATAGGGGTAGGGGAAGTATAGGGGACTCAAACTTCCTTTGTTCAGAGTATGATGGAAGGGATGACCTGGTAGCAAATGAAACTAACTCATGGGAGAGGGATCATAGCTGTAATACCGGGAATGTAATTGCATATGGGAAATACTAGGGGAGGTAACAGGACTAGTGATATCTAGGGGATCCAAGGAATACTCATCACAAAATAATCTATAAAAAGGAAAGCCAATGGGGGAAAGCTACTGAACTATGATATATGAGGTGTCTCCTAAAGACACCATTATGAAATGATCTCATGTATTTTTAGCGAGCCCAAGAAAATAAATGCTCGATGGTGTTTTCAATTTTAGAGAGTATGAAAACATGAATAAGTCATACATATTGGTGTGTTACCTTGAGAGTCTTGTGACTCATTCTGTGGCAGAGATGGTATTGCAGGTATTGGGGTCATCAGAACTGCACAAGATCTCAAGGGGGATGATCTAGACTGTGGAATGTGTGTTGGGGGGAATGTACTATGGGTGGGCCTAGATGTACTTGTCAGTGGTTCGGAATTCGCAGAACCATGCCAGGAAAGTGGGAGGGGATTTTTGTTTCCCCCCATTTTTGTGCTAATTATTTTTCAAGCGATTGTCAACTTTATGGCCACACTTGGCAATGCGGGAGGGAGAGCCTCATGAGTCGTGCATGAGGAGGTGGAGTGAGATGATGATCCAAGAGGGAGGTGACTTATTGGGTTGTTTATTTACTCAGTATCTACTTACATAGTGGAGGCAGCTTCCAGTCCTCATTGAGGACTACCCATATGTGGGGATGGACTATCAGGGAGATCCGAAGATGCCTCAACCTCCAGGAAATGCCTAAGGCCTTGATGGTACATATACATGATTTTTTATGTGGTTACATGCATATATATTTTACTAGCTTAGTGTTATCTAGTTTATGTATATGACAGATACTATTGACGTATTGTGTGTATGTGCAGACATCGAACCACGCCCGTGAGCAGGATATGAGCGACAGAGGGGTAGGGTGGAGGGGATAGATCCACCTGCCCATGGGCATGAGAGGCATCGTAGCTCATTGAACTCACTTAGTTGTGACATAGAGTTTCTGTTAGAGGTGGTCACAGATGACAGCTGGAATTACTTAGATGACAACTTGATCACTGCATGTTACTGCGCTCCTTTAGAGTGGATCCCCTTGATGAAGAGGATTTTCGTCATTGCCGAGTATGTTCAAGCAGTTGCATGAGGTGACGTACCAATGGAGAATGAGGAGGAATTTAGTGAGGAGGACATAGAGGATGATTCATAATTTGAGTACCAGGAGGAGGAATTCGATTCTAGTTAGAAGCTAGTGGGGATGCCCCTAGTATGGTGGTGCACTAGGAATTTTTGTATGATATGTATGCTCAACTGAGAAATCTTATGGGGCTTCTCATTTTTGTACTAAACATTATGACATGATAATATATATAGATATGCACGTGTATGCACTTTTGAGATATTTTTATGTGTCCTTTATGACGATGATTTCTATATGATGTATATGACATATGTATGCATGACTATATGATGATGCATGATGCAATTTTATTTCCTATATGCGATGATTGATGTGCTACTCTAGAATGTCATTATCCATTTGGTCTGCTACACTATTGAGACTTTTGGGAACATGTGTGAATTTAATTGATTCAAAATGTCTAACCAAAGGTATAGTGCATAGGAACTTTCTAAAGAGACAGGGATCATGTACCCAGTAGTAGTTATTCAACTGGGAGACTGTTGCATCTGGAAATCTCACATTGCTTAGCAGCCTCCATGAGAATTTCACTTTTCCCTTTAACCTCCCACGAGGCCTGGCATGAGTCACCTTGGTCACTTTTTTCCTTGACTTAGAGGGGATGACGCTTTTTGGTGTTTTGCATAGAGCGTCCCTGATGCCTGACCCAGTTGAGCAAAAGACATCGTTTTCCCTCTCCTTTGACAAAAACCTTAGGTCAATTCTCCTAATAGTTTTTATAAGAGCGCCAGTGGTTAATAAATGAGAAAAAATATGTTTCTAGAAGCTTCCATGTGGAAACCTCCTTTGGGTTAGTTCCTATTTGCTTGGGAGAGGTGGCATTCGCCTTTCTGACCTATAGGGATCTCATTCTATCCTTTTTCCAAGTCATATCTTAAGTTCTAGGCCTATAAATGGAGCCTTCATGAAGAGAGTGGGGGAGGCCAGAAAAAGCATCCTTATGCTGCTAGTTTGAAGTCTGAATCAGAGGCAAAGTAGAGGTAGCTTGTGTTTGGAGGGGTCTTCATAGTCATAGGAGATTGTAGACATTCTTGATTGAGATAGAAGCCATCGACATCAATGATTTTGGTTGTACTTCTTTCTCGTCCATATATTAATACAAATACATTTCCCTTTCCTATATTTGTTGATGTATTTGTAACTTCAGAATGTATTCATCTATGTATCTTATGTATTGTAACCCGATGTTTATTCCGGGATGTATCTATTATGTAATTGAGTCATGTTGTCATGAACCGATGTTTCGATCGGGAGAATCAATAATGTAAACAAGTCATGTAAAGTCATAGTGGGTAACCCTCTGATTGTGTAAGGGTTAAAGGCCCCACAGTTTTGGGGCACTAGGGTTATTAGACTTTCCTAGTAGAGGTTGACCCTAGTAGAGTTTTAGTCATGTCGAGATTAGTATAAATAGAGAGCTGGGGTCTCTATTTAGCACACATCACTTACACACTCAAGTGTAGCGCATATTTGAGGAAGGAGAAGACACTTGGGGCTAAACAAGAAGACGATTACTGCTATCATGAGTGCATATTACATTTTTGGGGTTTTACATCTTGTGCTGATTCTATTTTGGAGGAAGTTGCGTGGTTTTCTCCATTTATGGTTTCCCCGATGAAAAACATTGTGTTCATTGTCTCTTGTGTTTGATTTATGTACTTGTTGTTCTCTCAGTAAAGATCCTAACATAATGCTAGCTTAATGTTGAAAAACTAACATGGTATTAGAGCTAACCTGAGAAGAAGACACTGTGCAACTACGAGAACTATGGATACCTAGTTTGTGGATCTTCCTCCATAGATTTTCAGCAAAAGTAAGGTGGAATAACTCTCCTCCTTAGGGTGCGTATTTCTGTCGAAGAAAAATATAATTCTGAGGTTTTTCAGTTTTGGACCTGTCACTACTGTAAAAAATTAGGGCTTTTCACAGAAGAGGATTTTTTCAGTGAGCCTAGACCTGGATTGATCTCCTCCCCAAAATCAAAGTTAGGGACAAATTTCAAGGCATCTGGGTGGACAGAACTCTAGAAAAGTAAAACCCTAATTTGCTCCTGAACTAGCTCTGCAGGATTTCAGCTCAAGTTTTAGATCCGACATCTTGAACCTGGTAAGATATAAAATATTTTGTACTTCCATTTGAGGTTCTCAGTTAAGATGTATCATCATACCAAGCTTGATGAAAATATTGAGGGAGCTGATAACTTCTGAGCCTGGAAGTATAGGATCTCCCTGGTCCTGGAAGAAAATGAGTTAGACTCCTACATCCATGAGGAGGTTCCAGTTCCAAAGGGAGATGAGGCAAAGGCCTTACATAAGAAGAATATGGTTATGGAAAAGAGGATCGTTGTTGATTCTATCAAGGATCACCTTATCCCATAGGTGTCCTCTCTCAAGACACCTAAAGCTATGTTTGATGCCCTAACCAAATTGTTTGAAGGGAAGAACATAAACCGAAAGATGACCATGAGAAACTAACTGAAGAATGTGAAGATTTAGAATGCAGAAACAATCCAGTCTTACTTCATAAGAGTTTATCAGATCAAAGAGAAACTAGAAGCAGTTGATGAAGAAGTGGAAAATGCAGAGATTGTAATGACTACCTTGAATGGCTTTCCTAGGTCATGGGATTCTTTCATCCAAGGAATCTCTACTAGAAAGAAGTTAGCCAAGTTCAGTAGACTATGGGAAGAGTTCTCTCATGAATAAGCTCAGATAGCAGGTTGAGAAGAGAAGATGGGAAGTTAAGACCAAGCTCTCATGGTACACCCCAAGTCTCACTCCAAGTCAAGCAAAAGAAGACCTCATAGCTCTAGAGGTAAGCACTCTCACAAAGATAACACTAGAAAAGATGTATCTAGGATCATATTCTATACCTGTGATGAAGCAGGACACTATGCAAGGTATTGTCCTAACAAACAGAAGATAATAAATAAGAGCAACAAAAGAAGACATCATGCTCATGCTGCAAAGGATGATGAACCATCCGAGAAAAGATCCAGATATGAAAGTGAAGATTCTTCAAGCGAGGATGAATATGTTCTGATATCTGCTCTCACAGGTAACATTACTCATTGAAGTGATGATTGGATTATAGACAATGGGGCTTCCAAACATATGACTAGATTCAAGGAATCCTTTGTGAGACTATTAGAACATGAATCACCTCACAAGGTAAATCCAGGAGATGACTACCAATATCCAATAAAAGGTAGTGGGGAATCTTCCTATAAATTAGACTCTGGAAAGTCTCTAACAATGAAATAAGTATTGTTTTTTCCGGGACTCAAGAAGAACCTTCTCTCCATATCAGCATTAGATGCAAAAGGAATGTGGGTTGCATTCATAGATGGTCAAGTCATCATGTGGCCAAAATGAAAGACTATCGATGAAGCGGTAGTGATTGGAGAACAAGAAGGAGGATTGTACAAATTAAAGGGCCATCCAAAACAAGCCTTGGTCCATGAAACAATAGAACCAAGTGAACTTTGGCATATAAGGCTTGGACATGTGCATTACAGAGCACTACGTATTGCAAGCAAAGTTGTCGAAGGTCTTCCAGAAATCGAAGCAAAACATGATGGGGTCTGCAAAGGATGTGCGAAAGGAAAGAATACAAAGAAGACATTTCCAAGCAGTGAAAGCAAAGAAAAAGGAATCTTGGAAATCATCCACTCCAATTTATGTGGTCCTATGTCATCAAAATCTAAGTGGGTATGCATATTATGTTTCTTTTATTGATGACTTTTCTAGGAAGACATGGATTTACTTCATGAAGAACAAAGACAAAGTATTTAGTAAGTTCAAGGAATTCAAAGCCTTGATTGAGAACCATACTGTAAAGAAGATCAATACCATTCGATCAAATAATGGCAGGGAATTCACTTCAAATGAATTCAAAGAGCTATGCAAAGAATCAGGGATTAAGAGGGAGTTGTCCACTCCTTATAATCCACAACAGAATGGGATTGCAGAACGAAAGAATAGAACTATCATGGAAGTTTCAAAATCAATGCTTCATGATCAAGACCTTCCTATGCATCTTTGGGTGGAAGCTGCCAGAACAATGGTGTATGTACAGAACCATACTCCACATAGAGTACTCGAGAACAAGACTCCTCAAGAAGTCTTCTCTGGCAAGAAACCAGAATTCAACCATCTCAGAATATTCGATTGTCTTGTGTACATCCACATTCCAAAAGAGAAGAGGACTAAATTAGATCCTTTACGAAATAAGGGTATATTTATGGGATACTCTGAAATATTGAAGGCTTACATAATATATTTCCCAGGATACAAGAATATTGACATCAGCAGGGATGTGACATTTGATGAAGACATGGCTTACAACAAATCCAGAAAGAGACCTGCTGAAGAACCTAAAGAAGCAAAAGTACCCAGAATTCATGATACAACCATGAATGAAGAAACTTGAGAAGAAGATCAAGAATTTGAAGAACACAAAGACCTGTAAATCCACCTCTGGAGAAGAATCCTCATAAGAGGAAACATGATTGGGTATGATAATTTATCCAAGGTGTAGAAAGATATGGGGCTCCAGAAGAGAATCACAGAGAAAGAAAGAGGACCAGATCCTGTTCCGGGTATGTAGCTTTACTATGTGATTTCATTGATAAAGAACCTTCCAATTATGAAGAAGCAGCAGAACGGAAAGAATGGAAGGATGCTATGATCGAAGAGTACCAATCGATCATGAAGAATGATGTTTGGGATGTTGTCCCAAGACCATATGGGAAGTCAATGGTAACTTCCAAATGGATCTACAAGACCAAACATGCTGCAGATGGTAGCATTAAAAAATATAAGGAAAGATTTGTAGCTCGAGGCTTCTCTCAGAAAGAGGAAATAGACTATGAAGAAACCTTTGCACATGTAGCTAGATACACTTCCATTAGATCAGTACTTGCTCTGGCTGCAGTGATGAAATGGAAGATACACTAGATGGATGTCAAGACTGCTTTGTTGAATGGTGTAGTGGAAGAGGAAGTGTATGTAGAACAACCACTCGGTTTTGAGACACATGACAGGGAGTATCATGTATGCAGATTGAAGAAAGCCTTGTATGGGTTCAAACAGGCACCCTGGACATGGTACGGTAGAATTGATAGCTTTCTATCCAGTTTGGGCTTTACCAAGAGTAAAGCAGATTCCAACCATTACTACAAGGTTGAAGATAGAAACCCAGTGATGCTTCTACTATATGTAGATGAGCTGTTCATGACAAGTATGGATGGGTTGATTACTGATACGAAGAGAAAGCTTGCTATCGAGTTTGAGATGAAGGACTTGGGTATGATGCATTACTTTCTAGGTATGGAGGTGTGGAAAAGTGCGGATGGAATCTTCCTTGGACAAAAGAAGTATGCAGTAGAGATCCTGAAGAGGTTTGGGATGATGGACTGCAAGACTATGGCCACACCTATGGCATCAAACCTGAAGCTATTGAGTGATGCTTCTTCAGAGTCAGTTGATGCTATGATGTATCGTTAGATTATTGGGTCATTGATGTACTTGACGAACACGAGACTAGGCATTTGCTTTGCTGTGAACACCTTGAGCCAGTTCTTGACAGATCCAAGACATGTTCACTTTATTACTACAAAGCATATTCTGAGGTACCTGAGGGGTATAGTTGATTATGGGCTCAAGTACAATGCGAATTAGAATATTAACCTGGAGGGTTATGTTGATTCAGATTAGGAAAGTAGTTCCATCAATAAGAAGAGCACTTCAGGGTGTTGCTTCAATATGGGATCATGTGTGATCTCTTGGTTTAGTAGGAAGCAATCCTGTCTGGCACTGAGTACATCTGAAGCAGAGTATGTCACATCTTGTTTAGCTAGTTGTGAGCTAGTATGGCTGAGGAAGCTACTGTCTAATTTATTTGATCTCCAGATGGATGCTACTTGTATACATTGTGACAACCATAGTTACGTGAAGTTGTCAGAGAATCCAGTATTCCATGACAAGTCAAAGCACATCGATATCAAGTATCACTATATCAGGGATATGGTGCAAAGAGGAGCAGTGAAGCTCCAATATGTTGCGACGGAGGAAGAGATAGCTGATGTGTTGATGAAGCCAATGGCCAGAGTGAAGTTCGAGTAATTCAGGGAGAAGCTTGGTGTTCTCTAGATCAAGGTTTCCTCCAAGGGAAAGTGATGAGTCCCAAAGCCATTCTAACCAGTAGGTCAAATGCAAGGTTTGAGCCATTTTGTCATGGTGAGAGGATTTAGTTCCTTCCATGTCAGATATGAGTGCTAAGATCCAAAGACATTCTGACGAGCAGGTTGGATGTAAGGGCTGAGACATTCTTAAATGGTGAGAGGATTCAGTTCCTTCCATGTCAGATATGAGTGCTAGCCATTCTGTCGAGTAGGACAGATGTAAGGGCAACTTCCACTCTTCGAGAGAGTGGAGGCACCTTGTCACATACCCCAATTTTGTAAAATTATGTAAATTGTTTTAATTATATTCCTGAGACATTATGTTAAATTTAATACTAAGTAGGATTGATGACTCAGCAGAGTCAACAGAATTGGAATGTAATTCAGGATATTTTTATTATTAATAAATAAATTATGGAGACAACAGCATGGGAGAGCTGTTAAAAAGAGGTTATTGGTCAAACTGGTGGATGGAACTAGGTGGAAGGAAAAAGGAAAGTGGCAGCATCCTCAAACACTTCCTAAGTTGTAGGTGGCAAATTCCCTATATTTGGGGTCATGATCCCCCAAGAAAGTGGGATCAGAGCAGGTGGCTCATTAAATGACAGTTAACCCAAAAAGACCTAGGCAATCTTTTAAAAGTACTCACTGAAGAGAGCTGAGGCTGCTCAGATATTTTCCAGAGAGAATTCATTCAGGTGAATGTTATTCAGGAAATTCATTGAGGAAGAGGGAAATACAGTAAGGAAGTTTTTCTAAGAGGATTGCTACAGTAACTTGATTTCATTACAGATATTTGGTTGAGAGAACTGACTGATACTTCTGAGTTAATACTGAGTTTGAAGACTGGTATCTGACTTTGCTGCACCTAGTTCCAGCCAGTAAGACCAGAGCAAGATTGGGGGTCCTGAGAAGTCGCTGTCTGAGCGCTCTCCAGGAGTTGGTAGGGAGGAACGACCTCCCATTGCTGTTGTTGTCCCAGTTTAAACAGGTTCTGTCACTTATCTCTTTATGTTTAATGAGTATGAATGGTTGCATGTTATGTTTTGTTATATCACTGAAGAGTTAGTTAGTTTATTAATGTGAGTATCTCAGGTTATTAGTAGTAAATCTGTTACTGAGTTAAAGAATTACTGTGTTTTTCCACATCTGGGTTCACCAGACCGTACTCCAGCACAGTATCTCGGTAATGAGAAGTAGTATCCTTCTGAACCGAGTTTCCTATTTAATTACTTTCAGTGACTACAAGTGTTTCACAAATTCATAAGTTATTTTCTTATAGTCTTAAAAAAACTACATCCTAAGTACTGTATCTTGTTTCCAGTAAATGCTAGCTGTAATAAAGAAAAGATAGACTAAGTATTTCTGCTGTTTAAATCTTATAATTGTTTATCTTCCAGTTTTGAAAGAATCTAACCTCTAAATACTGAAAAGACAATACTGACACTAGGATGTTATTACCTATGTGTTAGATTTTACAGTTAAATCCTAGAGGTGTTAGTCTGTATCTTGGTTAAAGAATGCAGTTATTTAATTTCTGAATCTTCTTTTATTTTAACTAAGCTTAAACAGATTACAAAAATGTTATTCTATTTTCACATATGGTAAATAAATGTTATTATGTACACAGGAATTTATATATATATGTATATAAGATAAAACTTAAAATATTGTATGAGTATTATGAGAATATACTCAGACATTATAACTAAATAGATAGACCAATCCAAAATAACAACAAATAATAATAATCATAGAAACACTGGTAAGAAGTAATATCATTATTATATTAATAATAATGTATTTATATTATATACAATATAAAAGCCTTACTAATGTAACAATTAGAGTAATATTTTATTATTACCATTGCAAACTTAGACTAATTATACTCAATGTTTAAATAAATAAGGTTTACGTATAAATAAATTATTTATACTCTGTGTATTACAAAATAAATAAATAATACTTGAAGACAATAGTAAATTATAATAAGAATATAACCGACTTGCATAATTTGAAAGGTATGCACTTTGCATTTACAGTTTCTAATAAATAGAAGTCAGGGTATAAAGCAAGTACAGAAACCTTAACAACAAATCTATTTAACAATAAGTTGAAGAGTACTTTGACTACAGAATTCTTTATATAATGAGATAAATTACAGTATTGTAACATGACCAAGAATAATGCAAGAAAGTAGTATCAACAGCTATGATATTTGGTTTAAGGGTATAAACCCTGTATATTATTTAATAAGTTAATACATAATAAGTAATCCAAGGTGCATAACCCTAATAGTAACATTATTAAAAGAGTTTATTAATAGTAAAATAACTCAGTTGTTATTTTAAGCAAAGGAAATTAACAGAACAGTAAATTGCTCGAATATCGAGCTTAACCATTATGGTATTATCCATTTATTTTGCTCACAGTTACCAACAGAGTTTATAATTTTTTAATTTATAATGGCAGATTAAGAAACTGAACTTAATCTCAAACTGTAAAATTAGGGTTGAACCCTATAAATCCAGTTTTTACAAATAAAATAAATACTAATAATTAAGACAATATTTTCACCTACGGCCGTATTATAAATCCACAATATAAGCTGTTATAAACCCATCTTTTATTTATTCCTGTACAGAGCATAGATACAAAATGTATGCGATTAACAACCAAAAGATACAGGAAAGCATTATATTAAGTTATATTACAAAACGCAGGGTGAAAACCCTGAACAATCAAGAGTTCAGTAAAAGAAACATGATATCGAGGTCATAACCTCATCCACGGGAAGAATTACATAGTATTTTAAACACAGAAGAAAAACTAATAATTACAATATCGGTCGAAGCCATAACACCCATGCATAGCGCAAGGGTTTACCCTGTTAAATTGATTTTAACATGGAGTTTAAAAAGATTGAACAGAGCTGAGGTAACCAAAAGAGTCGCATCTCTCAAATCCAACCACTAACAGCCCTAAAAACTAGCAAGGAGGGAACGCCATGTTTGAGACCAGGCTTACCGGGAAGTACAATGGCTGAAATCTTGCGTTTACCACTCCACAAGGAGGAGACCGAACCTGCAAAAGAAGGAGCAGCTTTTTAGTTAAAACCCTATCCTTTAATGGCTAAGCAATATTCTTGAAATGGAAAAATGAAAGGAATGACCTGTAACTTACCACCGAATGTGATAGAAGTATAGCCACCGAATAAGCCAGTTAACCACGGGCAAAGGCAGCATAAACCCTTCCTTTGTTATCGAGAAGAATGAACACGCTGGAGCAAAGGATACCTTTCACAGTGGGAGTATTGACAGTATCAAGTCGAAGAGATGCACTCACGCAGTGACATGGTCGACAATAGTGCCAAGGGGAAAACCCTAGGTTTTTCAACAAACCTTAAAACCGACAACAGCAAGCCCTTCACTCCCACACAGTGCAATAGAGGAGCTCGTGAAGAACTGGAGCAGCATTGAAGTTGCTATTCAACAACGTATCAGCGCAAGGGACCAGGAGGGTTTGCAGAGTGGTCAAGCCCGAAGGCAAAGGAGAAATGACGAATTAGGGTTGAGTCAACCATTTTATAACACCAATGCATGGCTAAAGAGTGACCACGTAACACCTTTAATACTTTGCATGCAGTGGGTTGAGTTCTAATGTTTCTCGACGAGTTTCCCATTGAGTGATTTTTTTCCAACAAAATCATTGCGTGGAGATCCCGTATGGTTCATTATACCATAGTATCACCTGCGTTATGTTTTCAACCACGCAACATTAGTATAATGTTTATAAACCTTGCACAATAGATATTGCTTATGATATAGTCTCATTTACATAAGCATGGAGTTTAGTTTAAGTTTCAAGGAGTTATAAAGCATTGGATTATGGTTATGGCATAGTTGTTTTTAACCCACAACTACAATGCCAATTGTCTTAAACTTCAAATGAAGGTAAGAGACATAACTATTCTTTAAAAGTATATAATTGGAGGTATTTAAATTATGTTATTTATAATTTTATTTTAGTTTACTCTAGTTCATATCTTGGATACTTATGAATAGATTGATAACCCTTTTCTTTTATAGTCTTAGAATCCTTATGATGACAAATAGACTTTTGTCACTTTCTAAGCCCAAAATTTATAAAAGACTTTATAAGTTAATGTATGATAGGTAACTTGAATATTCTTTTTACCTTCCTTGTTTGTTAATATAGTCTTGAGATTTCATAAAGGGGTCAAATATGATAAGTCTAGGACTGATCCAAAAGGTGTTTGGTTTCCATCCAAATGACATTCTTGGAAATAAGATTAGTATTCTAAAATAGTGCAAACTCTTAAACTATTAAAGGAATACTTGTATCAAACCATAACTCGTAAATGCTTAAGTAAGAAAAGTATAGATCGATACTTGTAATATCTTATCATTTACGACTACCAATGAAAATCTGATTATGATGCAATCTAAACATAGCATGTTACAGTAACGATGAATAATAGAAGTAAATATTTGAAGTTGTGATTATCTACAATGCTAGCTGTTAAGTAAAGGAATAATTATTACATTCGTATACTTACATTCAGTATGGGCATTAAATGGTTTCATACTTTGTAGACTTGTTTAACTCTATATTTTTTTGTATAGTAAAGTTAACTGCCATCTCTATGTGTAGAACTCCATTATCTAGCTTTAAGTCTCAAAGGAAACTTAGTAAAAGTTGTACCTTTAGAAGCATGGTAATTCTGTCTAGCATGTATATACTTTCACTAAATAAGTTTTTACAACAAATCGTATTGTAAACTTCTGAGACTTGTTAACAACAACCCGTACTTCTTACATGTATACCTGTAATAGAAGAAAACTGTTGCATTAGCTCGGAAGCTAAGTAAGCCCAGTTCTTCATGACAAACCCACCTTGTGTCGCAAACAGAAAAACAATTCAGTAACTGGAAAGAAACTACTCTTTAAAGTTTGACATAATCAAAATATCATTCAGTTACAACTCTAGTAACTTAAAACTAATCAAACAGTTAATGACTGCATTTAATGAGTAATTATTCTATTTTAAAAATTTTAAATTTTTCGTAATTTTTGGGGTTTTGACACACCTGGTCCATTACCAGGTAGCTTAGTCTGGGACTGGGGGCCTTTCTAACAAGGGTGGAGGATTTGGTTCCTTCCACGTCAGATGTGAGTGCAGGCCATTCTGTCATGGTGAGAGGATTGAGTTCCTTCCATTTCATATGTAAGTGCGGACCATTTTGTTATGGTGAGAGGATTCTGTTCCTTCCATGTCAGATGTAAGTGCGGGCCATTCTATCATGGTGAGAGGATTCAGTTCCTTCCATGTCAGATGTGAGTGTTGGGCCTTTCTGATGTGATTGTAGGTTATTACATGATCATATGTGAGTGTTGGGCATGCCTTTCTGATGCGTAGGTCAGATGTAAGTGTTGGGTGAAGACCTACCTGATGGCTAGGCCTACAACAAACATGAAAAAAGGCTGGCTCTGTAGAACTTGCTATGATGAGATAGCACACATGATGATGACCAGATGAGATCCAGATCGAGCTATGACCTAGATCCAGTTATGATGACTCTGAGAGATCCAAATTGAGTGATGATCTAGATCCAGTAGTGATGATCCAGATCGAGTGATGATCCAGATCCAGTGATGATGATCTAGATCCAGTGATGATCTAGATTCAGTGATGATGATCTAGATCCAGTGATGATGATCTAGATCCAGTGATGATACAGATCCAGTGATGAAGATCCAGATCGAGTGATTATCTAGATCCAGTCCAGTGATGATGATCCAGATCCAGTGATGTTGATCCAGATCGAGAGATGATCCAGATCCGGTGATGATGTCCCATGATGATCCAAATTGAGAGATGATCCAGATCCAGTGATGATGATCCAAATCAAAAGATGATCTAGATTCTAAGAATGAAGATGAATTTAAGACAAAGATGACTTGAAGACTCAGAAAACTCGAGATGCATATGATGAGATGATCCAGTTGATACAAAGAAGAAGACCAGTGCTGAAAATTGTGTCAAAATAATACCTTCCTAGTTAAGAGGGAGTTTTGATGTATTTTTAACTTCGGAATTTATTCATCTATGTATCTTATGTATTGTAACCCGATGTTTATTTCGGGATGTATCTATTATGTAATTGATTCATGTTGTCATGCCTCGATGTTTCGATCGGTAAAATCAATAATGTAAACAAGTCATGTCAAGTCATAGTGGGTAACCCTCCGATTGTGTAAGGGTTAAAGTCCCTGCATTTCTAGGGCACTAGGGTTATTAGACTCTCCTAGTAGAGGTCAGCCCTAGTAGGGTTTTAGTCATGTCAAGATTAGTATAAATAGAGAGCTGGGATCTCTATTTATCACGCATCACTTACACACTCAAGTGTAGCGCATAGTTGAGGAAGGAGAAGACACTAGGGCTAGACAAGAAGAAGATTACTACTATCAGGAGTGCATCTTACTATTTTTGGGTTTTACATCTTGTGCTGATTCTATCTCTGAGGAAGTTGTGGGGTTTTCTCCATTTATGGTTTCCCCGATGAAAAACACTGTGTTCATTGTCTCTTGTGTTTGATTTCTGTACTTGTTGTTCTCTCAGTAAAGATCCTAACATAATGCTAGCTTAATGTTGAAAAACTAACATGAAGTCTGAATCAGAGGCAAAGTAGAGGTAGCTTGTGTTTGGAGGGGTCTTCATAGTCATAGGAGATTGTAGACATTCTTGATTGAGACAGAAGCCATCGACATCAAGGCTTTTGGTTGTACTTCTTTCTCATCCATATATTAATACAAAGACATTTCCCTCTCCTATATTTGATTGTAGTGTTTGTAATTAAATATTATTGGATTCCTTGATCACCAATATGGATAGTCAATTATAATGATGCTCTCATCCCTTTTGTTTTTCTTGTGATCTCTTTTACAAGTATTGAACCGTTGCAAGGACTTTCTAGAGAGGAGATAAGCAGATCCAAGGTTGAGGTATAATGTGTTTTAGGTTAATTGATTTGATTATTCAAGGAAAGGATATGTTGCTGTGTCTTTTTGTTTTGTAGTTGTGTTTTACATTACAGAGGAACAAGCAGTGTCTGCACTAGTTGAGAATTCCCGATAACAAAATTGGCAACTCCGATGGGGATCTAGCCTAATCCAATCAAATCTAGGAAAGATCCAGTCATATTTGGTGCAGATCCAGTTAGATAGAAAAAATTCGGTAACCATTCCATCTATGAAGGTTATTTATCTCTCCTTTTAGTTGTTTCAGTTAACAAGGTGATTTATCCATCTTATGCTTTTGATCTTTTTCCTCTGTTCTGAGTAAGTTTTTGCTCTTTTTCAGTCAGGTCAGTATTTCTAGTTTCTCCTACAGGATTTTAGCCTTTTCATTCCACTTCTCTGCAACACTTTTCCCTTTGGATGATAGAGTGTTGACTCATTCCAGGGCTCCTTTTCTCTTCTTTACCAAAGCGCTGAAACCTCCTTCTCATTTGCTTGACAGAGCGTCAACGACACTTTTGTGCAAAAATCTAGGAGCGTCATAGCATCCTGGGACGCCCTGGTGCAGTGCCATTCAACACACCGAGGTAGGTCTTCAAAAACTGTCTGTTTACAATTTTTTTGTTCAAAATTTTAATTTGTCCTGTCCTCTGAGTTTTTTCAGTATGGTCTACTTGCTTGCTTGTTGTCTGGTTCACTGGTTTTTGTGAGTCTGACTCTCTATTTGAGCTCAGATCCAAATTTGTTTTATCTTTTGCATTGTCATAAATGAAAGAGAAAACATAGTTCAGCTTTGGTTATTTAGTGAAGTCTCTAAAAATTTCCTTTTGAAAAGAAAGCCTATAGCCTCTTCCTAAGAAGGTTAGTTTCTTTTTTTAGAAAAGACTGCTTTGTGTGCCTCATATTTTCTAGAAAAATACAAAAAGAATCATTTTTATTTTTGTCTTGTTTATGCTTGCAAAAATTTCCATTTCCATTTTTCATGTGTGATTCAGAAAAATAGGTATTTTTGTCATTGTAGCATAAGTTAGTTTTGCATGCACGTTAGAGGCTTATTTCTTACATTTTTAGAAACTTTAGAGTGCTTGTTTGAAATATTTTTTGTGTTTGAAAGGACTTTACATTTCTTTATTGGATCTTGTTTTTTTTTTTAAACAACTTTCTTTTGGTGTGTTGTTGAAAAGAAAATAAAAAGGTTTCTTCCTTACCCTTGCTAGTTCTCATCGAAGTCAAAAAGTGCATTTACATTTAGATTAATTTGCGTTATTGGAGATAACATTCCACAAACATTCACTGAATCATCCAGATAAAATTAGCGGTAGATTTAGGTCTAAAAATTGTATAGAAATTTGAGTGATAGTTTAGTGACGTGTTCAGGCATCGTTAAGCGTAGGAGCTGTTGTTACTTGTCCGCACTACAACCTGGGACTCGCGTGATTCTTCCACGTACCATCGGTTTATGGAACGGCCTTTCATGTACCCTTGAGGTATATAGAAAGGTACTTCATGTACCCGATTGTATATCAAAAATCCCCTTGTGAACAGTTGTGCATTAGATAGCACTACTGCATATTTGAGGTCCCACGTACCTTACGTATATCGGGAGACCATACTAGGATACCCTGAGCACCTAAGAAAATCCCTTTGGCTCTCTTATGTGGAGAAATACACCGAAAATAACATTCAAGGAGACTACTACATAGTTACCCCTGAGGTATATCACGAGTTTCACCTACTTGAAAATCCTGGTGAGAGAGCGACTATTTTGGACCTGTCCCATCACTTAAGTCTCCTTGTGACCTTTAGCTCTATGTAGGTTTTGTTTGTGTGTTTTTCTCCTTTTTTGACCTAGATTAGGTAACTTCAACCACCACCATGGCTGAGTAGATTGCGAGACGTCAATCTCATAGATTGCAGGGTTTATCTCTTGACTCTCCTCCTACCGTGGAAGGACAAGAACAGGTAACCATGGAACAACCAGCTTCTACTAATGTTCCTGTAGGAACTACCCTAGCTAGTGAAACCAGAGAAGATTTCACTGTTTTTACAAGTCCTTTGGTTCAACTCCCTTCTACGGCTAATGCTTTTGTGCATTTGTCGTTGGAAGGTCATTTCAATATTCCTACTCCACCAGATTATGGCCCAGATGCTCCTTTTGGAAGAACCTCTATGGGCCAAGCTATTGCTAAATTTGGGGTAACTATAACTTCAACAAGGAACTCTCCTTTAGGAGAGGAGGAACAAAGAATAATTAATGCATCTCTTGATAGAGCTCGTAACTTTTCAGAGAGAGTAGAAAGAATCATTCCTCCACCCGTGTCTCATTATGAGACTATGTCAGCTCGTTTAACCTATAATACAGATCCTTGGCCTTTATCAAAAATTAAACCTTCTCGTGAAGGTCATCCAACCTATGGTGAGAATTCCCGCAACCCATGGCCTGAGGGATAATGTTCACTTGCTCAAGTGTTAGGTCCTATTGAAGAAGTTCCATTTCAAGGTAATCCAGGTCCAAATGACAATCTTACAGTCTCATGTATTGGACCCATTACTAAGACTTCCATACCAGTCATGGATGGGGGGAAATCCACATATCAAGTTATGTCAGCACACTCTAACACTAGGGGGCAACCCTCAACGCGAGTTACGTCATCTGTTAGTGGAATTATTTCTAGTTCAGGATAAGTTTCAGCTATAGCATGACCTGTAGTAGTCATCCCTCCTACTAATACCAATGTTGTTTCCCCCCCATCTAGTTCAGCCACCTACGGTCAATCAAGTGTATCAACAACCACTGCTAGCCACTATTTATCTTAGAATTCCCTACCCTGGGAATGATTTTGTACCTTGTGGACAACCCAATTGGTCCAATGTTCCATCATATGGAGGATATTTTGTTAATACTGTTGGAGGATATGGTGGACCCCCTCCTGGAGGACCACCGTGTGGACCTGGAGGACCTGGAGGTCCTAGAGGTTCTAGAGGACTAGGTGGACCATTTCGAGGACCACTTCCTGGAGGCCCATCACCACCACCTAAAAGTGGAGGACCACCACCACCACCTTCTAGAGGAACACCACCACCACCTTCCGGAGGACCCCCTCCCTCAGGTGTCCCACCTCCTCATGGAAATTCTAGAAATCAACAACCTTTTCAACAAGCTTCAAGGGAATCATCCATACCCATATATCAATCTGCATATGGTCCTACTAGTTAGAAAATGCCATATCAGTACCACTAGTCAACCAAATCAACAATTACCATTTCTGGCTACTTTAGATCTGCCAGACTTGTCAAGATTGATAAATGACCTGATCCATCTTAACCCCTCTTGGCATGCCATTCTTGTAAAGCTACCTTTAGATATACCCAAGTTTGATGGAAAACCTAGTGAAGATCCAAAAAACCATGTGATGACATTTCATTTATGGTGTTCATCCAATTCTTTAATGGATGACTCAATCCGTCTAAGTCTTTTTCAAAGAACCCTCACTGGTATTGCCACAAAGTGGTACATCGATTTACCACATCACTCTTTTTGGGACTTCAATGCCTTAACAAAGGTGTTTTTAACACACTTTCAATTGCCAATCCGATATGAAATAGGTACAGACCTTTTGACTTCGCTTCGACAAACCACATCAACTCACATATCCAATCATATCCATGAATGGAGACAAAGATGAATGTTAATTAAGGCCCCCATTCTTGATCAGTTGCTCGCTTATTGGTTTACGAAGTCTTTACTTCCACCTATTTCTAGAGATGTTTCCATGTGAGGCACTGTTACTGAGGAGCAATATATTAGCCGTGCTTGGTACTTGGACTTGGTTTACTCCTAGTTAGGTACTCTGTACGATCTGATTCCCCATGCTCCTCAACCTACAACTGATCCATCAAAGTTGGTTCAGTTCAAACACAAATGGTGGAAAAATCTTCTAAGAAACAAAATCAGACCTCCGCTCCATCCAATCAACAAGCACCCCTTGCCAAACCTGCACCCTCTCTTGTTGCTTCTGCTGAAGTAAATGCGATCCAATCAAATGAATCTTCCAGTGGAAAGAAGAAAGGAAAAATAAATCTAAAAAACTTGATAATCAACAGGAAGGAAACAAAACACAGAACTCAGATGCTGATTCAAAAGGTAAGCAAAAGGTAAAATTTCCTTGTTTAATCTGCGGAGGTGACCATTTTACAAAAGAATGTCCTTGTCGTGAGGAAGTTAGTAATTTTTTGAAAACTTCACTCACCCCAGTAGTCTTGAAAGATCATTTCCCTTCCCAATAGTAGTTAATCTATCATAAGTCCTTAAATGAAACTTCTTCCTCTACTGATGAAGTTTTAATGATGTCTAGTGAAACGGTTAATTTAAATACAAGATCACACAATTATGACCCTCCTCTGGAAAATAAACCTGATGATGTTCCATCTAAAAAACCCTCAACTTCTACACCTCCTCCTAATAATGGTCTTCATATTGAAAAACCTATTCCAGAAGCAATTTCCCATCCACCAAAAGGTACTCTATGTAAGTCCATAATCGATCCTAACACTTGTGCAGCCCAATATTATAATATTGTCGAAGATTTGGCCCAAGAACCCTATGCTATGTAGGATTTAGAGGTACTTCAAACCTACCCAACTCAACGAAAAATATTTCTTATTTCCCTTGGAGCTATGGATCCTGAGAATAGTAACATCATCACCTTCAAACTAGATGATTTCAAGACGAGACTCTCACATCAGTTAGCTTTCCAAATCGCTACCAAGATTGTTGGAAATACAATCCATTGTACCATTTTGTATGAAAGTGCCTCTACATCAGTTATGTCTTTATCTTGCTAGAGAGCCATTGGTTCTTTGGAAATCAACCGTTCACCTACCAACCTTAAGGATTTTGATGGTCGCGGCTTTCAGCCATATGTATTACTACCTGCCATCCATGTTGAAATGGGGGGCAAGTCACCTTCCATTCATATTGAAGTCATCGACGCTACTTTGGATTACAAATTACTCCTGGGTTGTAACTGGTTTTATGCTATGCAAGATGCAGCATCGACTGTTTTTTGGATCATCTAGTTCCCATTCCAAGGAAATATTTTTACTGTTGATCAGTTAGATTTCATCACACCTAGTGCCATTACAAATGATGCAAATAACGTTCCGCTCCTGAAAACCCCACAATATAGGGACATTAGAGTTGGTCTTGTCAAATATTCTTCATTAATGGGAGTCTTTCCCTCATCCGATCCTCCTCCTAGTTCACAAACTGCATCTATTAACATGATTTCTACCTCTCATGCAGAAAAAGGAAAAGCAATTGCTGATGAATCAACATCCTTTTCCTCTTTCAAAGAAATTTACATTGAAATTCAAGCTACCAGTGATTACCCCATCAATGACCATTTGTTGGTGGCCTAAGACTGCTATCACATGCCATATTGGCTCAACCCCCTCTGATCTGTAGATTATCTTTCACACACACTTCCCATAGATGAATCTATTATGGAAGTTATGTCGTTAGAAGAGATGCCTTGGAAATATTATCATCATAGATATTCTTTCCTTCCCCCTTGCCATATGTTAGAAGACCACTTCACCTCTATGGTTTCATCTGATATAGTCCTCAACCCTCAGTCTCCAATCCTCACTCGTAGTGTCGATTCTGAAGGAAATTTATGCAACATTACAAAAACTATGCCTGTAGACATATCAATGAAACCTGGTGTATCCAAGAACATTTTCATAGGATAGAACTCTTTACCTGAAGAGGTTAAAACATACACGACCCTTTTCAAGGAATTTAGAGATGTCTTCACATGGACATATGAAGAAATTCCAAGAATTGATCCCTCTTGTTATTCCTCTAGGAAACTCCTCTAGGTTATAGCTCGAGGATGCCTGGTAAATTACAATGTTTTTTGGGGTTTTCATATATGGGTCAAGTTAGTCGACCTATGTAACCTTTCTACTCTCAAGGCATGCATATAACTCACTCGTTTACAAGGCTTTTAGTTGTAATTTGCTCAGAAGTCGATAATAAGGTGCAGGGATGGAGAACTCACCAGGATGGAAGACTTACACACATAACACATGCATATAAATGGATAAATCTTGTTGAGGATGGCATTTATAAATCAAATATCACTAATAAACCAATAGGATGACAACTATTAGCTTTTTAATAAATCTGAAAATGACCTAAATGCATATTCAGGCATAAACACAGTAAAGAAAGAGATGATGGCTGAACAGATCACAACAAAAGAGCTTATATCATGAATAAGTAAAATTAGAAGCTTGAAAGCATTATTGGCTCACAAATCCCCAAAGTTGAACCTTTATTATAAAATCAATCATGGGCTTTATAGCCTTCTACAAAAATGACAGATCTTGAAACTTTGATATGTTTACAGAAAAAATACTCAGAAGTGCTAGTTTTTTTAGATTAGGGTTTCAAACCCTTGCTAAATATTTGTTTATCTATTGTGAAGATCTAGTTCACTGAGTGAATTTTTAATAACTGAAGTGGTCATTGATAAGCCAAGGGGTACACCAGGCATCTAAAGCGCATATTCTCTATGCCATAGAGGCCATGGCGCCCACAGTTTTCAACTGGGCGGAAGCTCTACTTCCGATCTTCAAGGATCAGCTGACCAAGTGTTAGCAGGGGGAGCTAAAGAAATTTGGTTTCAGTTCCATTCTAGCTTTTTTCTTTTTCAAGCATGTTCCATAGATGAGACCCCAGCTGGTCTTTACAGATTTGAGGGCACAGGACCCTCGCATGTAGAGATGGGTCCAGATCATGGCCCATACTAGAGCGGGTAGAGGCAAGGTGAAGTTTGGTGACCTGCTCTTTCGATGGTTGAGAGATCGGCTCCTCATGGTGGAGGGATATGCATATGTAGGCACTGACTTCAGTGATGACCTTGACCTACCACTCCCACCTGGTGGACAGTGGGGTGATATCGGTAAGAAACAAAAACCCTAAAATGGAAATTGTGTTTTTATGTTTTATATTTTTTATGTTTAGTAACGAGACTTGAATGTTTTCATGTAGACATTGAAGCAGCACGAACTAGGAGAGACTCCCCACTAGATAGGCAACTAGAGCCCATTTTGTACCATAGAGTGATGATGTGACAAGGGAGCTAGAGGAAAACATTGAGAGGTTGACTCTAGACATCTTGGATGCCTCGATCGATGACCTCCCACTGAGTACCGAGTCATTTCAGCAGACTGCTATGTCGAGTAGCTCCGGTAGTTATGTGTTACCAAGAGCATCACTAGCTGATAGGGTGCATGATGTATTCACTAAAATATTGATAGATAGCTTCAGGACTTTTGTATGATGATTTTTTACCTGAAAGCCTACGAGCTTTAGATGAGGTCTCGTGACATATTTTTTGTAAAACATGTTTATATATATATATATATATATACAGACTTCTACCTTGGTGTTTATATGTCTCAAATGGTGAATATATTTTACATGATTTTTATGTGTCTTTTATAGTTTATTTACAGTGAACCATGTTTTATTTTCATGTCATGAATGGGCAATATGCCAATCTAGGATGTAATTTGTGAATCAGTTGGCAACTACATTATGTTCCCTAGGGATATGCCTGTAGGTTATAGTTTCAAATGATATTTCTAATAAACGTACCATCCGAAAGAGATGGAGAAGAACAGTATTCCTAATGGTATAGACATGTTTTAGATGACAAACCATTATTTGTGAGCCCATCAAGACTACCAAGTTGCAAACATCTTGGGAGAAAACTTCAGTCAGAAGACCTATGACTGCTCAATACTCTTAGATTTTTTAACATTTAAGCTAGCATTACATTAGGATTTTAACTGAGAGAATAACAAGAACAACAATCAAACACAAAATACAATGAATACATTGTTGTTTCTTGGGGAAACCATAAATGGAGAAAACCCTGCAACTTCCTCAAAGATAGAATCAACACCAAAAGTAAAACCCCAAAATAGTAAGATGATCTCCCGACAGCAGTAGCCTCTTTATTTCTAGCCCCAGCAACTTCTTCTCCCTTAGCTATGTGCTACAACTGAGTGTGAGTGAGTGTGTGATAAATAGAGAGGCTCACTCTCTATTTATACTAATTCCTGACTTAACAATAACTCACTAGGGATGACTTCACTAGGTGAGTCTAACAACCCTAGGGCCCCACAACTGTGGGGACTTTAACCCTTGATTAATAAGAGGGTTACTCATAATGACTTGACATGACTTGTTTACATTATAGAAACTCCCAATTGGAACATCGGGGCATGACATGACTCAATTACATTACAAACACTTCTCAGAATAAACATCGGGGTACAATACATAAGAAATACAAGTGAATACATTTTGAAGTTACAATTACATCAACACTCCCTCTTAACTAGGAAGGCATTCTCTTGACACAATTTATCAGCACAAGTCTTCTTCTCTGTGTCATCTGGATCATCATCAAGGCCTTGTCATCTTCAATTCATCTTCATCTTCAATTCATCTTCATCTTTAAGTCATCTTCATCTGGATCTGGAACATATTTGGTTCTAGAACATATCTGCTGGATCATCATCACGAGTGCTATCTCTTGATTCTTCTTGTCATAGGAAGTTCTACAGAGCCATCCCTTTTTCATGTTGGTTGTAGGCCTAGCCTCCATGTAGGTATTTTCCAGCACTTATATCTAACCCTAAGTTAGAATGGCCCACCTAGCACTTACATATGATCATGTAGGAACCAATCCTATAATCATATCAGAAAGGAACGCCTAGCACTCACATATGACTATGTGGGAATGCATCCCACAACCCTGTTAGAAAGGCTCAGCACTCACATTTGATAACCAATGTCAGAAAGGCCCAACACTTACATTCGACCATGCAAGGAACCAATCCTACCTACATGTTGAAAGGGTTCTGCACTTACATCTGATCATGTAGGAACCAATCCTACAATCGCCTTAGAATGGCTCTGCACTTACATTTGATCATGTAGGAACCAATCCTACAATCGCCTCAGAATGGCTCTACACTTAAATTTGATCATGTAGGAACCAATCCTACAGTCACATCAAATTGTCTCTGCAGTTACATTTGATCATGTAGGAACCAATCCCATAATCACATTAGAATGGCTCTGCACTTACATCTGATCATGTAGGAACCAATCCTACAATCACATCAGAATGGCCCTCAATCCTAGACTGAGTATTCTCAGTAACTGACCAAGTTCCTCCAATCCAAGAATGGAATTCAGTACTTATATCTGATCATGTAGGAACCAATCCCACAGTCACATCAAAATAGATCAGCACTCATATCTGACATGTGAGGAACCAATCATCTCATCATGACAAAATGGATTAGCCCTTACATATGACCATGGAAGGAACCAATCCTCTCACCATGTCAGAATGGCTCACGGACTCATCACTTCCCTTTGGAGGGAAGCTCGATCTAGAGAACACCAAGCTTCTCCCTAAAGTACTCAAACTTCACTCTGGCTAATGGTTTCGTAAACACATCAGCTATCTGTTCATCCGTTGCAACACACTAAAGCTTCACTACTCCTTTCTACACCATATCCCTGATATAGTGATACTTGATCTCGATATGCTTTGACTTGTCATGGAACACGGAGTTCTTTGAAAAATTCACACAACTCTGGTTGTCACAATATATACAAGTACCATCCAACTGGAGATCAAATAAATCAGACAGTAGCTTCCTCATCCATACTACCTCAAAACTAGCTGAACAAGCTGTGACATACTCTACTTCAGCTGTACTTAATGCCACATAGGATTGCTTCCTAATAAACCAAGAGATCACACCTGATCCCATACTGAAGCAACACCCTGAAGTGCTCTTCCTATTGATGGAACTTCCTGCCCAATCTGAATCAACATAACCCTCCAAGTTAATCTTATGATTTTCCTCATACTTGAGCCCATAATCAACTGTACCCCTCAGGTATCTCAGAATATGCTTTGTAGCAATCAAGTGAACATGTCTCGGATTTGTTAAGAACTAGCTCAAGGTGTTAACAACAAAGAAAATATCTGGTCTCATGTTCATCAGGTACATCAAGGACCCAATCATCTGACGACAAATCGTAGCATCAATCTATTCTAATGAAGCATCACTCAATAGCTTCAGGTTTGATTCCATATGTGTGGTCATGCCCTTGAAGTCCATCATCCCAAACCTATTCAGGATCTCTACTGCATACTTCCCTTGTCTAAGGAAGATTCCATCCGCATTCTACCACACCTCCATGCCTAGAAAATAGTGCATCATACCCAAGTCCTTCCTTTTGAACTTGGTAGCAAGATTCCTCTTCGTATCAGCAATCAACCCATCCATTCCTATTACAAACAGATCATCTACATACAGTAGAAATATCACTGGTTTTCCATCTTCAACCTTGTAGTAAAGGTTGGAATCTGCTTTACTTTTGGCAAAGCCCAAACTGGATAGAAATCTATCAATTCTACCGTACCATGTGTTGGGTGCATGTTTCAAACCATACAGGGCTTTCTTCAATCTGCATATATGAGACTCCTTGTCATGTGTCTCAAAACTAAGTGGCTGCTCTACATATAATTACTCTTCCACTACGCCATTCAAGAAAGCAGTCTTGAAATCCATTTGGTGTATCTTCCATTTCATCACTGTAGCCAGAGTAAGTACTGATCTGATGGAAGTGTATCTGGTTAGAGGTGTAAAGGTTTCTTCATAATCTATTCCTTCTTTCTAAGAGAAGCCACGAGCCATGAATATTGCTTTATATTTCTCTATGTTGCCATCTGCAGCATGCTTGATCTTGTAGATCCATTTGGAAGTTACAACAGACTTCCCTTCTAGTCATGGGACAACATCCCAAACATCATTCTTCTTGATCGATTGATAGTCTTCGATCATAGCATCCTTCCATTCTTTCCTTTATGTCACTTATTCATAGTTGGAAGGTTCTTTATTGATAAAGTCACATAATAAAGCTACATACCCAGAGCAAGACCTGGTCCTCTTTCTTTCTCTATGATTCTCTTCTAGAGCCCCATATCTTTCTACACCTTGGATAGCTTCTTGTACCCAAGTAGGTTTCCTCTTGTGAGGATTTTTCTCCTAAGGTGGATTTACAAGTTCTTGAGGTTCTTCAAATTGACGATCTTCTTCTTGAGTTTCTTCATTCATCATTGTGTCATGAATTCTGAGTGCTTCTGTTTCTTTGGGATATTTAGTAGGTCTCTTTCTGGATTTATTGTAAGCTGAGTCTTTGTCAAATGTTACATCCCTAGTGATGTCTATCTTCTTGATTCCTAGGAAGTATATTCTGTAAGCCTTCAAGCTTTCAGAGTATCCCACAAATATATCCTTCTTTCCTAAAAGATCTAACTTTGTCCTCTTTTGTCTCAGAATGTGTATGTACATTGGACAACCGAATATTCTGAGATGGTTGACTTCTGGTTTCTTGTCGGAAAATAATTCTTCAGGTGTCTTGTTCTCAAGTACTTTGTGTGGAGTACATTTCTATACATACACCGTTGTTCTTGTAGATTCTGCCCATAGATGCATGGGGATATCTTGATCATGAAGCATTGCTCTTGCAGATTCCATGATCATTCTATTCTTCCTTTCTGCAAACCCATTCTGTTGTGGATTATATGGAGTGGATAACTCCCTCTTAATCCCTGAATCTTTGCATAACTCTTTGAATTCATTTGATGTGAATTCTCCACCATTATCTGATCGAAATTTCTTGATCTTATTTTCTGTGTGGTTCTCGATCAAGGCTTTGAATTCCTTGAACTTGCTGAAAACTTCATCTTTGTTCTTCATAAATTATATCCATGTCTTCCTAGAAAAATCATCAATAAAAGAAACATAGTATACATACCTGCATAAAGAACTGGATGACATTGGATCGCATACATCGAAGTGAATGATTTCCAAGATTCCTTTTGATTTTCTTTTGCTACTTGGAAATATCTTCTTTTTGTTATTTCCTTTCGCACATCCTTTGCAGACTCCATCATGTTTTGCCTGAATTTCTAGAAGACCTTCAACAACTTTGCTAGCAAGTGGTAGTGCTCTGTAATGCACACGTGCAAGCTTTCTATTCCAAAGTTCATTTGGCTCTACTGTGTCATGGACCAAAGCTTGTTCTGGATGGCCCTTCAATTTGTATAGTCCTCCTTCTTGTTCTCCAATTACTATTGCATCGTCAATAGTCTTTCCTCTTGGCCACATGAAGACTTGGCCATCTACAAATTCAACCCTCATGCCTTTTGCATCTAGTACCAATATGGAGAGAAGATTCTTCTTTAGTCCTGATACAAACAATACATCCTTCATTTTCATATACTTTCCATAGTCTAGCTTGTAGGAGGATTCACCACTACCTTTTATGGGATATTGGTAGTCATCCCCAAGTTTCACCTTATGGGGTGAATTATGTTCGGATAGTTTCTCAAAGGATTCCTTGAATCCTGTCATGTGTTTGGAAGCCCCACTATTAATAATCCAATCTTTGCTTCCATGTGTGATAGTTTCGGTGAGAGTGGAGATCATAACATATTCTTCATCACTTGAAGAGTCTTCACTTTCTTGTTTTACTCTCTTTCTGGGAGGATCATCATCCTCAGTAGTGTGAGCATGATGCCTTCTTTTGGAGTTCTTGTTCTTCTTAGATCTAGTCTTATTCATGGGACAATTTATATCAAAGTGTCCTCTTTCATCACATGTATAACATCTGAGTTTGGATGGATCCTTTTTGACAAAATTATCTTTCTAATGAGAATGATTACCTTGGTGATGATTATTTTCCCTTCTCCCTTTCTTGGAGTGTACTATGAGAGCTTGATATTCACTTCCCATCTTTTCTTCTCGAGATGCTATTTGAGCTTCTACTTGTGAGCATTCTTCCCATAGTCTACTGAACTTATTTATCTTCTTCCTAGCATAGATTCCTTTAATGAAAGAATCCCATGATCTACGGAGACCATTCAAGGTTGTCATCACAATTTCTGCGTTCTCCACTTCTTCATTTACTACTTCAAGTTGTTCTTTGATCTAGGAGACCCTTTTAAAGTATGACTGGATGGTCTTTTCATTCTGGATCTTTACATTCTTCAACTGGTTCCTCAAAGTCATCTTCTGATTTATGTTCTTCCCTTCAAACAATTTTGGTTAGGGCATCAAACATAGCTTTAGGTGTCTTAAGGGAGGAAACCTATGTTATGAGGTGATCGTTGATTGAATCAACAATAATCCTCTTATCCATAACCAACTTATTCTTATGTAAGTCCTTAGCCTCATCTTCCTCTGGAACTGGAACCTCCTCATTGATGTAGGTGTCCAACTCATTTTCTTCCAGGACCAGGGAGATCCTATACTTCCAGGATCAAAAGTTATCAGCTCCCTAAATATTTTCATCAAGCTTGGTATGATGAGACATCTTAATTGAGAACCTCAAATGGAAATACAAAAGATTTATATCTTACCAGGTCAAGATGTCGGATCTGGATTTCGAGCTGAATTTCTGTAGTGCTGGTTCAGGAGCATATTAGGGATTGACTTTCCCGGAGTTCTGTGCATCCAAATTCTTTGATCTTGATCTCTAAACTTTGATTTTGAGGAGGATATCAATCCAGGCCTAGGATCACTAAAAAATTCTACTTTTATGGAAAGCCCTAATTTTTAGCATTAGTGTTGGGTCCAAAACTAAAAAAGATCAGAATCAGATTCTGCTTCGATAGAAAGATACGCCCTAGGAAGGAGAGTCATTCCAACCTTCTTTTGCTGAAAATCTATGGAGAGAGATCCAAAAAGTAGGAAGCCCTAGTTTCTGCAACTGCATAGTGTCTTCTTCTCAGGTTATTTATGATACCATGTTAGATTTTTTAACATTTAAGCTAGCATTATATTAGGATATTTAACTGAGAGAATAACAAGCATGACAATCAAACATAAGAGACAATGAACATAGTGTTTTTCCTTGGGGAAACCATAAATGGAGAAAACCCCGCAACTTTCTTAGAGATAGAATCAACACCAAAATTAAAACCCCAAAATAGTAAGATGATCTCCCGACAGCAATAGCCTCTTTCTTTCTAGCCCCAACAACTTCTTCTCCCTTAGTTATGCGCTACAACTGAGTGTGAGTGAGTGTGTGGTAAATAGAGAGGCTCACTCTCTCTTTATACTAATTCTCAACTTGACAATAACTCACTAGGGCTGACTTCACTAGGTGAGTCTAACAACCCTAGGGCTCGCAACTACAGGGACTTTAACCCTTTATCAATAGGAGGGTTACCCACAATGACTTGACATGACTTGTTTACATTATAGAAACTCTCGATCGGAACATCAGGGCATGACATGACTCAATTACATTACAAACACTTCCCGAAATAAACATCAGGGTACAATACATAATAAATACAAGTGAATACATTCCAAAGTTACAATTACATCAATAGATACTTGACGATATTGTTGGTACCAAGACCAATACAAACCGCTCCTGAACTGGACAAATTGTAAGGTTGGCAATAGAGAACCCAAGTAGCTGAGGAAATATTCAAGGTGTGGCAACAAGCACCTTCAGTGAAGCCGTAGAAATCCATCTGCTCTGCATGACCAAAACATGGTATAAATGGATATGAACACTAAACTCAAAACCATATTGAAAATACTTAAGCACATTAAAAGTCAAGTAATATACATATATACAAGATACTATCCAAGAGAGATCTAGGCATAGTACCTCTTCATGTACAACCCATTGCGAGGTTGTCCTAAGGGGATTTCATCATAGTCCACAAGATCGTAGGCCCATTTATCTAAAACTCTAGAAATGAAGAAAGGACCGTACCACATGGATTTGAACATCCCTTTCCCTAGTTTTTCATATCTCTAATCATAAGTCAAGACTAGGTCACCCTCGTTAAAGGCACGAGGTTGGACAGACTTTTCATACTGCACCTTGACGCGTTTCTTGTGTGCCTCATTATCTAAGGAAGCATCTCTTCTAGTTTCGTCAAGGTTGTTCAAGTATGGAAATCTCTCTTCCTCTGCGGAAGTGTCTGGGAGAAGTTCGACAATAAGTTTTAAGGATGTAATTTGACATTGAATCGGCAAGATAGCTTCTAGTCCATAGACAAGCTGGAAAGGTGTGAAACTAGTAGTTGTTTTCACCAAATTCTTGTAAGCCCAAAGAGCAGAGAAAAGGATATGGTTCCAGTTGGATTTATGGTCTCCAACCATCTGACAAAGCATCGCTTTCAAAACTTTGTTAATGGCCTCGAATTGACCATTAGCTTATGGATAATAGGGTGTAGAGTTTCCATGACAAAAACCTAGCTTGGCACTTAGTTCCTCCATCATTTGATTACATAAATGTGATCCCTGATCAGTAACTATGGACTGCGGGACTTCGAATCTTGCTATCACATGATTGAACAAGAAGAGAGCAACAATCTTACCATCCTATACATATGTAGGCATGGCCTCAACCCATTTTGTAAAATAGTCAATGGCTACGATGATGTAACCATGCCCCCCAGCTGAGGTAGGCTTACAATGCATATAATCAATCCCCCATTTGGCGAAAGGGCCAATGGAAATGACGAGGTGTAACAGAGCAGGATGAGTGCACTTTTTCGGATAAAAATGTTGACAGGGTGGGCATTTCTTAATAGCCTTGTGACAATATTCAAAGACTAAAGGCCAGAAATAGCCAACGTAAAGGATTTTCTGGGTTGTAGCCATCCTAGATAGATGACTGCCACATGCTCCAGAGTGGCAATCATTCAAATCCTGTTCAGCTTCCTCATGGGTAAGGCATCATTGGAGAATGGAATCGATACCATGTCTATACAAAGTGTCATTCAAGATGAGGTAGTATTTTTTGTGGTGACGGATATGGTGGCGATTGTAGTGCTTATCAGGAATAGGAATTCATCTGGGAATGAATCACTAGGCTTAGATTCCATCGAAGAACAGGGAAGATCACACATGAGCTCGGCAAAGACCAAGGATTTCTTTGATGTAGCTTTGGAAACTTCCAGATCAAACTCTTGTAGTATGACTATCCATCAGGAGTACTTGTCCCTGAGCACCTGATGAGTCAGGATGTAATACATAGGGTTATGGTCTGCCAATACGGTGGTTGTGCAGAGCAAAATGTAGTGACAAAATTTCTGAACAGCAATGACCGTGGCCAATGCTAATTTCCCCATGCATGAATATCAAGTTTTAGAATCCATGAGATTCTTACTAGCATAGTAGATCACGTGCTCCTGACCATCAGGATTCTCCTGCACCAAAACCATGGCGATGGTAGTAGTGGAGGTAGCAATGTATAATAGAAAATCCTTTGAATAATCTGGGGGGTGAATCATGGGTCAATGAGTCAGAGCATGTTTCAGATTATCAAAGGCTCGTTGGGCTTGGTCATCCCAAAAGAACAAGGTTTCCTTCTTAAGGAGATGCATATAACTGTGTGTTTTCTCTGTAAAATTGCACATGAAACGGTGGAGGAAGTTTTCCTTCCCTTGCAAACTTTGGAGTTCTAGAAGGTTGGTTGGGGCTGGTAGCACTAAAATAGCAGCAATTTTCAATGGATCTATCTGGATGCCATCCTTAGAAACCACAAAACCTAATAGGAATCCCGTCTCAATGCCAAAAACACATTTATGAGGATTGAGTCACATGTTATAATGATGACATCTTAAGAAAATATCTCTAAGATGACAAAGGTGGTCCTCTCATCGCTGTGAATGAGCCAGGAGGTCATCAAGGTACGGTTCAACAATATGTTTTATATCGTGAAACGCATAGGACATAGAATGCTGGAAAGTGGATCCAACATTTTTTAGGACAAATGGTAACTTCCTATATGAAAAGGTTCCCCATGGGAAAATGAATGTTTTCTTGTGCTGATCGGTGGGTAAAATCTCAATCTGATTATAACCCAAAAATCCATCCATGTTAGATTGTTAACATTGAGCTATAATTACATTAGGATCTTTAATTAAGGGAATAACAAGCACAACAATCAAACACAAGAGACAATGAACACAATGGTTTTCCATGGGAAAACCATAAATCGAGAAAACCCCACAACTTCCTCATAGATAGAATCAACACCAAAAGTAAAACCCCAAAACAGTAAGACGATCTCTCGACAACAGTAACCTCTTTCTTCCTAGCCCTAGTGTCTTCTTATTCCTCAGCTATGTGCTACAACTAATTGAGAGTGAGTGTGTGATAAATAGACAGGCTAGCTCTCTATTTATACTAATTCCCAACTTGACAAAACCCTACTAGGGTCGACTTCACTCGGCAAGTCTAGCAACCCTAGTGCCCCAGAACTATAGGGACTTTAACCCTTGACCAATAAGAGGGTTACCCACAATGACTTGACATGACTTGTTTACATTATAGAAACTTGTGATCGAAACATCAGGGCATGACATGAGTCAATTACATTATAGAAACATCCCAAAATAAACATCGGGGTACAATACATGAGATACATAAGTGAATACATTTTGAAGTTACAATTACATCAATACTCCCTCTTAACTAGGAAGGTATTCTCTCAACACAATTTATCAGCACAAGTCTTCTTATATGTATCATCTAGATCATCCTCAATTTCTTGTCATCTTCAAGTCATCTTCATTTGGATCTGGATCATCACTCGATCTGGATCATCACTACTAGATCATCATGGGTGCTATCCCATGATTCTTCTCGTCACAGGAAGTTCTACAGAGCCAACCCTTTTTCATGCTAGGTGTAGGCCTAGCTTCCATGTAGGTCTTTCTAAGCGCTTATATATGACCCTAAGCTAGAATGACCCATCCAACACTTACATCTAACCTTGACTAATCAGAAAGGCATGCCCAACACTCACACCTGACCATGAGAGGAACTTAATCCCCTCACCATGTGAGAATGGCCCAGCCGTTACATCTGACCATGGAAGGAACCTCATCCTCTCACCATGTCAGAATGGCCCAGCCCTTACATCTGACCTACTCGTTAGAATGGCCCAGCCCTTACATCTAACCTACTCATCAGAATGTCCTAGCTCTTACATCTGACCTAATCGCCAGAATGGCCCAACCCTTACATCTAACCTACTCGTCAGAATGGCCCAGCCCTTACATCTAACCTACTCATCAGAATGGTCCGGGACTTACATTTGATCTACTCGTTAGAATGGCCCATCCCTTACATCTAACCTACTCATCAGAATGGCCCAGCCCTTACATCTGACCTACTCATCAGAATGGCCTAGCACTCATATATAATCATGTGAGAACACATCCCACAGTCACATCAGAATGGCCCTCAGTCCCAGACTGATATTTCCTGGTAATTGACTAGGTACCTCCATTCTCCCATAGAATGGAATCAACCCTTATATATGATCAAGTGGGAACCAATCCCTCAATCACATCAGAATGGCCATGTGCTCACATCTGATCATGTAATATTACATCTTACAGTTGTATAAAAAAGGCCCTCAGTCCTAGACTGAGTATTCCTGGTGACTGACCAAGCACCTCCATTCCAAGAATGGAAACAACCCTTATATCTGATCATGTAGGAACCAATCCTACAGTCATATCAGAATGGCTTAGCACTCACATATAACATGGAAGAAACCAATCCTCTCACCATGACAGAATGGATGAGCCCTTACATCTGACCATGGAAGGAACCCATCCTCTCACAATGTCATAATGGCTCATGGACTCATCACTTCCCCTTGGAAGGAACCTTGATCTAGAGAACACCAAGCTTCTCCCTGAAGTACTCAAACTTCACTTTGGCTAATGGCTTTGTCAACACATCAGCTATATGTTTTTCCATCACAACATACTACATCTTCACTGCTCCCCTCTACACCATATCCCTAATATAGTGATACTTGATCTCGATATGCTTCGACTTGTCATGGAACACTGGGTTCTTCGACAACTTCACACAACTCTGATTGTCACAATATATACAAGTAGAATCCAATTGGATATCAAATACATCCGACAATATCTTCCTGAGCCATACTACCTCACAACTAGCTGAACAAGTTGTGACATACTCTACTTCAGCTGTACTCAGTGCCACACATGATTGCTTCCTGCTAAACCAAGAGATCACACCTGATCCCATACTGAAGCAACACTTGGAAGTGCTCTTCCTATTGATGGCATTGCCTGCCCAATCTAAATCAACATAACCCTCCAGGTTAATCTTCTAAATTGCCTCATACTTGAGCCCATAATCAATTGTACCTGTCAGGTACCTCAGAATATGCTTTGCAGCAATCAAGTGAACGTGTCTCGAATCTGTCAAGAACTGGCTCAAGGTGTTCACAACAAAGCAAATATCTGTTCTTGTGTTCATCAGGTACATTAAGGACCCAATCATCTGATGATACATCATAGCATCAATCGCTTCTGATGAAGCACCACTCAATAGCTTCAGGTTCAATGCCATCGGTGTGGTCATGGCCTTGCAGTCCATCATCCCAAACCTCTTCAGGATCTCTATTGCATACTTCCCTTATCTGAGGGAGATTCGATCTGCATTCTACCACACCTTGATTCCTAGAAAATAATGCATCATACCCAAGTCCTTCATTTCGAACTCGACAGCAAGCTTCCTCTTCATATCAGCAATCAACCCATCCATACCTCTTACAAACAGATCATCTACATAGAGTAGGAGCATTACTGGGTTTCCATCTTCAAGCTTGTGGTAAAGGTTGGAATTCGCTTTACTCTTGCTAAAGCCCAAACTAGATAGAAAGTTGTCAATTCTATTGTACCATGTCCTGGGTGCCTGTTTCAAACTGTACAGGGCCTTCTTCAATCTACATACATGAGACTCCCTGTCATGTGTCTTAAAACTGAGTGGTTTCTCCACATACACTTCCTCTTCCACTACACCATTCAAGAAAGCAGTATTGACATCCATCTGGTGTATCTTCCATTTCATCACTACAGCTAGAGAAAGTACTAATCTAATGGAAGTGTATCTGGCTACAGGTGAAAAATTTTCTTCATAATCTATTCCTCCTTTCTGGGTGAAACCACGAGCAAAAAATCTTGCTTTTTATTTTTCTATGCTACTGTCTGCAGCATGCTTGATCTTATAGATCCATTTGGAAGTTACAACAGACTTCCCTTTTGGTCTTGGGACAACATCACAAACATCATTCTTCATGAACGATTGATACTCTTCGATCATAGCATCCTTCCATTCTTTTCGTTCTATTGCTTCTTCATAATTGGAAGCTTGTTTATCAACGAAATCACATAATAATGCTACATACCCGAAGTAGGATCTAGTCCTCTTTCTTTCTCTATTATTTTGTTATGGACTCCGATATCTTTCTGCACCTTGGATAGATTCTCATACCCAAGTAGGTTTCCTCTTATGAGGATTATTCTCCTGAGGTAGATCTACAGGTTCTTGAGGTTCTTCAAATTCTTGATCTTCTTCTTGAGTTTCTTCATTCATGGTTGTATCATGAATTCTAGGTGCTTCTACTTCTTCAGGTTCTTCAATAGGTCTCTTTCTAGATTTGTTGTAGGCTGAGTCTTCATCAAATGTCACATCCCTGCTGATGTCGATCTTCTTGAATCCTAGGAAGTATATTCTGTAAGCCTTCAATATTTCAGAGTATCCCACAAATATACCCTTCTTTCTTGAAGGATCTAATTTTGTCCTCTTCTCTTTTGGAATGTGTATGTATATTGGGCAGCTAAATATTTTGAGATGCTTGACTTCTAGTTTCTTTCTAGAAAAGACTTCTTTAGGTGTCTTATTATTGAGTACTCTATGTGGAGTATGGTTCTGTACATACACCGATGTTCTGGTAGCTTTTGCCCATAAATGCATGGGAATATCTTGATCATGAAGCATCGCTCTTGCAGCTTCCATGATAGTTCTATTCTTCCTTTCTGCAATCCCATTTCATTGTGGATTATATGGAGTGGAAAAATCCATTTTAATCCCTGGGTCTTTGCATAAATCTTTGAATTCATTCGAAGTGAATTCTCCGCCATTATCTGATCGAAAGGTATTGATCTTCTTTTCAGTGTGGTTCTTGATCAAGGATTTGAATTCCTTGAACTTGATGAAAACTTCATCTTTGTTCTTCATGAAGTAAATTCATGTCTTCCTAGAAAAGTCATCAATGAAAGAAACATAGTATACATACCCTCTTAGTGAACTTGATGACATTGGTCCGCATACGTCGAAGTGGATGATTTCTAAGATTCCTTTTGCCTTGCTCTTGCTACTTGGAAATGTCTTCTTTGTATTCTTTCCTTTCGCACATCCTTTGTAGACTCCATCATGTTCTGCTTGAATTTATGGAAGACCTTCAACAGCTTTTCTTGCAAGTGGTATTTCTCTGTAATGCACATGTGCAAGCCTTATATGCCAAATTTCATTTGGCTCTACTGTGTCATGGACCAAGGCTTGTTTTGGATGGCCCTTCAATTTGTATAGAACTCCTTCTTGTTCCCCAATCACGACTACATCATTAATAGTCTTTCCCTTTGTCCACATGATAACTTGGACATCTATAAATGCAACCCTCATGCCTTTTTCCTCTAATGCAAATATGGAGAGAAGGTTCTTCTTTAGTCCTGGTATAAACAATACTTCCTTCATTGTCATAGAATTTCCAGAGTCTATTTTATAGGAGGATTCCCCACTACCTTTTATTGGATACTGGTAGTCATCTCTGAGCTTCACCTTGTGAGGTGATCCATGTTCTGATAGTCTCACAAAAGACTCTTTGAATCCCATCATATGTTTGGAAGCCCCACTGTATATAATCCAATCATTTCTTCCATGTGTGATGTTTCCCATGAGAGTGGAAATCAAAACATATTCTTCATCACTTGAGGAATCATCACTTTCTTGCTTGTTTCTCTTTGAGAAGGTTCATCATCTCCTGCAGCATGAGCATGATGTTTTCTCTTGTTGTTTTTCTTCTTGTGAGAGTTTCTTTTGTTTCTAGGACAATCTCTAGAAAAGTGCCCTGTTTCATCACAAGTATAACATCTGTGTTGATATTTCTTATAGGAAGAGTGCTTACCTTTAGAATGATGATGATGATGGTCCCTTCTAGGTTTCTTGGATTGAATTGTGAGATCTCGATATTCACTTTCCATCTTTTCTTCTCGAGTTGCTATCTGAGCTTCTTTTTGTGAGCATTCTTCCCAAAGTCTGCTAAACTTGACTAACTTCTTTTTGGAACAGATTCCTTGAATAAAGGAGTCCCATGATCTAGGGAGACCATTCAAGGTGATCATTACAATATTTGCATTTTCCACTTCTTCATTTATTACTTCTAGTTGTTCCTTGATATGAGAGACTCTTGTGAAGTAAGACTGGACGGTCTCTGCATTCTGAATCTTCACATTCTTTACTAGTTCCTCAAAGTCATTTTCCAATTTATGTTCTTTCCTTCAAACAATTTGGTTAGGGAATCAAACATAGCTTTAGGTGTCTTTAGGTAGGACACCTGTGGTATGAGGTGATTCTTGATTGAATAAGAAATAATCCTTTTTTCCATAACCAACTTCTTCTTTTGTAAGTCCTTAGCCTCATCTCCTTCTGGAACTGGAACCTCCTCATTGATGTAGGAGTCCAAATCATTTTCTTCCATGATGAGGGAGATCCTATACTTCCAGGCTCAGAATTTATTAGCTCCCTCAAGCTTTTCATCAAGCTTGGTATGATGAGACATCTTAACTAAGAACCTAAAATGGAAATACAAAATATTTAGATATTACCAGGTCAAGATGTTGGATCTGGATTTGGAGCTAAAATTCTGTAGTGCTAGTTCAGGAGTAGATTAAGGTTTGGATTTTTTGGAGTTCTGTCCAACCAAATTATTTGATCTTGATCTCTAAACTTTGATTTTGAGGAGGAGATCAATCTAGTTCTAGGCTCACTAAAAAATTCCACTTCTGTGGAAATCCCTAATTTTCGACAGTAGTGTCGGGTCCAAAACAAAAAAAACCTTAGAATTGGATTCTACTTTGACAGAAAGATGTGCCCTAGGGAAGAGAGTTATTCACAAAGTAGGAATCACTAGTTCCTACAGTTGCACAGTGTCTTCTTCTCAGGTTAGCTCTACCATGCTATATTTTTAACATTAAGCTAGCATTACATTAGGATCTTTAATTGAGAGAATAAAAGGCACAACAATCAAACATAAGAGACAATGAACATAGTATTTTTCCTTGGGGAAACCTTAAATGGAAAAAACCCCACAACTTCCTTAGAGATAGAATCAACACCAAAAATAAAACCCCAAAATAGTAAGATGATCTCCCGACAGCAGTAACCTCTTTCTTCCTAGCCCTAGTGTCTTCTTCTTCCTGAGCTATGTGCTACAACTGAGTGTGAGTGAGTGTGTGATAAATAGAGAGGCTGGATGTCTATTTATACTAATTCTTGACTTGAAAAAACCCTACTAGGGCCGACTTCACTAGGTGAGTCTAACAACCCTAGTTCCTCGGAACTACGGGGACTTTAACCCTTGACCAATAGGAGGGTTACCCACAATGACTTGACATGACTTGTTTAGATTATAGAAACTTTTGATCGGAACATCGAGGCATGACATGACTCAATTACATTACAGAAACATCCCAGAATAAACATTGGGGTACAATACATAATATACATAAGTGAATACATTCCAAAGTTACAATTACATCAACAATGCATAAATGAGATGATGACATTTCTGGCATAACTGTCGATAATCTGATCGATATGCGAAGTGGGAAAGTTGTCTTTAGGAAAAGATTTTTCCAAATATATTAAATCAATGTATACTCTAATGGTGCCCTGCTTTTTATTGACAGTGCTGACATTTGATACCCATTCCGTCAGGGGTATAGGAATAAACCTTGCTTTGAGAAGTTTCTCTATTTCAGCTTTGATAGCTGTGACTTTCCGTGGATGGAATTGCCTTAGTTTTTTCCTAACAACTCTAGCAGTGGGAGAGGTTTTTATTTCATGGACCATAATGGATGGGTCTATCCCTGGCATTTCTTCATAAGACCAAGCAAAAACATCACAAAATTCTTTGAAAATTGCTCTGTATACTTCAGATTCTTCTGCTGAGCAATTCTGGCCAACATGAACATGCTCAAGGGTGACATGCTTGGATGATGTGTCAATTAGATTTGTTTGAGTAATGTTGCATAGGTTTCCTTTAGAATCTATGTTCTGCAACAATATAGGAGTTTGAGGTGTGTTTACAATATCATTGGAAAAAAGGGATGCAAAATCATGGTCTACCGAACTGGTGTTGGGGAGGAACGAGGATCTATGATGATGATCCTCCAATATAGGCTCATGTGTACTCATGATCTCCATAATGGACTCATCAAAAGAAAAAGTCTGGGAGAGATAATCCAGAATAGGAAGAGAGGGTTCTAAACATTAGGGTAGATGGTAAGGGTCTGAAGTCACCAGATGAAGTTCATCAATGTGGTCATCGAAAATGGTTTGGATAACGTTGTACATTTCTTCATGCAGACTCAACGAGGTGGACTCAACAATGTTTTTTCCCTTTGGATCATAATCAAATGATGAAATCATATTTACTGTCGTTGTGTCTGTGTTAGGAGGAGTTGATGAAAAAATCCCCATAAGGGACGAATCCTTCAGCATGCCTGCCCCAATCGACTGGTAAGCAGGAGGGGACTGACCTAACATAGGGATGTTATTAGCTGTAGAGGTAGTAACATTCGGCATACAAAAATTGAGCTGGTCAATGGTGACAATTCTCCCTAGATGCAGAAATTGGACAGTTTGAAATACCGTCGAAGTGACAACAGTCATGGCATAAAACCAATTTCTTCCTAAAAGGAGGTTGTAATCTAGCAGGGCATCTACTACTTCCACTTGCATAGAAACAAATTTTCCCCCAAGCTCAACTAAAAGGGCTGGTATGAGACCATGGGGCTGGAAACCTTGTCCATCAAAGGATTTCATAGTTGTAGGTGATGTTACCAGCTCGGGAGAGCCAATAGCTTTCCAACAAGACAGGGACAAAACCAAAGTTGAAGCTCCTTCATCTAAGAAAGTTCTAAAGACCTTCTTTCCGACTACTTTCGTTATGATTTGGAAAGAAAGTTTGTGAGGTAGTCTAGACTTATAGTTCTCGACATTGAAATGAATCAAATTAGTATTGTCCAGGTCTAAAGCTCCTAACACAATTAACAAGTTTTTACGCTGTGTAGGACAACTTTGGAGTACTTCCAAGGTAGACATTACACATGGTTCCTGAGAAAGATATTCAACTACATTATAAAATTGAGCAGCTCAGGAATTAGGGTTAAAAACAACCTTCCTAAGATTACTCTTGGGTGGACGCAAAACCATGTCAATATTAGGTTTCTCGATGGTTAGGGGAACAATAGATGAGGACTCGGGAGAACCAGTAGAGGGAGATTTTCCTAAAGAAGAATTGTCTTCTTTCTTGTCTATGGGTTTGCCATAACTCTGACTTTGAGTTGCAAACTAATAGTATTCAAGGACATCATACGAATTTCCTCTAAAGAACTAGAATTTCCCTGATTAGACATGTGGTATATCAGTTGTTGTTGAGAGGGAAAAGGATCCGTGAGAACTACTGGCACAAGATTAGTTTTTAAGAATTGGGTGATTTCATCATGACAAGGACACTCTTTCATGAAATGGTCACCTCCGCATAGCAGACATGGATATTTTTCTTTTCTTTTCCCTTTATCGTTCTCATTGATGGTTGGTTTTGGATTCTCCTATTGGTTTCCAGGTTTTTTGTTTTTAGATTTACCTTTCTTTTTATTGTTTTCGAACGTTTGAATACTCTGAATGGAATTTACCTTGGTGGAAACCTTGGGAGTTGAAGGAGTAGGGGTGGAATTTTGGGGTTGCTTGGCAAGTTTTGCTATCAATGGGGACTAGATTGAACCAACAATCCCATCAACAGGGGTTTATGCCAGTGGCTTGGTAGGATCAGTGCTTGGGAAAGGAGCTTGAGGGATCAAGTCATATAATGTTTCAGACTAGGAATAGACCAAGTCCAGATATTGGGCTCGACTAATGGATTACTCTTCAGTAATGACACTGCCCATAGCCACATCTCAGGAAATTGGAGGCAAAAAATATTTAGTAAACCAATCAGCTAACAACTGATCCATGATAGGAACCTTAATAAGTCTTCTCCACCTTCTCCACTCATGGATATGATTGGATATGTGGGTGGAGGTGTTCTACTACAGAGAAGTTAAGAGATATGTACCCATTTCATAACGAATAGGAAGCTGAAAGTGTGTAAGAAACACAGTTGCCAATGAGCCAAAATCCACAAACGAATGTTGCAGAAGTTTAATGTACCATTTCACGGCCGTACCGATCAAAGTTCACTGGAAGAGTCTTAAACGAACTCATTCATTAATAAGGGAGTTCGAAGAACACCACAAATGGAATGTCATGACATGGTTTTTTAGATCATCTCCCTGCTTCCCATTGAGGACCATAAGTAGACTGATAAGCAGGTTTTTGTGATGAAGAACCATCAGAAGATCCACCTGCAGGGGGCTGATTTCTAGGATCAGGACCGTTAGGACCACCGGAGCCTCTAAGAGGAGGACCACTAGGGCCTCCGAGACCACCATGATTGTTGGGACCACCAGGACTACCTAGACCACCAGGACCTCCTAGACCACTAGGACCACCTAGACCACTAGGAGGAGGACCATCGGACCCTTCGGGACCCCTAGGAGGTAAACCTATGAAGCCTCCAGAACCACTAGGAGGAGGTCCACCAGACCCTCTGGGACCATTAGGAGGGAAGCCACTAGGCCCCCCAGGACCACCGGGACCGTTAGGACCATAAGGAGGAAAGCCACCAGGTCCTCTAGGACCATTAGGCCCCCTAAGGGGAGGACCTCCATAAGGTGGTCCTCTGGCATCCCCCTCAGTATGTATAGGTATCCCTCCCGTAGCTAGCATGTAGGACCAGTTAGGTTTCCCCCATGGTGTGAAATTATTACTAGGATATGGAATTGCAAGATCAGGCATTCCTGTAGGGTTAGGTTGGTAATTAATGCTTCCTACAGGTACTTGATTTGATGTGTAACCATACCCCCAAGAGGTTTGATGGGTTACAGCTTGTGCCCCTAAGGGCTGACCTAAACTGGATGGGGGGTTAACCACATTTGTGTGGGTAGGAGGGACATAAACTGTAGATTTCTCTATACTAGAGGTATGTCTATGACTAGCTACAATTTCAGTGACAGATAACGTAGGTCATGCCGGGGGTTGCCCCCCGGCACTAGAAGGTATTGATGAAACAGGAATTGAATGTTGTGCCCCAGGCGTGAAATAATTGGGAGGATTTGGAACAGACATAATATGGGAGGTGGTGGGGTTGGTAGTTTGACCTAGATTATGTGGAGTCATAGTGCGATCTAGAATAGGTTCAATGGGTCTCATAGAATCAGCAAGTGAGTGATATCCAAGAGGAAAAATTGTTGAATGAAGTGGTGGTGTACCCAATATGTTATCTATTTTATTCTCAATTTCTTGTACATGGAGAATAGCTTCCTGGTATTGTCTACGTTCTTCTTCATTTGGTGAAACTTCTTCAGAAGAGGTTAAATGGGTGCCAAACGAAGCAATGGCCTATCCTATAGAGGTATCCCAAAATGGAGCATTGGGACCATAATATGGATGGGTAGTATCATCAACATGACCTTCTATGGGAGAATGGAATGAAGTATTACCCCTAGAAGGTTGTTGGACCAAGTGAGGCATGTGCGAAGGATATGGATCTCTGCTTTCTGCAACCACATTTTCTCCCACTTGGGAGTTGGTAGCAGCTCCTTGGTCGATAGCTTCCATAGGATTTTCTCCTGAAATAGGAATAAAATCAGGTGGCAAGCCCCGTACTATTCTGGACTGTCTTAATTTAGCTAGTTTGTACAGTTCCTATCTAACCTAGGGTCTCAAAACTAGAAAACACACCAAAAATTTCCCTATTGAAGCTATAGGCCAAACAAGCAAACTTAAATGATAGGAGGAGTTCAGATAGTTAGGTCTCTCACCAAGATTGTCAATAAGGTGCCACTCGCGATATACCTCAAGGGTACATGCATAGTAATCTCCTCGAATGTTGTTTTTAGTGTATGGTTCCAGCAAGATGGCCAAATGGCTTTTCTCAGATAGATAAGGTATCCTAGTGGGGTCTCCTGATATACGCAAGGTACGTGGGAGCTAAAATTAGTAGTAGTGTTGTCTAATGCATAATCGTTCACAAGGGGCCTTCCTATTTACAATCAAGTATGTGAAGTACCTTTCTATATACCTCAAGGGTACATGAAAGGCCATTTGATATCTTGATGATACGTGGAAGAACCGCACGAGTCCCGAGATGTAATGTGGACGAGTAATGACAGCTCCTACACTTAACAACGCCTAAACACGTCTCTAGAATATCACTCAAATTGCTATGTAAATTTTAATCCTATAACTACCGTTAATTTTAAAGTGGACGGTTAGGTGAATGCATGGAATTTTGATAGAAAAAGTAAAACCATGCAGAACGTAGATGCAAATATTTCACTTTACCGTTCGTGGTATGCCTACCTACTAGAGGGAAAGAGAGTATTTTCTTTTCATTTTGAAAACCAAAAATTCCCAAACAACTACTTTGAACAAATCAAATCCAAAGACAAGCAACACATTCCAAACTCATTTTTCTTTTTGAAAGCAGTCGAAGGGGTAAGAGTCTCTTTTCCTAAAATAAAAACAACAAGCACTCTACATGCATATGCACTCTATTTTTTCTATTTTTCTTTTAAACATAGATATATCTAACTTAAAACTACACTATTTTTTCTTTTGATGAGATAGTACTAATGCAAGAGAGAAAAAAGAACAAAGAGAACCTGAAATCTTGTGAGGGTAATCAAAGATCTAGTGCCCTATGCTCAGTAATAATAATGACCTAATCTCAATAAAATAAAATAAAATAAATAAAGCAAAAATAATTCCTCTATGGAAAAAATGAAATAAAGATGATAAGCAAGTGGTTTTTCTTTCAGTCTTTATAAAGGAAATGAAAATATCTTTAACTAAAACTTAAGCTTTCAAAAATTCCTTTGAAAATCACAAACAACAAGCATGAAAGCAAATGAATAATCAATAAGCCTAATCTAGCTTTTGAATTATTTCAACCAAACCAATTTTTTACCACATAATTTTAAACCATGAGCATTCAGATTCTAACACACAAGCCTAATAGTGCAGGGTTGAAAGCAAGCAAAATCCAACTTTTTGCAAAAAATCACCAAAACTAGTTCTGGAACAAGGCCTACCTGGCACCGCGCTGGAGGGTTCTTGACAAAGCGGTTGTGGATGAGCACCACTTCTAGATAAAGGGACTCAGGCAATGACACCTCTTATGGCTAACAGAGTTTAGGTGGTGGCATCGCTTGTTGCCAACAGCACATGTGTGGTTCCCTGCATAGATCCAAAACACAAGGAGAATGAGAAATCAATTTAAAAATTGATCACGTCAAGGTAAAGATTGATGAATTGACAGTAAAAAAGAGCATATAAAGTTGAAATAGTTCAGATCTGAATAGATCTGAAAGTTTCAAACCAAAATTCACTAAGTCAGATGGCATATCTGACTGAAGAGAGTTGGAGATGGAGCCTAGATTCGGACAAGGGATCAAGGACTGAGGAAGATCATATCAACTGAAATTTTCTTTGTTCCCCAGCAGAGTCGCCAGATTTGTTATCAGGAATATTGCACCTTCTGTGGACAGAAGTTATTCCTCTTGTTTGAATTGTTCAGATCCAGAACAAATGAGTAAACAACAAAGGATGAAGACCTTCCCTGAATGTTTTAAACACCTGGAATAATGCTTTGATCATGAACCTATGTACCTTCAAACATGTCAAACAAACAAGCACATCAAAGCTACCAGAAAATCATCTACATATCCATACTAGTGACTAAGGAATCTAGTAACATACACATGCGAAATCAAAACAACAAATATGTGGGATGGAAATCAGCTTTGCATTAAGAATGAATGAAGAAGCTTACAACCATTGCCTTAGTGTTGACAAAATCCTCCACAAGACAAACACTTCATCCCCAAAAGATCCAACTTTCTCTCATGTGCTCTCCAATGGATTGGACTAGGTAGTCAATTCAATAGCATAACAATACCATTCAGTTCTCCCCCTCAACTATGGATATGAGCCTATATTTATAGGTCTCAATGGATAGGGATAGTTGAGAGAATTGTGGTTGAGGTGGCTCCAAGATCCTACCAAGGGGGATCTTGAGCTCAAACTAACCCATATTGATATGAATAAGGGAGGACATGAGGCGCATGATCTAGAAGTCTCGAGAAACTTATCATTTTCCCATTTTACCCAGGGTACTGCTTTTGTTCCCTTATGACATAGGGGTTTAGGTGAGAACTGCTTCAACAAGAAAGAATATAAACAGTAGCACCGCTTCTCTATAACAAGACACAAGCGGTCCTGGAGAAGGTACCGCTCATTAGCCAAAGGAAAAGTGCGGTGCTAGGTTTCTTCAAGTAGAATTGAAAAACATAGCAAGTTTCCACTTCAAGTTTTGGGATTAAGGACAAACATAGGGGTTAAGGATATCATCACATGATGGTTATAGGATTTAGGTATAACAATTTCTTACTTCACCAGACTATGGTTATAGCTCATATCAATCCATTTCATTTTTTCTTGACTAGGTGAATGATAGGGGGAAAATATAATAAATGGATTATTATCTTGCAAGAATTCAACCTCGAATTTGTTTTGGAAAAAATGAAGAAGTCGTTAGTCTTTCATGAGGTAATGTCAAATATCCCTAGTCTAGATCAGGATATGATTCATAAGAACTCATTTGTCAATGAGCACATATTTCTCATTTCATCTACAGACCCTAGGTATGGAAACATTATAGTGTATCTCCATACTTTAAAGGTTCCCCCTCATCTCTAGAGGGATGAACGTCGGCAATTATGCCAGAATGCTAAGAACTATCTCATTATTAGTGACACTTTGTATCTCCATGGGGAAGACTCCATTTTGTGTTATTTTTTGACAAACAAAGAGGCTAAGGTTGTGTTGAATGATTTCCATGGTGGGGCATGTGGTGGTAATTTATCTAGGCTTGGTACATCCCAAAATATTTTAAGAGAGGTTTATTATTGGTCGTCAATATTTAAAGATTGCATGAATGCAGTTAAGAGATGTCACCCTTTCTAGGTGTTTAAATGGAACATGTGCTCTCATCATGCCTCGTTACACCCGATTATCACCGCCAGTCCCTTCACCAAGTGGAGGGTATATTTCATGGATTACAACCCACATCTGCTGGGGTGCACCATCACATTATTGTGGATGTATATTACTTCACGAATGGGTAGAAGATATTCCTACAATAAAATATGATTGTGAGATGACCACTCACTTCGTATTCAATCATATTATCACCCAATTCATAATCTCTAAGTGTCTTGTCACTGACAATGGCATGAAATTTCAGAATAAAATAATGGCAAGAATATATTTGAAATTGGGATACAAGCAAGAACATTCTTCTTCTTACTACCCCCAAGAAAATGGCCAGTTCAAGGTTGTTGAAAAATCCCTTAACGACATTCTACAAAAAAGCATCAGACAGAAAAACTAATTTGCATATCATGGTATACCCTTATTTGTGGTATTATCGTATTGCGATTAAGACTTCCACCAGGTTTTCACCGTATCAGTTTGTGCATGGGGTGGAGTTGATTTTACTGGTTGAATGCGTGATCCCTTCATTGAAACTAGCCATAGGTTTCTTACCTGACTCCTTCGAGTTAGAGGAACATTTAGTACACTTAGAGCACCTGGATGAGCAACATCGGGATGTTGTGGTGAATTTAGAAATAAATAAGTGTCATGTCAAGGCCCAATATGATAAGTTTTTTCATCCTCACCATTATAGTGAGGTTGACTTGGTCCTCTTGTATGATCAAGCTAGCAAACCATTAGGGGTGGGTGAATTTAACCCTTGTGGCATGGACCTTATATTGTGAGCACATTGTGAGATGTATCCTAGAGAAAGCTGCCTATGAGTTGGAGGATTACAAAGGGAATGATTTGAATGAGCCTAGAAATGGGCTCTATATGAAGAAGTAATATGGATGAACTTCAACTCAGGCTAGTACCTTGTATATTACTGTATAATTTTTCATAGTTTTTAGTTCCTTTGTAGTGTTCTCAGTTTTTTTACATGGTTCCTATCCTTTGGAAGATGTTGATGGAGTATTTGATGTACTTAGGAATCATTGATGGTTCCAGTTGCCATACCCAGAAACTAGCTTAGTCTTCTTGGGTTATCTACACACCTTAGGGTCAACTGGTGTCCTCAAGAGGAGTATGACTCTGACCATATTCAAATAATGTTGCTAAGTATAGTGCCATAATTGAACTATTACACGATGCCATTTCAAATGGTATTCGATATCTTGAGGTTCACCTGGACTCACAATTAGTTGTGTCACAATTGAATGTCATGTTTTGTATTAGAGATCGTATGTTATTGAGAAGATTCTTAAGGGTAATATTGTTGGAGAGGTAGTTTGATTACATTACATATATTCATATACCTAGAAATTATAATCAAGTTGCTGATTCATATGCAAATTATGTTTTATATTGGAATTTGTCACATCATTAAAGAATCATGTACAAAAAATATTCACATTCAAACACATATGTATATATTAGATCGACCAGTATAAGTCTTTATTTTCAAATAAGAGTTCCAAAAATATGGTATCATAGTACAAAAATGGGCTTTCAGCCACCAAATTATACATGGTCGATACAAAATGAATATCCCAGAATTTATGCCTATGGGATTGGATGGTGATCATGGTAACATACTACAACGTTTTTCAAATGCCTAAACAATCTAACCCACGAACAGGGTACCCCAACCACATGCCTCTGCATCGCCTCAAAAAAGTCCTCGACTTGTACCATGGGAATATTGTGTGTCAAAATGGCCATGTTTCCATGTATGCCATGTAATGTCCTCTCAACATCAATGCCAATAATGTCATCTACTCATCCCCTACATCAATGTCATGGGAAACCATCCGGTCATCCTGGACCTATGTTTGTGCAATAAAACCTGATGTTAGTACTTGATACCACAAAAAACATGTTTTTGATTTCCTTATATATCAAAAATACAAAAAAATCAAATAATTCAAAAATATAAATGGGAGCTTACCAATATATCTGAATGCAAACCTTGGTGGTATTGGCATGTCTTGATCTCCACAGAAGTTAATATCGACATAGGGATATTCATCTATGGCAATGATCTGTCACTGCCAATAGGTGGGAATGGAGTGGAATGTATCACATTCATCCAGTTTTCCTGGGATGGATCAAATTTACTATGAGGAGGTTCCTCGACTCTAGGGCCAAGAATTAGTACCCTCTTAAAGAAGAAAGTTCTCAAAATGCTGGAAAACTTAAAGTTGTTTATATGACCCAGCTTGCAATTTTTCAAATTCTATTTCATTATGTGTAACAATGAAGTACTCCAGTCATAAACCTTGGGCCCCATGCATTCTACAATGTAGAACATGAGAGTTCACGATGCTTGATGTAGTGATGCCAACCCCGCTATTCTAGCCAACAGTAGAATGATAACCATGAGACTAAGTCTCTAGATAGCAGTAAATGGGACTTTACTTCTCACCTTCTTAGTATTCGAAACACAATACACAACTATGTACTCATCAATGGTAATTCCTCCACCTACTCCACAAACCCTTAGATTTACCACGTCACCTCGATGGGATAGTCCAATGATGAAGTAGATATCTTCTACCTTGAGTCGCATCGGCATCCCTTCTAGTATGAATGCCTCTGTGTTTGGATCCCAATAGTTCACAAACAATTGTAAGAGTCTTAGTTGAGAAATCAAGCTCCCAAGGTTCCAAAACTTAAAAATACCACATACTTATAGTACTTGTTGGGTGTTTGCATCACCATGAATGACCTTATCAATGTCTTATGTTCTTGTTCTCTCCACTCAAGCACCATCCTGCTAAAGACACAAACATATGTGATTTTTTTCCTTTAAAAATGATATCCATGGGCGTATACGCATGTCACAGTGATAACAGGTGTGTGTATACATGGGTAGTATTTTATTTTCCTGTGTATACTTGGGTCAAATTTTCTTTCCTTGTGTATACACGGCCCTTTGCGTGACCTGATAAACTATCAGCTGCATGGGAAAAGAAGCCCACTTTCGGTGGTCCAAAACTTAAAAATTCACCATAGAAATTGGAAATTAAAGCATTGAATGGATAGATCATGAGATTATGAGTTACCTGGTCCTAACAGATAATGATTTTGTGGCCCATAGCTCTTGAAATTTGCATCTAAAGTTTGAGAGTCCAATAAGCTCCAAATGCACTATGAAGGGTAAAAAACCAAATAGTATGGTAAAAGTTTGATTTTTTACCATTTATTAAATTTTTTCCCACTTTCCTATAGTTTGGACTCTTTACTAACTATTTTCAACTATTTTGGACTAATATCATTTTGTAGGGTCCCTTTTCAGTGCACGTTTACCGATATTTAGCTCATTCATGCCCATGGAGGTATAAAACTGAACTGTCATATAGGATAGGACCATTTTCCGCATGCATTTCACATTATCCATGACTATGTCACATTAACCATATGTACAAACCCACTTCTTAATTTCACAAAACCATTCCATTTCTACTATAAGTGTCATTTTGTAAGTAGTAGAGCTTCCCCAATCATGGGTACCCTAGTTAGGTCATGTTTTTTCATTTGTTTCCCATGCTGAGCATCCTCCTTAAGTCTGGTATTCCCTTGTAGTCCCTCCATTCCTTCAAACATAAAAATCATATTCTTTATTAACTTTTATGATGTCCATATCCCATTGGGACTCCCATTTTTATCAAGTTGCAAATGCATTGCATGCATCCGCTTTCCTTATTCAGCTTAACATCGAATCCCTGCTTCACTTTTATAAGACATATAGCCTGATCTTGTCTCAATACTATCCAAGAAAAGACTCTCATTTATCTTTTGCATCTTGATTATCCCATATCTAAGAGGAAAAATTCCACCAAGTGTCCTTATCCTACATATTTTTCCTTGCATTGAGCATAGGTATGTTCCACTGCTTAAAACTAGTTTTCTTTCTTGCAACACTTGTTTCCTCTTTGTTGTACTATAAACACATTTCAGTACTTTTTAAAGATTCTTAATATGAAAAAGATAAAAAAAATCATCAAAAATAAAAATCCAGATGAGAAATTATTGTAAGTTTTAAACTTGTGCAGAGAAGGAAATCATATAGATTATTTTAATCAAAACATAGATTACACCACAACATGCACACATAAACATAGATATTTACCTTAGAAACCCTTAACTGGGAAAGCCAACAAACCTTGGAGCCACACCTCCTATTTTCTCATTACGAATAACTCACAATACAATATAGGTATTTTGGAGCCTCCAATACCCTAATATGTTGACCAAGATTAGAAAATAGACCCCAATCCCCTAACTGAGATTAAATTACATATTTTTAGGAAAATATCCAAGGATCATCAGACATAGCACTGACATGCTTACCTCCCCTCCACACACACATGAAAAGAATATAACATATACCCAACATTCTCCCACTTATTGTTTTATTTTCATAGCAATGAATCACGTACTCATAAATCCATAGGTTCAGGAAATCAATGCCCATAGATTCTCTACACGAAGAGAACTTAATTGTACTGACAAGCTTTGTTATTGAGTCTGCAACATTTTTTAAGGTGTCAAACATTTCCAGCAACACTTGTTATAGCTGATTTTACCACACATGGTTGATCACATATTTATGGCCTTCATTGTCCCTCTGTAGACTCTTTAGACCCCATGGACTGATATTATACTTTGATGTTTCCAATTTCATCCCTAAAAACACTTGTTTATTAATGTACGTGACTTTTAATCCCATACTTGCATGTACACATTAATTTTGACCTCAAACCCACGTACATCAGGATGTGTGCTTAAATCCAAATATTTTTTGAGCTTTCCTTCATGTGTGTCCAAGCCACTTGAGTCTTGGCCTTCCATATGCCTCAAGATTGCTCAGATTTGACCCTCCATTAACCCTTTGGAGTGATATATAAGGAACCCCTTGGATACATTGAAGGGGAGGAGTTGAAGAGAAACGAAACTATAGTCCATTGTTTCCATAGCTTGCATATACTTGAGTCTGCATCCCTTTGTCCTTTTGGAGCACTTTGTGTTCTTCCCAAGCTTGACTTTCTCACATCTCCTCCCGTCAATCCGATGCAAGGGAGGAAACATGACCCAAAATCGCGGCTTATTTGTCAATATTAGCCCCATCCAATAGTAATAAATTCATGGATAAATAAAATCTTATGTGTGTGAATCATTCTTAATACACATAGTAGAATTACACACTATCCACACACCATTTCATCATGCATCTCAATAACACAACGGAGTAAACATAAGAACACACATGCAGAAGGGAGTACATAAGCCTCTTTCCTTCCAAGAAGAATAATGAGAAAACCATACAATAATCAATCCCATTCTCATGCTATGCACAGGATTCATGTCAACTATATTAAGTTAATCATATCATTTAATTAACATGAGTAATTAAACATGCAGAACAGTTTACAAAATGATCACAATTTAAACCACAGAGAATGCTTATATTTAATATGAAACTGTCCAACAAGTAGCTATGGGAGAGAAACACTCCACCCAACCATAGATCTTTGTCTATCATATATTCTTTCAGCTAAGAGATCACCCCCGAGCTGGGATGTGTATCCACTAAGGAGGAACTAAAGAGGCTCACTCGCAGCCATGGCTTCACTCAACTAGTCATGCTAAGCCCACACACAATTGGGTTTATCAATCATGCAATAACAAAGGACAAGGATTCTAAGATAGTGAGCTCAATCACATAGCTACATACATCTCAAGCTAAATTCAAGCAATCCAATCCTATGTTCCAACATTCACACTTGGATTTCTCACAATTCTTCCATCAAATAACTCTAGCCCGTCACTAGATTTATGGGCTATAAAAGTAGGGTTTTCCAATGGATTTTGGGGTATTTAATACTCTCAAAATTTCCCCAAGGTTCATATCTATCCATCCCCCATTGGATTTCACTATCAAATACCAATTCTAGGCGTTTTTGGATCTTCAAAATGTGGGTTCTTGCAAAGTTACGATTTTGGGTTTTCTTCTCACTGTTGGGCATGTGTAATGGATGGAAAATGAAACTTCCATATTCCACAATGGAATGGGAAGGACAAATAAATCCCATACACTACCATCAACCTATGGTTCAATCCCACACCCCCTCACCACTCCCTAGTGGATACACATGACCCCTTTTCATTAGTTGCTTCCATAGCCAGTTTTGGTATTTTCTTGCATGATGTTTATTTACATCATTTTTACAATGTTCCATGGCTTACTAGCACATGGGTAACATAATATCTCATACTTTCATTTTAACTAAAAATCTGAGCATCTACTAGCAAGGCCTTGGCCTTGAGCTCCATGGTAGGAAAACATACATCACATGTATACAATATTTACATTAAAAGCTAATATATCCTAAGGGTCAAAATGGGGTGTTACAGCCTTTACTTGTGAGCTTACTATTGAGAGGTGGAGGATTGAGGTGGTGGAGGCCTAGGTGGAGGACTCAGTTTCTCTGGTTCGCACACGTGCCGACAGAGGTTGTCACTTGTGTAATCTCTGATTTGATTAATAGAAATATATTTTCCTGTCCAATAATGTGCATTTGAATGAATATTGAATCCATGGATATCTTTAATTTCTTATACATTGTTGATTATATATTCTAGAGTATAGCTAACACCATATTATATAGCATGCTTGTCTTTTTTGCTGTTGTTGAGAGAAAATTGTTAGCACAAGTGGATAATTGGAAAAAGCTCAACGGGGACTTCAACTGTCCGGAACAAGGTACTATTCAAGATCCTTTAGTGTTAAATGTTTGGTTTCTCTTGCATATTGGGAAGGGATTGATTTCTCATGTCTATCTATTTGTTGTGGTACACCCCAAGCCATAGGAAGTTTCTCTTTATAACAGAATTGGTGACCATACTGGGGAGGTTCCTAGTTATTTATCTTTGGGGGTTTTTTGTATTCAATGTACTTGAATTGCTCTGATTTCTCTATTTCTGTGTCGATTCTAGGGGCATGTTTGCCCAGTAGGGTCCTGAAGGAGTAAATGTCTTCTCATATGTCCTGTTTGCCTTATTTTTCTTCCTTTTTCTTCCCGTACACAGGTTTATCTTTGACAGTCACGTATACACATGGTTTTTCCTCGAATAGTCACGTATGTACACTAGTTTACTGAGAACAGTTGTGTATGCCTTGATTTTTATCCTTATTGTTAGGATTAAGTGTTGCTGGATAATTTTGGATGATTACTGAATCTTCTTGGATGCTTTTGGAGTCTGTATAAACCCTGTGTTTCTGCATTAGAGGAAATTTGGGGTCTAAAATGGGCCTTATAAGAAAACGTGCCAAAATAAGTTTTTGTGAGTTGGAATTCAAGAACCAATAGAATTTCAATAAAATAAGTCAACCATAATGGTTGAATTGACATATTTGTCATTAAAAAAAACTACTTTTTTTGTTCGTATTTTCGACATATCTCATTGTGTTTTTACTCAAATTTTGATCGGGAGAGCTCGTTGGATGCGGAATTTGATTCTACATCCAACGAGTACCCACACTGCATACTTTTGACGGACCCCGCTACCCCAAAAACAAGAAATTCCCCTAAAAAATGTGATGATGACATCATCATCACGTTTTTTCAGGTATTTCTTGTTTTTGGGGTAGTGGGTCCATCAAAAGTATGCAGTGTGGGTACTCGTTGGATGCGGAATCAAATTCCACATCCAACGAGCTCTCCCGATTGAAATTTGAGTAAAAACACAGGGAGATATGTCGAAAATATGAACACAAAAAGTAATTTTTTTCTTTCTTCCTCCAAAATTAATCAATATTATTTTATTATTTTAACTATTATTTTATTATTTTCCTTAGGAGGCCCATTTTAGACCCCAAAATTCCTCTAATGACTAGAGACTGATTTTAGTTTAATTTTTAGAAATGTTCTTGTCATTCATTTTCTACTTCTTGTTTTGAGATTAGTGCATTAGGTCTCTTTTACCTTGTTGCTTTTCTTGGCTATTGTTTGTGAGTGGTTACAGAGTCTGAGGGTTGTAGAGTCATCTTTTTTTCTTTTATATCTCATTTAGTTCAAAAATACAAAAATATTTTGCTTTTTGCATAGTTATGCATTGCTTGCATTTTGCATTGGCATGGTACTTGCATTAGGTTTGCTTGGTGAATTTTAGTCAGTTTTTTGTATAGGAATGATTGCACTTACATTTGAAGGAAAAATTTTGCACTTCACGTAGTAGCATACCCTGTTTTTCATTCTACCTAGTGCATTTGCATTCATTGTTAGGTGTGCATTTTACTTCATGTTGTGTCACAACAACATAAGTTGCATGACCATTACCTTTTCAGTAATAAAAACCAAATAAAATCAACGCTTAATAAAATGAATTACACTCTTTTATTTTCTAGGGTGCATCAACAAGATTAGGTTTTAGGGTCTTAGAATAGTTCATTGTAAGTTAATTCTCTAAGACCACTAAAAAAAACAATTAGGTGTCTGTCTAGGTGAGAGTGTGAAACCCTTGGTACAATTAGTGTTTCTCAGGATGCTCCTCTTACACGGGAGTTAAACATGAGGCATTACATGTGATTGTGATTGGGATGACCCCTGGTCACTTTCTATGAGCACCATGGATATTTCTAGTATTGTATTCATATCTAGGGGAATTTGAGGTATTGACTAGTGCACCCCTAGGGTACCAGTTGTTCTTTCAGGCTTCAGGCTTTGCTACCCTACCTATACGGTCAATCCCTCATACGACTATCTACCTGAGCATTGGTTATATTGAGGGGACTTTAATTGCCTTACCTAGGTTATCGAGGAGGTATTTTCAGAGGTTATTCTACATGTGTCCTAGCCAGGTAGGGTTCAAACAGTACAGTTTCTATATGCTTTGAAGCTAAGGGCCACTATAATTGGTTACAGACCTCTGCTTGTTGTGTATGGGAGTCTTAAACCTCTCCTATGTGGGACATACCTGCTTCATTTGGGAGCTCACTTATCCTACACTTGGTTTGCTTGTTGTTTGGATTTAGATTTTCTTAGGTGTATGCTCTATGCAATCTAGTCTGCTTAAGGTTGCGTAGATAGATCGAGTCTTTTCTTTTTGTTGAGTCATTGTGGATCCAGGTGTGGCTTCCTATCGCTCTCATCGTTTAGTAGGTCTTCTACCTTCTACGTCTCCTCCTCCCTTAGGAGAGAGATCCAAAAATTCTCGGTGGACTAGTCATCACTTTGATTCACACAAAGATCTCACCATGAGTCATCATGAGTCTGAGGTCCCAGAGCTTCCACCTTCCCCGCCTCCGATGATGGAAGTTGAACCTTCAAGTACATATGGAACTCTGCCTGAGTATGGTCCTTATGGGGATACACCATCATAAGATGATTTATCACAGTTTCCTGATTACATTAGCTCCGACCCATGGTATTGGTTATACTATTCAGGTGAAGAGACTCGCCATGAACCCACCATCACTGGCCCCATTAGATATGGCATGCATGATATTATCGATCCCAGTTTGACTCCTCATGTCGAACTGGTTGGTGACCCTGGTACTGTGCCTAGGGGCACTTCTATTCCTTTCCATGCAAAGAGGTTTGGTAGTAGTAGTCACATTGCATCATCCACTCCATCGGTGGCAATTCCTTTGCACACACAACCTACACCTAGGAATAATGTTCCTCTTCGGAGACCTCAACCGAGACATGTGAATATTCAGGGTACAAGCTATATTCCTTCACATATTCCATCGTCTTCTCAACCTATTCCTTCGAATGCTTTTTGGACGCATCCTCTTCCTAACTCTAGTGGTCCTTCGAGTTTGACTCTGTATTCCATGTTCATCTTGTGACTGCTAACACTATAGTAACACAAATCCAAGTGCCTCCTTCTGTGTTAGCAGGTCATGTACCTATTTCTAGATCATCTCATGGAATACCTCATGGACCATCTCATGGTCCAGCACATGGAGCTTCCCATATACCTACCTATGGAAAATCTTATGGAACATCTCATAGGACATCTTATGGATCATCCCGCAAACCATCTCATGGTGCAGCTTATGGAGGTTCCCATGGATCTTCTTATGGATCGTAGTATGGAAAAAAATATCAATTGTATGGTTACAGGTATCAACAACCCATTTACTCTTCTAACTATGGCTTTGTAGCACCTCATAATCAAGGTACTCCGCATTACAATGCTTCCATGCAGCCCTTCATGGGTCATAGGGGAAGAGGCTATTATCCCACTGGCCAAGGCCATGGTGTGCATAGAAATCAACCTTATACAAATTAGTCCTATCAGGGAGTGTGGCATCGAGTGGCTCAACCTAGGCTCCCTTTTCATGCGACCTTTAACCTACCTGATTTATCGAGATTGACAAATGATCTTGTGTCCCATAATCCGGCATGGCTGACAATCCCTACCAAGCTTCCTTCAGACATTCCCAAGTTTGAAGGTAAGGTTGGTGAAGATCTTGGTGAGCATGTCACAACCTTCCACCTTTGGTGCTATTATAATTCCTTACACGATGACTCCATCTGTCTGAGGCTATTTTAATGCACCCTCATGGGTCCTGTGGTGAAATGGTATATAGAGTTATTGGGGGGGGACCTATACTACGTTTTATGACCTTTACATGAATTTTATTAATCATTTCCAGCTACCAATATGTCATGACGTCGGTATCGAACCCTTGTCAACCTTTCGACAAGACAAAGCCATGCATATTTCAAATCATATTCAAGAGTGGCGTAGATGAAAATGATTAATTAAAGCCTTTATACCACCAGAGTTTCTTCTAGATTGGTTCCTCAAATCATTGTCACCTTATATCGCAAAGGATGTTTCTACATTTGGAGTTCAAAATGAGGACCAAGCTATTTTCAGGGCTCAAGATTTGGATTTCATCTATGCTCAATCTAGACTCTTGTATGAGATTGCCCAAATGCTCCAAGATCCAATTTCGACCCCAAGATTAAACCTGAGCCACATGCCGATGGAATTGTCGGCTCCACAAGTACTAAACTTGCAGACTTGGTTATGAAACAAGTGAGCTAGTTATTGCTTAATCATCCTACGTCAGGAAAAGCCACAGCTTTGTCTCAACCGACCCAATCGATGAGTGTACTTTTAGTGCAAACGTCGAACCTGAAAGGAAACCAACATTCTAGAAGGAATAAAAAGAAAGTAAAAAATAATCTTAAGGGTGGGAATAAAAATGAAAATGGTAATAATAATGAAAAGAACACGAATAATACTTGGGGGGACAAGCAACCTAAGTGTAAGGTGAAGTTTCCTTGTAAGTTGTGTAAGGACGATCACCTCACTCACTTGTGCCCTTGTATGGAGGACGCCTCGAAGTTCATAGCATAGGGCCCACTTGTGTTTACTAATCCTTTACCTAATAAGAAAAACATGAACTCGAGGATCGTTGATCTTGGTTATGCATATGGTGGAACTCAAAACCCACCAGAGGCCACTAGCGGTCATGGTTGCATCAAAATGGTGAGATCTACCAAAGTTGTGATGCATGTGAAAGAATATGGTTCGTCACAACAAAAACTTGGGAAAGAACCTGATCCACCCGAGAGCTCTTTGCGAATTGAAAATCCTACAGATAAACTTGAAGTTCCACCTCGCATTCCTAAGGGAGTCTTGAAGTGCTCAGGGAACAATCCTAATGATCAAGCCACCCATAACTATTCAGTTGTCAAGGATTTGGGCTAGACGCCTTATGCTATGTACACATTAGAAGTGATTCAGACTTGTCTTTCGTAGAGAAATGCCTTGTTGTCTTCTCTTGGGGTTAGTGATAGTAGAATTCTTCCATGATCAAATTTGAAACTCGTGGAATACAGCCTCGCTTTCCTTACTACATGTCTCTTTTGATTCATGTAGAGTGCCTCAACAACACCATCATGCATACTGTTATTGATGAAGGTGTTGCCACTTCTGTGATGTCTTTGTCATGTTGGAAAGGCTTATGTTCTCCCATGTTGTCTCAGTCTGTCAACATGTTGACTTCTTTCGATGGAAGTTCATTTTGGTCGCACAGTATACTTCCTTCTCTAGAGGTCCAATTAGGAGGGAAGACTGTCGCAGTAAAATTCAAGGTGGTTAATGCGCCCCTTGACTACAATATTTTGCTGGGTAGGAACTAGATGTACAATATTCAAGTTGTAGCCTCTTCCCTATTCCGAGTGGTTTTATTTTTGTTTAATGGGAATATCATTACTATTGATCAAAAGTCTTTCCAAAATCCAAGTGTAAACACATCATCGGGATCTTCTATCCCGATTATCAATCATTCTCAGCCAACAACTGAGAATGTGGGTGTAGGTATGTATCCTTCTCTCATGGGAACCTTTAGTTGTCCTACACCCATCCTTATGATTGGGTCTAGTCATGGTGGGGATTCACCCTCATCAAATTCAATATCCTTTCGCACTACTCATATGGAGGATCCTTGGATTCTTCCTTCACCGAGTACTTCAAGTATGCCTGTCGAGACAGACATGTCGTTGCCTAAAACAATGGTGGCATATCAAGAGAATCTTGATCATGCTGTAGAGCCTAGTCCTTCCTCTTCACGGACGGAGGAGGAGGACCCTTATGTGTTTCCTGCATGGGCAGTAGAGTCATCTCACTCTCACAACTGCCTTGATGATTTTTTTTCGTCAGATGAATCTATTCTTGAGGCCATGTCTAGGATTGAACAACCTTGGGAATAGTTGCACCATAGATTGTATTTCCTTCCTAAGCTTGATCATTTAGAGTATTATGACTTTAGGGCGATTCTAAGTGAGAAAATTGGTAACCCCGTGGTCCCATTAAGCTCCCCTAGTCAAATGGCTGAAGGGAACATGGCTAAGCTATCACCAACGATTCCTATTAACATTTATTATGATCCTAGTGAGATTGAGAACATCTACATTGGGGTGGATTGTTCCCCTGATGAGATTAAAGAGTATACCAAGCTGTTTAAGGAGTTTCATGATATTTTTGCTTGGTCATATGAAGAAATTCTACGTATAGATCCTCGTATTGTCAAACATGAAATCAAGACTAGTCCGGATGCAAAACCAGTTGAACAATGTTTGCATGCTGTGAATCCTAGGAAAGCACCCACCATTAAAGCTGAGATAGAGAAACTGATCAAGGTTGGTTTTATCTATGCCATTCCCTTGATCGAGTGGGTTTCAAATCCCGTTTTGATGGATAAGAAGTAGGGAGCAATTCGAATATGCACTGATTTCCATGATTTAAATCGATCTTGTCCCAAAGATAATTTCCCTACACCATTTATTGATCAAATTTTGGATGAGTATGCAGGAAGTGAGGTAATTTCTTTTATGGATGGATTTTTTGGATATAATCAGATACAAATTAAACCCAAGGATCAACACAAGACCACATTTATTTGTCCTTGGGGAAAGTTTGCATATCGAAAGATTCCCTTCGGCCTTAAAAACATTGGAGCTATGTTTCATAGGACCATGAACTTAATCTTTCATGATCTTAAAAAGATTATTGAAGTATATTTAGATGATCTCATTGCTCACTCTTAGTTAAGAGTGTGTCATCCTTATCATTTGTGATTAGTGTTCAAAAGATGCCATCATTATCAAGTTCGTTTAAATACTCATAAGTGCATATTTTGCATGAAAGTTGGCCATTTTCTAGGATTCATCATATCCAGGGAGGGTATGAGAGTCAATCCCTTGAAGGTTGAGGAAATACTTCAATTGTCTTCCCCACATAACATTCGACACCTTCAATGTTTACAAGGTATGGTGAAATTCTTGCGAAGGTTCATGGTCGATTTTTCCAACTTGACTAAAGGCTTCATGCATTTGTTGAAAAAGGACACCCATTTTTACTAGGATGAGTGAGCCCAAGAGTATTTTGATTCTCTTAAGAAAGCCTTAGAAATAGACCTTGTGCTTAGTCCACGAGACTATAGCCTTGATTTCTTGATTTATGTGGCCGCGTCTTAGGAGACGGTTGGTATGGTATTAGTTTAAGAGGATGAGGAGCTCCATGAGCATGCCATATATTATTTGAGCTGAAACCTTATTGATGCAGAACTTTGTTATTCCCATGTGGAGAAGCTAGACTTAGCCACTGTTCATGCAGTTTAGTGTTTGAGACATTACATTCTCCTTTGCCAAACTTTGGTCGTAGCTCAAATCAATCTGTTTCAGTTCATCCTCACTAGAAGGATGATTGGGGGAAAATATAATAAATGGTTTGTGATTTTACAATAGTTTGATCTCGAGTTCATTTCGGCGAATTTGAAGAAATCATTAATCTTTGCTGAGCTCGTATCATATTTCCCAAATTTGGAGAAAGAGGAGGTTTATGAGGATTCTTTTGTCGATGAGCATATATTCCTCATCTCAACTGTGAACCCTTGGTATGGGGATATTATCATGTATTTGAAGGTCCCTACTCACCTCTCATGGGATGAGCGATGACGACTACATCACGTAGCGAAGAACTACCTCATAGTGGATGATACTTTGTACCGCCATGGGGTGGTTTCAATTTTATGTCATTGTTTAACTTATGATGAGGATAGGTCATGCTTAATGATTTCCATGGAGGGGCATGTGGTGGTCATTTATCTGTGCTTTCTATAGCCAAAAAATCTTAAGAGTGGGCTATTTTTGGCCATCCATCTTTAAGATTTCATTAATGCGTTCAAGAAGTGCCACCCTTGCTAGGTTTTTGCATGTAATATGCACTCGCATCCCGCACCTTTTCATCCTATTGTCATTGTTGGTCCCTTCACCAAGTGGGGGCTTGATTTTATGGATTAACCCAGATTCGTCGAGGGGGCACCATCATATTATTGTGGCTGTCGATTACTTCATGAAATGGGCAGAGGCTATCTCCATAGTTAAATATGATGGTGATATGGTCATGCATTTCATATTTAACCATATTATCACCCAATTTGGAATTTCGAGAGAGCTTGTCACTGACCATAGAAGGCACTTTTAGAACAAGATGATGGAAGAGTTGGCTTCCAAGTTAGGATATAAACAAGAGCACTCCTCTTCTTATTACCCACAAGTGAATGGATAGGTTTAAGTAGTGAACAAGTCACTTAAGTCCATTATCCAACAAACCATCGCACAAAGTAAGAATAATTGGCATATCATGTTGTAACCTGCTTTATGGGCCTATAGAACCACAATAAATAGTGCCACTGGTTTTTTTCCCTATCAGCTTGTGCATGGGGTGGAGTTAGTAATACCGATTGAATGCGGAATCCCTTATTTGAAGCTAGCTATGGAGATTTTACCAGAGACTTCGACATTAGAAGAGCATTTGGTCCACTTAGAGCATCTTGTTGAGTAGCATCAAAATGACTTAGTGGCTCCATAGGTTGACAAGCATCACGTTAAGGTCTAGAATGATAAGTATATCCATCCTAGGAGGTTTAGTGAAGGTGACTTGGTCCTTTTGTGGGATCAAGCTAAGGAACCCTTGGGGACAGGAAAGTTTAATCCCATGTGGCATGGTATTTATGTGGTTAAGCATGTCCTAGAGAAGGGCACCTATGAGCTAGTTTATTATGAAGGGATAGCCTTGGCGGAGCCTAGAAATGGGCTCTATCTCAAAAAATACTATGCATGATCTTCAGCCAGGGCTAATTTTTGTATATTACTAGTACAATTTTACATTGCATAGTTAGGTTTTTTTTATGGTGATCAGGTTTGTTAATTAGCTTTCATTTGTTATGGAGGATGTCAATGGAGTCTTTTGTTTACATAGGATTCATTGATGGTGCTATCCTCCACACTCAAAACTCAGCTTCGGCTGCTTGGGTAATCTATACTCCTACAGGTCAAGTATTGTCTTCAGGAGGCATATGTTTACAGCCTTTGTCAAACAATGTTGCTGAATATAGTGCCATTATTGAGTTACTATGTGATGTCATTTCACATGGTGTTCATTCTCTTGAGGTATGTCTTGATTCGTATTTAGTGGTTTCACAACTTGATGGCTTGTATCGTATTAGGGATCTGACATTATTGCGAATATTCTTACATGCTAGATTGCTAGAACAACAATTTGAGAGTATACCATACATTCATGTTCCAAGAAATTTTAATCAAGTTGTTGATTCATATGCTAACTATGTGTTAGATTGGAATTTGTTTCACAAACCATAAGCATATCACAAACACATTTTACACATGTAAATAGAATAATAATCGATCATCATAAATATTTTTCATTAAGTTCAAAAAAGGTGACGTCATAATATGTAAGTGTCATATACAAAATTGGGGCTTTCGAACCACCAAAATATACTACATGATTATACAAAAAATATACACCCATGTCTCTAAGCCTAAGGTGGAGGAGGGTGCTGATTATGGTAGCACACTATGGCTCTAGATAGCCGAAAAAACAATTGAACCCATGCTCGTGGTACTCCAACCACTTGGCGCTGCATGGCCTCAGGCAAGTCGTCAACTTGCATCATGGGTACTCTCTATGTCAATCGAAAAAAGTTTGTGTGAATGCTTTGGAGTGTCTGCTCCAAATCTGCACCCATGATCTCATCACCTCTTCCCCTCCATCGATGACAAGGAAAGCCATCAGGCTGTCGTGGTATTACATCTACATATACATGACAGAGTGTCACTATGGGTCGTCACACCAAAAACATGTCTTTTGATGTCATATATCAAAAAACCCAAAAAATATTAAATAATTCAAAAATTAAAAGTGGGTTTGGGATTCATTAATTATGTCTCCATAAGCCACTCCTGGTGGTAGGGGCATGTATGGATCACCACAAAAGTCAATCCCTGCATAGGGATAATCATATATGGTGATGAGATGTCTCTGCCACCATGGAAAGAACCTTGCTGGGTAGGGGTTATCCACCCTTCCACCTCCCAGTCTGCGCATGACATTATCCCAGCGTCGTTGAGCTGGATACTAAACTGCGTGTGGAGAAATGTATACTCTAGGGCTTAGCCCTGACACCCACTCACAGAAGAATGTGCTTAGTATGATGCCAAACCTGAAGTTTCACACCCTACCCATCTTGCAGTCACTGAGCTGTTGTTTCATGTTGCTCAATGGTGTAGTACTCTAGTTAGTATATTGTAGGTCGCATACACTCTACCGCATAGAACATCATTGGCCGTGAGGCCTGGTGGAGTGATGCAAAACTTGCAATTTTTTCTAAGGCCAAGAGTATGGCTTTCAGTCCTAGAATCTGAATTGAGTTTTTCAGGATTTGACTCCCAACCTTCTCTGTATTGGGAAGGTTGTACATAGCTATGTATTCATCTATGCTCAGCTTGCCTCCTGACCAATGAGATTGGAGGTTCACCACCTCCCCTCATCGGTACAAACCTATGATGAAATATATCTCCTCAACCTCAATGCTGAGCGACATCCCATCTATCTGAAAAGTTTCAGACTTTGGATCCTAGTAATCTACCAGTAGCTGGAGTAGTATTGGATTTTCCCTCAAGTTGCCAAGACACTAAAACTTGTATAAGCCACATGCTCGTAATTCTTATTGAGCCATGAGGTCATCTTGGACAACTTCCTCAACATCACCATGTTCCCTCTCTCTCCACTTTAGTACCATCTAGCACAAAAAATACAAATTTTTATCATCATTTTCCCATCAAAACCTTGTTCGCGTCCCTATATGTGACTGCCTTCAAAATACTCACGTATGTATGTGGTTTTCATGGCATTTTCCATGTATGGTGAGCCCTATACATGGAAAAATGCCTGATTTATATGTGGGCCAAAGCGCCCAAGTTTGGATGGCCTAAAAAATTAAAATGACCATGAAATTTTAAAATTTTTATATCAAAATGAAAGAGAGGGGCAAGGGAATTTACCTGGATCAAACATGGAGGGATTCCGCCAGACGATGCTCCTGGAATTTGCTTCTGAATTTCTAGACTCAAATGCACTATGTTCAGTAAAAATTCAAAATGTTATGAACATTTTTTATTTTTCACTATTTTATAAAAAAAAATTGAAAATTTTACCCACTTTCTATAGTTTTTTACCATTTTTGACCGTTTTGGACCGTTTGAACTAATTTGATGTTGTAGGATCCCATTTTGAGTGTGTTTTGACTGTGTCTTTGACCCGTTCATGCCTATTTTAGGTATTATGTCTAAACTACCATATAGGTTAGGTTTTCACATCCACTTGCATTTTGCAAACCTTATGACCATTTCATCTTAACCCTAGGTACAAACCCATTCTATCTTGTCACAGAACGTTCTTGGTACTTTTATAAGTTACATGTTGTGAATGGTAGAGCTTTCGCATACATGGGTACCCTTGTTAGATCATGTTTTGCATTTGGTTCCCATGCTGACATTCCTCCTTTAGAGTGTGGGAGTTTTTTGTATAGTATCGCCATGACTTTGAGAAAGAGCTTCATACTCATCTTGAACTTTATGCTTCCTTTTCCATCGGGACTCCCTTGTATATTTCAAGTTGTAATTGCATTATCATAAGTTTTCCTTGCCTTATTGAGCCTTATGTTGTCTTTCCTGACTTTGATTATCAGCCATATTGCCCGAGCTTGTCTCATGTCTAGCCAAGGAGAACCTTTTTACATATCTTTTGCAGCTTGATTCCCCATTTTTTACCAGGAGGGGACCTTCCCGTGAGTGTCATTATCCTACACATACTTCCTTGCATTGAGAATAGGTATGTTTCACTGCTTGGAACTAGTTTTCTTGCCCCCTGACACTCATCTCCTCCTAGCTATGTAACTATAAAGCACTTTATTCTTTTTCAAGCTTTTCAAAATATCTGAAAAAAGTAAAAAAAAATAAAAAAACCAAAAAGACAGACAGGAAAAGATGTTATCTTTGGCAGCAGTCGAGACGTGTCACCTTCGAACAAAGCACCAAATATCACATCTATTGGTTGGGTAATTAGTTTGACTTTAGGAGCTATACTTGTTACTCTGAGTTTATCTCCACTGACTGGTTAAGCTTCCAGTCCCTATGGAGCCTCTATTGATACCTCCTATGTCACAAAGATGTCCCAGTTTGCATATTGAGTCTTGTTGCACCTGGAAATCTCACATTGCTTAGCAGCCTCCATGAGAATTTCACTTTTCCTTTCAACCTCCCAAAAATCTTGACTTGAGTCATCTTGGTCACTTTTTTCCCTGACCTAGAAGAGATGATGCTTTCTTGTTTTTTGCATAGAGCGTTGGTGATGCCTAACCTAGTTGAGAAAAAGGATTTGTTTTCCCTCTTCTTTGGAAAAAACCCTAGTTTGACGCTTTTGTTAGTTTATCTAATAGCGTTGGTGGTCAATAAATGAGAAAAAAAGATGTTTCTAGAAGCTTCCATGCAAAAACCTCCATAGGGTTAGTTCCTATATGCTTAGGAGAGGTGGCATTCGCCTTCCTCACCTATAGGTATCTTATCCTATCCTTTTTCCAAGTCATCTCTTGAGTTCTAGGCATATAAATAAATCCTTCATGAGGAGAGTGGAGGAGGCTAGAAAAAGCATCCTTATGCTCCTAGTTTGAAGTCTGAAACAGAGGCAAAGTAGAGGTAGCTTGTGGTTGGAGAGGTCTTCATAGTCATAGGAGATTGTAGACATTCTTGTTGAGACAGAAGCCATCAACATCAAGGATTTTTTGTTGTACTTATTTCTCATCCATATATTAATACAATGACATTTCCCTTTCCAATATTTGATTGTAGTGTTTGTGATTAAATATTATTGGATTCGATCACCAATATGGATAGTCAATTATCATGATGCTCTCATCCCTTTTGTTTGTCTTGTGATCTATTTTGCAGATACTGAACTATTGCAAGGACTTTCTAGAGAGAAGAAAAGTAGATCCAAGGTTGAGGTATATTGTGTTTTATGTTAATTGATTTGATTATTCAAGGAAAGGATATGTTGATGTGTCTTTTTGTTCTGTAGTTGTGTTTTACATTGCAAAGGAACAAGCAGTGTCCACACTGGTTGAGAATTTCTGATAACAAAATTGGTGACCGTATTGGGGATAGTCTAATCCAGTCAGATCTGGGGAAGATCCATTCAGATCTAGTGCAGATCCAGTCAGATATAGAAACTTCGGTAACCATTCCATCTATGAAGGTTATTCTCTCTCCTCTTAGTTATTTTAGTTAACAAGGTAAGTTATCTATCCTATGTTTCTTATATTTTGCGTTTGTTCTGAGCAGTTTTTACCCTTATTTCAAGTCAGCTTAGTATTTCTAGTTTCTCTTGCAAGATTTTAGCCTTTGAATTGATTGTTCAGGGGTGCCTTTTCCTTTAGCTGACAGAGCGTCGGTTCATCCCAGGATGCCTTTTCTCCTTTTGACTGAAGAGCTGACACTGCATTATCCTTTGACTGACAGAGCGTCGACGATGCCTGTGTGCAAAAGGCTAGGAGTTTCGTAGTAGCTTGGGACGCCTTGGTGCAGTTCCCTTTAGCGCGTCGAGGTAGGTCTTCAAAAAACTGCATGTCTAGAAATTTTTGTTCAAAATTTTAAATTGTCCTCTTCTCTGAAATTTTTTAGTGTGGTTTGCTTGCTTGCTTGCTTGCTATCTGATTTAATAGTTTTTGTGACTTTGATTCTCTATTTGAGCTCAGATCCAAATTTTTTATCTTTTGCATTGTCATAAATGAAAGTGGAACCATAGTTCAGTTTTGGTTTTTTATAATGAAGTGTCTGAAAATTCTCTTGAAAAGAAATACTATAGCCTCTTCCTAGAAGATTAGTTTCTTTTTAGAAAATACTACTTTGTGTGCCTCATATTTTCTAGAAAAATACAAAAAGAATCATATTACTTTCCTCTTGTTTAAGCTTGCGAAAATTGTTTTTTTTTCATTTTCATGAGTGATTTAGAAGGATAAGTCTTTTTGACATTGTAGCAGAAGTTAGTTTTGCATGCATGTTAGAGGCTTTAGTTTTCTTTCTGCTACTTTCAGAGACTTTAGAGTGCTTGATTGAAAACGTTTTTGTGTTTTAAAGGACTTTCTTTGCATTTTTTATTGGATCTTGTTATGATTGTTGAAAACATCTTTCTTTCAGTATATTGTTGAAAAGAAAAGAAATTTTTTTCTTCCTTATCCTAGTTAGTTCTCATGGAAGTCAAAAAGTGCATTTGCATTTAGATTAATTTGCATTATTGGAGACAACATTCCACAAACATTCACCTAATCATCCAGATAAAATTAATGGTATCCTTAGGTATAAAATTGTATAGAAACTTGAGTGATATGTTAGTGACATGTTCAGGCATCGTTAAGCGTAGGAGATATCATTACTTGCCCACACTACAACCCAGGACTCGCGCGGTTCTTCCACGTACCGTCGGTATATTGAACGGCATTTCATGTACCCTTGAGGTATATAGAAAGGTACTTCATACACTTGATTGTATATTAGAAGGCCCCTTGTGAACGGTTGTGCATTAGACAGCAGTACTACCGATTTGAGCTCCCACGTACCTTTCGTATATCAAGAAACCCCACTAGGATACCTTGACCAGCTGAGAAAATCCCTTTGGTCGTCTTGTGTGTAGCAATACACCAAAAACAACATTTGAGGAGACTACTACCCATGTATCCGTGAGGTATATCGCAAGTTGCACCTACTTGACAATCCTGATGAGAGACCAACTATTCTGAACCCGTCCTATCACTTAAGTATGCTTGTGACCTTTAGCTCTGTGTAGGTTTTGTTTGTGTGGTTTTCTCCTTTTTTGACCTAGATTAGGTAACTTCGGCCACCACCATGGTTGAGCAACTTGCGAGATGTCAATCTTGTAGATTACAGGGTTTATCTCCTAACTTTCCTCCTACCATGGAAGGACAAGGAGGGGTAACCATGGAACAAACGACTTCTTCTAATGTTCCCGTATGAACTTCCTTGGCTAGTGAGACTAGAGAAGATTTCACTGTTTATGCAAATCCTTTGGTTCAATTTCCTCCTGCAGCCGATGCTTCTGTGCATCAGCCATTGGAAGGCCATGTTGATACTCCTACTCCACCAGATTATGGCTCAGATGCTCCCTTTTGGGGTACTTCTATGGTCCAAGCTATTGCTAAATTCAGGGTTATTAGACCTTCACCAGGGAATCCTCCTTTGGGAGAGTAGGAATAGAGAAGAATTAATGCATCTCTCAATTGAGCTCGTAACTTTTTAGAGAGAGTAGAAAGAATCATTCCTCCACTTGTGTCCCATTATGAAACTATGCCATCTCATTTAGCCGATAATACAGACCCTTGGCATATAGTTGAAACTAAATATTCCTCTGAAGGTCATCCAACCTATGGTGAGACTTCCCGCAACCCATGGCCTAAGGGATGTCATTCACTAGCTCAAGTTTTAGGTCCTATTGAAGAAGTTCCATTTCAAGGTAATCCGGGCCCAGATGACAATACTACAATTTCACATCATGGCCCCATTACTATACCTTCCATACCTATCATGGTTAGGGGGGAATCCACAAATCAAGCAATGTCAACATATTCTCATGCCGAGGGGAAACCCTCGGTGCGATTTATGTCATCTTTTAGTGGAATTATCACTAGTTCATGAAAAGTTGCAGCTGTAGCACAACCTGCAGTAGTCATCCCTCCTACCAATACTAATGTTGTTTCCCCCCTATCTAGTACATGCCAACCCTTAGGGGCACAACCTGTCAATAATCCAACCTCTTGGGGATATACTTATCCAGCAACTCAACCACCTCCAGTTAGTCAAGTTTACCAACAACCACCACCGACGGCTATTTATCCTAGAATGCCCTACCTTGGGAATTCTTTTGTACCTCGGGGACAACCAAATTGGTCAAATGTCCCATCATATGGAGTATATTTTGTTAATACTAATGGAGTCTATGGTGGACTACCACCCGGAAGACCTAGAGGTCTTGGAGGACCTAGTGGACCATTAGGAGGACCACCAACCAGAGGCCCACCACCACCATCTAGAGGTGGATGATGACCTCCTAGAGGACCACCACCACAACCACTGCCTTCCAGAGGACCCCCTTCCTTGGGTGGCCTACCTCCCCATGGAAATTATGGAAATCAACAAGCTTCGGGGGCATCATCCATACCCATCTATCAATCAACATATGGTCCTACTGGTTAGAAAATGCCATATCAGTACTACTAGTATCCACAACCAAATCAAAAAATTCCATTTCTGGCCACTTTAGATCTGCCAGACTTGTCAAGATTGATAAATGACCCAATCCATCATGATCCCTCTTGGCCTGCCATTCCTGTAAAGTTTCCTTCAGATATACCCAAGTTTGATGGTAAACCCAGTGAAGATCCAAAAAACATCTGATGACATTTCACCTATGGTGTTCATCCAATTCTTTGATGGACAAATCGATCCATCAAAGGATTTTTCAAAGAACCCTCACTGGTTTTTCTACAAAGTGGTATATCGAGTTACCACAACACTCTTTTTGGGATTTTAATGCCGTAGCAATGGCATTTTTGAAACACTTTCAATTACCAATCTGATATTAAATAGGTACATACCTACTAACCTCACTTTGATAAACCAGATCCATTCACATCTCTGATCATATCCATGAATGGAGATGAAGATGAGAGGCCCCTATTCTTGATCAATTGCTAGCTGATTGGTTTACAAATTATTTACTTCCACCTATTGCTAGATACATTTCCATGGGAGGCAATGTCACTAAGGAGCAAGCTATTAGTCGCGATCAGTACCTAGACTTGGTCTATTCCCAGTCAAGTACTTTGTATGATCTGATTCCCCATGCTCCTCGACCTATGATAGATCCATCAAGACCCACAACTGAACCACCCATTGATGGCATACTTAGTTTAGTTCAAACAAAAATGGTGAAAAAATCCCCCAAAAAACAAAATCAAACCACCACTCCATCCATTCAATAAGCACCACCTACCAAAACTGCACCTTCTCCTATTTCTCCCGCTGAAGTAAACGTGATCCAATGAACTGAATCTTCGAGTGGAAATAAAAAAGGAAAAAATAAATCTAAAAAACCTAACAATCAACAGGATGGAAACAACACACAGAATCGAGATGTTCATTTAAAAGGTAAGAGAAAGGTAAATTACCCTTGTTTAATCTGCAGGGGTGACCATTTTACAAAACAATGTCCTCATCGTGAGGAAATTAGTAAGTTTTTGAAAACTTCACCCACCCCAACAGTTTTGAAAGATCCTTTCCCTTCCCAACAACAGTTAATTGATCATAAGTCCTTGAACAAAAATTCTTCATCCACTGATGAAGTTCACATGATGTCTAGTGAAATGGTGAACTTGAATACCAGATCACAAAGTTATGACCCCTCGCCAGAAAAGAAACCTAATGATGTTCCACCCAAAAAACCCTCAACTTCCACACCACCTCCTAATAATGTCCTTCACATTGAAAAACCCATTCCAGAGGAAATTTTCTGCCCACCAAAGGGCACTCTACATAATTCCATAATCAATCATAATGCTCGTGCTGCCCAATATTATAATATTATTGAAGATTTGGACCAAGCACCTTGCGCTATGTCGGCTTTAGAGGTACTTCAAACTTTCCCCACTCAACGAAAAAACTTGCTTACTACCCTTGGAGCTATGGATCTTGAGAATGGTAATATCATCACTTTCAAACTAGATGATTTCAAGATGCGGCTCTAACATCAATTAGATTTCCATATCGCTACCAAGATTGTTGGAAATACTATTTGTCAAATCGTTTTGGATGAAGTTGCCTCTACATCAGTTATGTCTTTATCTTACTAGAGAGTGATTGGTTCTCCAAAAATCAACCGTTCACCTACCACTCTTAAGGATTTTGATGGTCGTAGTTTTCAACCCTATGGATTACTACCTGCCATCCATGTTGAACTAGGGGGCAAGTCAGTCTCCATTCACATTGAGGTCATCGACGCTCCTTTAGATTACAACTTACTCCTAGGTCACGACTGTTTTTATGCTATGCAAGTTGTAGCATCGACCATTTTTTGGATCGTCCAGTTGCCATTCCAAGGAAAGATTGTTACTATCGATCAGTTATATTTCATCACTCCTAGTGCCCTTACAAATGATGCAAATAGCATTCCACTCCTGAATACTCCATAGTATAAGGACATTGGAGTAGGTCTTATTAAAGACTCTTCACTAATGGGGGTCTTTCCCTCATCTGATCCTCCTCCTGCTCCATAAATGACATCTATTAACATGATTTCTACTTCTCATATAGACAAAGGAAAAACAATTACTGATGAATCAACATCCTTTTCCCCTTTGGAAGAAGTTTACAACGCAATCCAAGCTACCAATGACCCCACCATCAATGACCATTTGTTGGTGGCCTTAGACCGTTATCACTTACCATACTGGCTTGAAACATTAGAGGAAATTTCAACTCAAAATGGGCCTCCTAAGGAAAATTAATAAAATAATAGTTAAAATAATAAAATAATATTTATTAATTTTGGAGGAANGAACTACTTTTTTGTTTGTATTTTCGACATATCTCCCTGTGTTTTTACTCAAATTTTGATCGGGAGAGCTCGTTGGATGTGGAATTAAATTCTGCATCCGACGAGTACCCACTCGGTGTTGGTCACTTTGGGTAGACCCGGGTTTATTGTAATGTACCAAAAACACCCCTAGCTCACTGGCCCTTTCGGAGACATACTGCAGAGCGGCCTGAAGTCTCACCCGAAGTGATTCTAATGGGTTGGCCAAATAATAAAGTGTCTTCGACCAGGTTCTGTAGCATCTTGTGTGTGTCTCGCAGCTCTTCTTAGCCCACGAGGTCTCTCTCCGCAACGCGCAGTTTCCTCTTACTCGAAATGACTCTAGCCCTTATCACATCACCGCGTCCTAGGCAACATGTAACTCTCTCCTATGCTCGATCCTCAACCTGTGGTACCATGAACCACAGCTCCTCTGATGGTGTTATATTTCCTCCTTGTGATATCCTACCGCTGTGGCTTAGCGTACTTAGCATTACTTGTGTCTGAATTACAGGACTCAAAATACAAGGCAGTCTAACACTATGACTCTTAACTGTCTTGAGTGAAACATAGACAAACTCTTATACAGAATACTTAAAGACTTCAACTTGCATTTATCCCTCTATAATGTTGTAAATTGAATAACACATACATACATTTAACTGTAAGAAAAGTTCATGTAATGAGTGACAGATACAACAAGTAAACACAATCACAAGAATCAATCACATAACACTCTGATTTTACGTGGTTCACTTCCAGGGTAGAAGCTACGTCCACAGAACTGTGTTTCTATATTATAACTTAGGGGAAGTAAACACAGTTCTGTTGCACTGCATATGCAGCTCGATATCTTCTCGATAACTCCGCACACAGCCTGGAGCCCTTCTCTCTTAGATCTCTTCTCTACCTCTATATTGCTTCTCTACAATATCCTCTTCCCTCTTTGTCAATCCCGTCGATTGTTACATACAGGCTCAATGAGCCAGCTACTGCTTACAGTAATATAACTACAGCTAACAACAGAACCAGAGCTCAGCTTCTATAATACAACTGTCTAAGATGTCTACCTGTCTAACTGCCCAACCCTTTTACAATACAAAATACATCCCTTTATAGGTGTCCTGAAGGTCTCGCCATTACAACACTGTGGGCCTGTCCCAACAGTAACCCAAAAACCCTAACTAGTGACAGTCGACATATTTGTACTTGGAGTAGCGGCTTCCCATCACACCACTGCTCTCTGCAATCTTCCATGCTTCCCGGCATTGACCATGGGTACTCTGCACAGCTTCCCTTCTCACCACTACTCTCTGCAGTCTTCCATGCTTCCCGGCACTGACCATGGGTACTGTGCACCACTTCCCTTCCTCTGTCCTTCATCTTCAATACCTCGACCTCGTCGCTCCTTTTCCTTTATGAGGGTAGCTGAGCCCTCCTATCTTCACTGCTGCCTTCAATGCAGTGGGTGAGCTCTCTCTTCTTGGCTGCTCAGGTACTATCGTCTTCCTTGACTTCTCTGTCCCAACAGTCATGGTTTTCGGCTCTGATCTGTAGCTAGAAACATGCTACGGCGTTGTAGCTTTACCTTATCTCTTCATCTTCACCAAAATTGTCTATCCGCCAAAATGGTATCTTCTCTTGTAGCTGCAGGACCCTGCTCCAACAGTCCTCTAACACTTACTTGTGGCTCGTCCCCCAGCCACTACCAGTGGGCTTCTCCTGCTATAGCTTCTCCTTGGATTCCTGTGAAGTCCGTTGAAACTTGTCCTGAAGTCCTACAACTTCGTTTTGCATAGCTGCGACACACTCTTGTGCCGAGTCAAGCATAGCTTGACTAATACTGGAGTCTTTTGTTGCATCAATTTCCTTGTTGCATCAATTTCCTTCCTGATATGGTTGAAGCAAGTCATTGATTTGTATCTCCTGCGGCTCTCAACTGCTGTGCTTCCTGCTGCAAGCGGTTCATCTTTGTCGTCTTTATCATCTTCGAAAGAGCTGCTAAGCTCTTAATTTCTTCCTTCATTGCTGCCGCGGTATTCTCTATCTGCTGAATACTTTGATAGATTTCTACTTTCTCGGGAGGCTCATCTAACTCCGACCATGTGTTCGTTGTGTCAGCTAGCACTGACAGTGCATCGTCTATGCAAGATTTCATTTGCGCAGAAGTGAGTCGAAATGCCTCTACTTTCGCTTCCTTGTCTTCTTGGGGGGTGCTTGGTGCTTGAGCCTCGAGCTCAGCAATCTGCGCTCTGTGGTATTCCTCAATCTTGGCCACTGTTTCTTCCATCTTGGTTACTGTTTCCTCCAGAGCCTTTTCTTTGTCTGCAACTCTTCTTACCTTATGTGGGAGAGGCAAGACAAACTCAATGTTACATTGGGGTAACTCCAATGCGATGCTCTGTAGGACTTGAGAGAGATCATGTTCTCTTTCTTCATATGTTCTTAACTTGTCTGCCTTTTTCTGAAAGCTGGTGGCGAGTGCTGCATTATTTTGTTTCAGTTGTGTGTTTTGTTTATAAGTCACGAGCTATCTACCTCTGAGCTCTGTGCTTAGCTGCTATTGGATCATCTGTAATTGATCAATGTGAAACTCTGTGAGGTTAACCTCGACAGGTTGCTTAATCTGTATCGGTATGTCCATCATTGAAGCAGGGAATCGGATGCTCCCTGGTGGTATCAAGACTGTATTGATGCGATCCTTTGCCAAGATCTCCTCGTGGTAAATCGGCTGTGTTAAACTTTCTCCTGTGGGCGTCTTGATTAACTGAGTGTGGATTATGGCAGTCTTCTCGGTTAGTGTTTTCAACTCCCCAAGCTGCTGATCTATCACCTCCTACAGCTTGCCCTGTGATGCCTGCATCGCCTGAAATGTGTCGCCCATTTCATCCCTTATTTTTTCTGCAATTTGTTCATAGTCATTGTCTGTCAGTTTAGTCTCCATACTTGGATTTGTAGCTTTGTGTTTTTTCTTCTTGGGACTCTCCAGTGGTAGTTCTTTTGCATCTTGTGTCTGGGACTCCACTTTGTCTTTGCTTTTGTCTGATGGGTCTGTCTGTGCGGTACTTGATGGTAGTGGTGTGGTATCTTCTAACGCTTGTTTTCAGTCGTCATCAAAGTATTTAATGACGTCTTCAACATCCTGCGCTGTCATCCTGAACCAACCATTAGCCCAATTATCTCTTTTAGACCTTTTTGGCCTTAGGTAGATTCTATGGCAGTCCACCATAAAATCAAGCTGATTATCATATGTGTCCACAACCTCCTTGCTGATCTACGGTGTTTCTTGGAGGACTTTCCTCAGCAGCCTATAGTATTCATAGAATACTATCATATTGACATTTTTCTTGGCTGGGCTGCAAGTCTCCCATAAGTTTGTATAGCACGCTCCTCTGGGCTCGCCACTCGCTAGCTGTTGAAATTGGGTATGGGGCGGCTCCTTCCACCCGATGAATGCACATAGTATAAGCAACTACGAAAAATGGAAGGGGTGGTTTGCCTCATCCTGAGCTGTCAAAAAATCTTGCTGAAACATATTTAACAAAAATAAAGACCAATTGAACTGTTCCCCCTCTGCAACTTGTATGGCAAGGTTAATTACTGATCCTGTGACTTCCTTTGGGAGAACCTTGGTTAATAGTCTGCCTGCAAGTAGACTAGCTGTAAATCTGCATGTATTGTCTGTTAAGCTTGTGATGTCATAAGCCTGACCTCCTCTCTATAGTTTATACTTGGCGACTAGGGCTGGTGATAGCTTGGAATCCTTGGTCTTTCCTGTTATATTTGTCTTCAGGTCTTGACTAGTCTTGGACATCCCGATGATGCGGTGTATCAGGTCGATGTTTAGGTCAACCTTGTTACCAAGCCAGAGGTAACCTCCATGTACACAAGAGAGTAGGATGTGTACCACAACATTAACCTCTGCACCTCATCCAAAATGTGGTATTCTTAACAGATTGAGCAGGCCTGAGCGCTCAAGAATCTAGACATGTTCCATGGGAACATATTCATCTGCACCTATCCTTGGGTTCTTCTGAATTGTAAGATACTGATCCGGCCGGAACTAAGGATATGTCTTACTGTCGCCCAGGTTATAATCTATAAATTTAACAACAGCATCATATCCTAATAGATCTTCATCTTCCTTTACTCGAGAATCAATCTGTGGTATGGGAATAGGAAACTTACCACTCTTGGGAATTTTTACCTCTGGTGCGCCTTCAACTCGTGGCATAATGTAGTCTGTTACGCTATGGACTTCTTCCTCTGGATCTAAACTGGGTTCTTCTATTATCTAATATTGGCTCCTCATCCTTGGTAGCTGTCTGGTCTGTGATGAACTTGGCGTGACACCCTTAGGTGGTGTCGTCATAGCAGTTGTAAGGCCACTACGTTCGAACCTTTCCAAAATTGCTTCTATAGGTTCCTCCTCGGACAGAAACCACTCGGTGGAATACTCTGGATGGGCAATGGCTACGAAATATGGAAATCACAGCACTCTATAACGGAATTAGCTCTGCACAGAGGAATCTTAACAATGCACTCTATAGCTCTCGAATCTTTGCAAATGTAACCCTCCCGAATGAATAATTTTTGCTTTTATGCCAAAGGCGATAACCCCAGACGCAACAGTCATCTAGGATGAACTCGTTAATCATATTAATTACATGGACGAGACCACACCCGTCATCCCGATTCCTCAATAAATGCTGAAATATGATCAATTTCCCTCAAAGTGTGTGTGTGCAGGCGCCGGTCTCGTCGAAGATTTTCCAAATCTGGATAATTGATTATGCTGTTGCCAGATCTATGGTAAGGTATACTGATCATTTCTTCATTAACTTCCTGTCAGAAGGTGACTTGACTAGCCCTCTATCTTGTTGCAAAACTGGGTACGTGGCACGGAGAAACATCACGTTGCTGCGATGAAACACCACATCACCTGCTCAAACAAATGTACATTTTTTTTTTACAGCTTGACTTGTGCAAAATGAACCATCCTCATGCAATTCCTTATACTTAGAATACCTGCCAGTGTAGACTAATTCCCGGTGCGATGCCTCCTTTCAACTACACTAGACATGATCTGCACTTCTTGCGATTCTGAGTTAGGGCTAAGAGGTGGAGTGGCTGTCACTATAGAGCTTAAGCCTACTGCCATTAATCAATGTGGGAAGAAGCTCCCCATTCAGTTTGCTGAGCTAAATGGATCCTCCCTCTGTAACTTGTTGTATCTGATATGGCCCCAACCAATGCGTCTTGAATTTCCCTGAAAACTTAATAAACTTACTGTCATAGAGGAGTACTAGGTCTTCGATCTGAAGAGTCTTACTCTTAATGTGTCGGTCATGCCAAGCTTTTTCTCATGACTTCTGTACTTTCTGATGGAATTCGACGATGAATCTGTCTTCCTCTAAGGCAAGCAGCTGTGATATCCTTTCCTGCACCGTGTCTGTATCAGCCATCCCAGTGATCTGAGCAATTCTTAAACTGGGAAGAATATAATCCATAGGCATAATAGCCTCTTGTCCATACACCAAGCTGAAAGGTGTGTGTCCTGTAAGTTTCTTGCATGTAGTCCTATACGCCCATAATACAACTTTAACTTTGAGGTCTCAATCATTCCTTTAGCTATTGCAGATCTTAGTAAGAGCATTTTCTAAAATCTTGTTAAAGTCCTCCACCGTACCATTAGCTTGTGGGTGGTAGGGAGTGCTCTTATGGTGCTGTATCTGGAATTATTCTATCAAGGCCTCAATGGTGCGGTTCAAGAAGTGTGTGCCTTGATCCCTCATCAAAATTAGTGGACATCCAAATCTACTAATGATGTTTTCAAAAAGGAACTGTACGGCTGTAGTAGCATCACAATTTCTTACTACTTTGGCCTCTGCCCACCTGGTGAGGTACTCTATTCCAGTGATGATATATCTCACACCAGTTCATTTTCCTGGTGGGTTGATAGGACCCACAAAGTCTATAGCCCACTTGTCAAATGCGTGCAACGTAATCTGCGGTCGCAGTGGCATTTCATCTTGTCGTGAAGGTTTTCCTACCCTTTGGCAGATATCGTAGCATCTGCAAAAGTCCTTAGTGTCTTTGTGCAATGTAGGCCACCATAATCCAGCAGCTAGGATTTTCTGTGCAGTCGGTTTTCCTATGAAATGACCTCCTGTGGTACCTGAATGTGCTTCTCTAATAATAGCCTCTTTTTCATGTGGCATCACACATCTGCGTAGGACTTCATCTGGACCTAACTTGTATAACTGTCCTGCGATCAGGGTGAAGTATGCTACTTTAACAACCAACTGCCTCTTTTGATGCTTAATAAACTCATCAGGTGCCCATCCTGCAGTGAGAAAGTGAATGATATCAGCATAGTACTCATCTGTGATCTGGATAGAGAACAACTGTGCATCTGGCAAATTGTCCTCTAGATTACTTGGCTCTTCACCTGAGTCTATCCACAACAGATGATCAAGTCTGGCGTTCAATCTTCCTAGTTTCACAATGATTTCAAAATCATACTCTTGGAATAAGAGTAACCATCTGCAGATTCTTCCTCCTAACACTGGCTTATTGACCAGATACTTCAATGCGGAATGGTCAGTAAACATCTTGAACGAGGCACCCAACAAGTAGTGCCTAAAATTTTGTAGCGCGTACACCATAGCTAATTTTTCTCTTTATATCATGGTGTAGTTCTTTTCTGTTGTCGATAGCTTTCTGCTGGAGTATGCGATAGGATGATCGATACCTCCTTTTCCTGGTTGCGTTAAAACAATCCCTAGTGCGATGCCAGATGCATCCACATGTACATGAAATAGCTTAGTCCAGTATGGAAATACTAAGATGGGTGCTGTAAACATCTTCTCTTTAAGTGTGTCTAGACTCTGCTGGAATTCCTCATTCCATAGGAATTTTACATCTTTCTTTAACAGTTTTTCCATTGGTGCTGTAATCTTTGCGTATCCCTTGATGAATTTTCTGTAGTACCCGGTATGACCAAGTACTGTCCTCAATTGTTTGACTGATTTGAGTGCTGGAAGATTTACAATGATGGAAATATTTGTGGGATCTACCATCAAGCCTTGCCTGCAAACAATGTGACCCAACAAAATACCGAATGGCGCACAAAATATACATTTTTTCAAGTTTAGAGAAATCTGGTACTACCTACATTTCTCTAAAATCAATCTTAAATATCCTATGTGCTTGTCAATTAATCCAAATACAGTCTAGTCATCAAAATAAACTTCTAAGAATTTATGGATGTATTTTTTAAATATAGCAACTACTACTCTAGAAAAGATAGCTGGTGCATTCTTAAGACCAAAGGGCATTACCGTACACTGGAATGAGCCCCATTCTGTTGCGAAAGTGGTCTTATGTCGATCTTCTAGGTGGATTCTGATTTGGTGATAGCCTAAAAAGCCATCAGTGAAGGAGTAGACCTCCTGTCCTCCCACATTGTCTAATACTTCATCAGTGAAAGGTGTCAGAAATGGATCATGAAGCGATGCATTATTGAGTTTACGTAGGTCGACACAGATCCTGATGTATCCTTTGGTTTTCTTTTCTTGCACGACCATGGGACTAACCCATTCGCTCTCTTCTACGGGATCAATGATGCCTACCCCTAGCATCTTATCAATCCCATCCTTAAATTTTTCTTTATAGCGTGGATTTAATCTATATGGACGCTGCTTAACTGGTCTAGCATCCTCTTTCAATGGTATCCTCATTACTCCCAGGTCTCTGACTATTCCCTTCATCTCTGTGAACTTGGTGGGAAATAGATCCTGATAGTCATGTAGCAAGTCTGCAATCTGTCCGACTATTTCATCGTTCCAATAGTCTCCAATAGAGGCAAACTTTGGTTCTGTGTCTATGCCAATATTGATCTGTTTAATCTTGATTGGTTCTGTGATTGCTGGAATCTGTAGCTTCGGCCCATCAACATCGTGAGTCCCCTCTGACTCCGGAATGTTGATGTTGTGAGGATCCTCATCCTCATCTTCTGGTTTTGCTTTGAAGTTATAGCACTCGAGCGCATATTCTAACTAGATGGCCCACTCAGGTTGAGTATGTACTGATAGGGTACAATCCTCAAATATCTTAATCTTTATTACATCTAGGGCCTGATCAACACTTGGATACTCAGATTCAAAAGCGAAGGTGAGTAGAAAGCTGTCTATCATAAGTGGCCATGTAGTCGTTCCCTTGCGCAATTCAGTCTCTGTGTACCAGTTCCTGGGAACTGTGTCCAAAGCGTGAATGAATCGGTGAACCCATTCATCCTTGGGAATGTCCAACCAATTCCATTCACACGTCTGAATATGTGACCTGGGGTCACTTTCTCCTATGTATCTCTACTGGACATACTCTCTGTCGATAGAGAATCTAATAGCCATCAATCTCTTAAGATCATCCCATGATGCGATATTCTCTTTATGTGAATACCACCATCTTGCAGGTGTGGCTCGTACTGCAAGGTCCATAGCTGCGATCCTCTGCTCGTGAGGAATTTGTTGTTCAAACTGTGTGAGAAAGTCTTGGATATCTGTTAGACCATGAAATGATGGAATCTCGTTGATCTCTGCGCCAATCCATCACAGTGACTTAGTCATGTACACACATCTGCGTGCTGAGACTTCGTAAAGTTTGTTCTGCCAGTTCTCTAGACCAACATCTGAATCCAATGCGCATGAGCTATCGCATCGCCAATTAATGTTCCCTTCTGCGGTTGGATTGATGTAGTCGCTCTGGTTCGCAGTCATCTGATAGAGACTCTCCATGTTACGTGCCTCTTCCTCTGCTCGGATAGGTTCAATGCATCTAGGACCCTGAAGAGGATCTAACGGTGCAATGACCTGGATCTGCTCATCCTCAAAGGTCATTTGTCTTCTATTTAAGTCGATAATGGACATGTTACCGATCACCCAATCAATGCCTAGTAATGCTGGATATGGTCTACTATCGCCAATGATTTCTATAACTTCAAAGTCCGCAGAGCTACGAACTCCGTCAATGTCAACTGGCACATGCGGTAATAGACCTAGGGGTGATACCCACTGCTAATTAGCTAATCTCATATGGATAGGCGATTTGACTAACTTAGGGCTACCCATCTATTCCCATGTCTGCTTAGTCAGAACATTTACCTCTGATCCTAGATCTAGGATCACCTCATCCATTTCAAATTCTCCAACCTGTGTTGTGAGTCACATCTCTCTTCCTGTTCTTGTATGTCCCATAATATTATGAACAACACATTGTGCACTAATCACAGAAGAAGATGGCTGACACTGATCTATGATGCACTGAAGTTCTCTGATATCTTGCTCATTTCTCACGAGTTTTAAACAACTCTGCAGGAAGGATTATACACTTCCTGTCAACTCATCCTCGTCGCATGTGCCCGATGTGGTAGCCTGTGATATCTGTACAGGGCTAACGCCACAAGGTGCTTGCTGTGGTATGCCCCTAGACGGCGGTACCTGTGATCCTGATTGCATAGGGTCATCAAAGAAAGTCTTAGCTTCCTGAAATGTCTGTTTATTCTTCTGTAGGTCAAGTGGTGTTGCTTTGTTAGGAGCTTTGCGCACCCACTCCTGACCTGTGTTCTTTTCAGTATCCTGCGATGTACCATTAGTGGAAGCACTGCTACGAGTCACAATGTTGACTCTTGGTTCTGGTTCTTCCTGCTCAACAGCAATAAGCTGGATGTTCTGGTGTACTGCTGGCTTAGGTTCTCTGATCTTAGCTATCAAGGTAGGACATTCTTCTATAGCGTGATCGTAATATTTGCAATAGTTACATGTGGTGGTGGGGCTCTGACAGTCCCTAGCATAATGTCCTAGAACTCCACAGTTGTAACAAGTGACAGGTCCGCGACCACGGCAAAAGCCTCCTCCACGTCCTCATCCTCTGAATCCTCCGCCACGGCCAACATGAGCTGGATAATGTTGTGGTCCTACTGCTGGACCTTGTGTCTCTGATTGGACTCTGTACAAGTCTTGCTTGCTCCCGACCATGAGATCATAGGCTTAGCAATCATGTTCATCATGGCCTATAGACTTGTAGAAGACACAGTATAAGTTCTTAGATGTCTGCACATACTTCTAAAGTAGAGGGAATTGCTGAGGTGGATGTCCTCGTGTTTTGCATATTTCACACCATAGCCCGTGGGTTTGTGGTAAGGGGTTAGGAGCCCCAGTTGCTAGATATTCTACAAAGACTGGATAGTTGTCTTTAGTATGGCCTTGTGCTTTACACTTTACACACCATATGTCTTACGCAACCTCTTTCCCTTTCTTAAGCTCATGCAACTATAACGTGAGATTAGCCAATTGGTTTTGCAGGTTTGTCATACATGTGCTGGTTTCAACTAGAGTTGAAGCCTCTAGTTTCATCGCCATCTTCAACGTGTCATCCTGCATCTAGAGTTTCTAATGCATTAATGGTAGTCTGATGTGAGGGAGTAGCGCTGTAATAAACCATTCCTTATGCTGCTCTGGTGCAAACTCAAAGCTGACTTGGTCTATAAGGGCTTTGAATTTCTGATCAAAGTCCAACACTGACTCTGTAGGTAACTGTTTGATGTCTTTGAGCTCTATAATGCACTGTAACTCAGAATTAGGTTTCTTAAACTCTTTAATCATGGCAGTCCTGACCTGGACAAATGTTCTGGGTACCGCTGTGGCATACTTCATATACCATGTTAAGTCTTGTTCTCTCAGTGTGGTGACCAACTGTACAAGTTTAATATTATCATCATGGATTCCTTTAATGGTCCACATGGATTCACATAGAAACCAATGCTGCTTTGGGTCCTCTGCCCTTGTACCCTTAAATATAGGTAGCTTCATATCATCCCCCATTCTATTTCTACGTGGTGGATGTTGATTTGTTGTGTTACTACCACTTGACGGAGTAGGTGGAGGTGATGTAGCGGTAGTATGTACTGTCTGGGAGCTACTAGATGGAGTTCCTACGGGATTGTTCTGAGTCCCGATCTGTTTCTATGGTGTATAAGGGTGGTAAGAGATCTGAAATCTACTTTATATTTCTTTCCACTATGTGTATATCCAATGTCATCAAAATCACTCTCAAACTCTTGTGACATTACAGTTTCTTAACTTATTGATCTGAAACCATATCCATTACTCCTTTTTCATGTAATAACATCTTAATGGACAAGTTCAAAGATTTTAGGTACTTACTGCGATATCCTTTGAAGAAGTACCGCTCAGCCTCGCTGAAGCTTTTTCTCTATTCAACTGCAAACTCTGTGACAAAGCCTTCTAGCACACTAGCAAGCCAGAAGTCTATTGTCCTCATAATGGGATTATCAAGGTTCTTCACGGTATGAATCAAATTTGGTGTCCAGACAATGTTTCTTTTCTTCTTGAATATGTTCTTATCAGTCAACTTTGATAACCAGTCGTAAAGCTCGTTTCACAAAAAATATCGCATGCAGGTCTGTAAAGATATGTTTTTGTAACCAGTCCTCTGTACTCATTCTAGGACTCTTGTTCTCTTTTTCAGCAAACTCTTTCTCCTTAGACCCAACCCACTGGTTGAGTTCGTCTCTAGTAGGATGCCAACAGAACATCAGTGCTTAGTTTGTTCAAAACCGGCAACGAAACAATTTGTTGGTCACTTTGGGCAGACCCGGGTTTACTGTAATGTACCGACAACACGCCTAGCTCACTGGCCCTTTCGGTGACAGACCGTGGAGTGGCATGAAGTCTCACCCGAATTGATTCTAATGGGTTGGCAAAAGACTCAAGTGTCTTCGACCAGGTTCTGTAGCATCCTGTGTGCGTCTTGCAGCTCTTCTTAGCCCGTGAGGTCTCTCTCCGCAACGCACAGTTTCCACTTACTCGCAATGACTCTAGCCCTTATCACATTGCTGCCTCCTAGGAAACACATAACTCTCTCCTACACTCGATCCTCAACCTGCGGTACCGTGCACCACAGCTCCTCTGATGGTGCGATATCGCCTCCCTACGATATCCTACTGTTGCAGCTCAGCGTACTTAGCGTTACTTGTGTCTGACTTACAGGAATCAACATACAAGGTAGTCTAACACTGCGACTCTTAACTATCTTGAGTGAAACATAGACAAACTCTTATACAGAATACTTAAAGACTTCAACCTGCATTTATCCCTCTATAATGTTGTAAATTGAATAACACATACATACATTTAACTGTAAGCAAAGTTCATGTAATGAGTGACAGATACAACAAGTAAACACAATCACAAGAATCAATCACATAACACTCTGATTTTATGTGGTTCACTTCCAGGGTAGAAGCTACATCCACAGAACTGTGTTTCTATATTATAACTCGGGGGAAGTAAACCCAGTTCTACTGCACTGCATATGTAGCTCGAGATCTTCTGGGTTACTTCGCACACAGCCTAGAGCCCTTCTCTCTTAGATCTCTTCTCTACCTCTATAATGCTTCTCTACAATATCCTCTTCCCTCTCTGTCAATCCCGTCGATTGTTACATACAGGCTCAATGAGCCAGCTACTGGTTACAGTAAGATAACTACAGCTAACAACAGAACCAGAGCTCAGCTTCTATAATACAACTGTCTAAGATGTCTACTTGTCTAACTGCCCAACTGTTGTAATCTCATAGATCACATAAGGTTACCAATAATACATACTAAAACATAACCATAAATAAGAGACAAGAGACAAGAACAGATAGAGAAAACAGATTATATTAATGTAGTGAGTTCATACAAGGCACAGAACTGAATTGAGTTCTTTGCTTGGCTCAACAGCCTAATATATACCATTTACAAACAGTTACAAAAAATAACTACCTATCGGTTCGGTGAACCGACACGACTGTTAGTTAAGTCGACTAATCTTTTAGTTTACTCAGCCGACCTACTTAGTCGGCTGATCGACTAGTCAGCCCATCGACTTAGTCGGCTGACTAAGTCGGTCTTCATTCAAGTCGACTTATGTCGACCTTGCTCCTTCTACATCTCCCCCACGAACAAAACGTTTCTTCGTCCCGAAGAAACAGGGAGGTACAAAAACGAACTCGTGGATGCAGTCAGATTTGCTCATGCTGGGGACTGTGCAGCCGGATGGTCGGTCTCCTTTGGACACAGACTTCGACGATAGCTGGAGCTGTGATGGCCAGATGATGCTGAAAGTCGGTCCAACTTTGTAATTCCTTCTGGATATCGATCGTTAAGGTTGTAAGACTTGAAAGGATCGACATCTTTTCGGACATGGGCATTTCTGCTATGTTGTCCATGTTGGGACCCAACAGTTGATTTTGTTCTTCGGCAGCAGTGATAAGTCGTTTCATCTGAGGACAGAGGATGTCGACTCACTATAAATTGGGTAGGGCCTGTTGAACCCACTGATGTGCCTCCTGTTCTAGCTTTTGTAGTTTGTTAGTCTCCATCACAATTTGTTCTTCAATGGTCTGTCGCAACTCTGCTTCTGTCGACTTCCGACCCTCCAATGCCTGAATGCCCTGTCGCACCTGTCTTGTCTGCTGATAGACCTGCCCATAGTGATTAGGCCAGTCTCTTAGTACTTCCTCAGTGACAATGGATTCCTCCATATGATCCTGTAAGACCTTGTACGCCTCCAAAAATGCAGTGTGCTGGTTCAGGAGTAGTCGGGCAGTTTCCTCCTTTTGCTCTTGCTTAGTTTCTTGGAGATGTGTCTGTATAGTCGACACCATGCCTTCAAAAAGCTGATATGCCCTTTCCAGAGGTCGATCTGTAGCAATTTCGACGGGGCCTGGGATGACAGATTGTGCAAGAGACCTGCATTTGCCGAGAAACTTGACCTGTTCTGCCTCCTTGTCCTTGAGCTCTCTACTTTTTGTGACCGTCCTCTTCTTTGACTCTTTGGCCAAGATTTTGAGTAGTTGGCCGACCTCGGAGTCAGTTAGCGAACTTGCATCTTTGAGGCTAATCTGCAGGCCAGATGTTTTATGCTGCTCTTTCTTTTTCTTATGTTTGTCTGGTTGTTGTTCTTGCTCCTGGGTACCTGCAGTAGTGGAAGTTGGGTCTGTAATTGGTGGATTGGAGGTCGAGGGTTGTGCTGGTTGGGTAGATGGTATAGAGGATGGCTGTGTTTCTTTTTGAGGAGGGGGTATGGGGTACGGGGGGTTTTCTGTTTGAGGAGGTGGGATGTCTGCTTCTGGTTGTGAAGATAACTGTGGCTATGAAGGGTTTGGATGTAATTTTGGGGGTGGGGATTTTGACGGTGGAGGTGGTGGGGAAGGAGGTTGGGATGATGGTGGTGTTGGGGACGGAGTGGGGGTATGCACTGGGGTTCCAAGAGTGGCTTGAATATGGTCGAGACTACCGTCGGAAGAGATTGCTGCCTCGAACAGTGACGTGGGTGGTTCGTTCTGTGTCTCGGGGTCGACCTGCTCCGTGACAGACTGACTGTGTCCTATGATGTCACCCTCGTCATTGATCCTGGTAAATGTTGTCGTTTCCTGGGCATAAATGTGTTTTTGTATTTTGAGAGGAGCCGTTGTCTTTATTTTATGGGCCGACTTGAACAGTGAAGGCAATGTCGCAAAGAAAGCTTTAAGCTCAGCATCCTAGCTGAACCTGGCTCTGAGTGCCTCCGGGATTGCTCGTTCATATTCTTCACTGGGGCTGCCCGACCGTTCTGCTGGTGCTTGTTCTTCGACTACGGGCGTCGGAGATGGTGGTGGGGGGGTCGACACAAGGTCGACGACATTTTCAGGCGTCGTTTGTGTTTTGGCTTTCTTGGGCCGACCCTCCGGAGCTTCTGCTTCTAGATACTGTTGAAATTGAACTTCAACAGATACTTTATTGGCATAGGAATCCTCGACAATGTCGACGGCCGCTGCTACGAGTTCCTCCTCCTCATCGGACGAGTCGGCTAGAATAAGCTTACGCTTACCCCTCCCTTGTTGTTTTTTTTGGGTTTTGAGTTTCTTCCAGGTGACAGCTATCTCCTTAACCAGCTTCTTGATGATGCTTCAGGATAAAGCATATTCCGGCTCGTCGACTTCGACATCTCCAGTCGGTTCTTGAGTGGGGTCGATGACTGCTGGGTCCGGAGGAGTTGTCTGTGGCACTGTTGGCTGTTGTTGTATTGGTGGTTGGTGTTGTTCTGTCGGCTGAGGGTCGACTACCTTGGTAGTCGGAGGTTTGACTGTGAGGTGTACCCGACTAGTGGGCACGGTCGGGGTATCCTCCGACACAAATGTGCTGATGTAGAGATTAAGCTCATAGTCCTCCTCCTTCTCCTGGTCAATAAGCGGCTCGATGATGGAGAAGTCGACCTGTTTGGCAGCTTCAGGGATTGGTATCTTCGTCTTTGCCTGTCGGGTCAACTCTCAGAAAATCTGGTCGACCGTGGGGTAGTAGTCGAGGTCCTGTGCTTTAGGGTCCTGACCTCGCATATACCATACTGAGGTATGGTCCAGTTCCAACTGGATGTGAGACTCAGCAGGGAGGTTTCGTTGGATGTTCTGGGGCACCCTCCACCTCATCGTGCGGGCCTTCAGTTGCTGGAACCAGTTTTCCAGGAATACTTTACCCTGTGCTAGTTCATGTAGGGTGCCTTTTTGTGAAAAGGGCTTAAACCGATGCATTTGGAATCTGGTCGACTCTCGGAAGACTGGAATGCCTTCCGGATAGATGTGGTACATAACAATCCAGATAATAAGGGATGGGAACTTGATTATACCTCCGACCTCTTGGCAGTGCTCACAGATGGTTTTGACCATGTAGATGTGACATAGTCTCCCCATCGGTAGATCCTGCCATCGGTAGCGATCGTGTCGATAGCCTCCAGCATTTCTAGTTTAAGGTCGCTGCTTCGACCAGGCAATGTGAGGGTGACTGCGATGATTTTAGCCACAATTTGTGGCGTCCTTGTCACAATCTGGTCGATCATCAATCCCTTCAAGTTTTTTCCAGTGGGTGTGCCCGTAAGTTCCTGGACCAACCCTTCTTTGATGCCGATAGGTACCGAACTACCTTGGTTTGACATACCTATAAGTTTGGAGATAACATCCCCGTTGATGTCAATCGACTGGTTAAAATAAAACCGGCTATTGTGGTAGTGACTGATGATGAATTTAACCGCTGCCTCTTTCGTCCCACCGAAGCTTGCCATCAGTGGTGCGTTAGGGTATTGGAGAATGGTGCTCTTCCTGATTTTTTCAGTGGCGTGGGTCATTTTATTGTCTTCATAGGCCCACTCTTGGATCTCTTGCCAGAGTTTCTGGAATGGACCCTCCTGGACTTTTGTGTTTTTGATGTTCTTGAGATGGTTGAGCAACGGGGTGTCCTCAGCTTGCAACTCCTTTGCCTTGGCCGCAGCTCTGGTTAGTTTAGGTGCCATTGTGTCGGATTGGTCGGGGTTTTGACAGGGTGCTGGTGTTTTGGTCGACTGAGATTGCAGGTGCTCTGATGGAAATGGGCGTGGTGAATGAACCTTCGACGATCCATTATTTATAGGCATGGATGGGGTTGAGTGTCGAAATGGGTGTATTAATGGCGGACTTGACAGTCCAACTGCAATACTCGAGTACGACTTAATGGAGGATTCGTTTCGGCACTCGAGGCCATCAATGCGTGATGGGACATTTGAGGTCGATGGTCGGTGTCGGGGTTGAAAATGGTCGGCCTGCCTGGTCGACGAAGATGGTCGATGGTGGTGACGTCGGTGGTCGAGGTAGTGAGTTGCTGTCATGGCTTGGTGTCGGATGTAGTATTTTGTTTTGGAATTTTTCTGTCTTTTTATAGGTTTTGGTTGACGATTAAGGTCGTTATTTGATTTTTATTTTTATTTTTATTTTTACTTTTTTATTTTATTTTATTTTATTATTATTATTATTTTTTTTCTAGTTTTTATAGCGTTTGAGTCGGCCTCCATTAATGAGCTTCCGAAATACTAGGCCCTGTAATGTTTTCAGTCGGACTGAACCATTGGGATGTATTTCTTCGACAACGTAAGGTCCCATCCATTTTGTGTGTAATTTCTTGGGTTTTCCCTTGACTCGACTGTTATACAATAAAGCAAGGTCACCGACCGATAAGTTTTTGTTCTTGATGTTACGGTCGTGCTAGGATTTCTGTTGTTGTTTCTGAATTTTCTGATGCTGTATAGCCATGATTCTATGTTCTTCTAGCTTACTGAGTTGAAATAGTCGGTCTTTCCTTGCCTGTTCGACATCAACATGTAATATCTGTGCAATAAGGGGTGTCTGCTGTCGAAAATGTAGGGGGACGATTGCTTCTTGTCCATAGACTAGTCGAAAGGGTGTTTGATCAGTCGACCACTTATATGCTGTCCTATATGCCCAAAGAAATGCAGGGATTTTCTCATCCCAGCCGTCTTTGTCGGTGCTGCATATTTTGGTTAACCCTTTTGTGAGTGTTTTGTTAAAAGCTTCAATCGCACCGTTCGACTAAAGATGGTATGCAGTGCTTCGTCGGTGGTCGATGTGAAACTGGTCGGTCAAATTTCTGATGGTTTTGTTTACAAAGTGTGATCCTTGGTCGCTAATCAATGTGAGTGGGCATCCAAATATAGTGATAATGTTTTCGTAGATAAACTTAGTAGCTACCTCACTTGAACATGTATCGATAGGTTCCGCTTCTGCCCATTTAGTGACATATTCCACTGCCGTGATAATATATCGTGCACCTGATCGTTTGGCTGGGATAGGAAAAGGTCCTACGAAGTCTATAACCCATAGTTCAAATGTGAGACTAGGGTTTACAGATATCAAGGGCATTTCTATGCTCGGCAGAGGTCGACCAAGTCGTTGACATCTATCACATCGACTAACAAAGTTTTTGCAATCCTTGTGGATGGTCGGCCACCATAAGCTCGACTGTTGGATTTTTCTTGCAGTTGTATCCGCTTGAAAATGTCTGCCTGCAGGTCCATAGTGTGCTTCATGCATGATTTGTTTCTTCTTGGTGTTCAGACCTTCAGGTGCCTGACCTGTCTCCAAGAGCTGAGCAATTTCTTCTAGTTCTTTGGGTACTGCTTCTATGCGAAATAGATGTGCATCTGGCAAATCGTCGTTGATTCCAGTCGGTTCCTCCCCTGTGTCAATACGTGATAGGTGGTCGGGTCCGACATTTAGCTTTCCTGGTCGGACCACTACTTCAAACTCAAATTCTTGAAAAAGAAGTAACCATCGACAGATTCATCCATGATGAAGGGGTTTATTAACAAGGTACTTCAACGCTTGATGGTCAGTATAAAATATAAAAGGGTGGGCCAATAGGTAATGTCGATACTTCTGGAGAGCAAAGACCATACCTAGGGCTTCTCGTTCAGTGGTCAAGTAGTTCCTTTCAGCTTTATTTAGTTTTTGACTCCTGTATACGATAGGGTAATCCATCCCATCATCCCCTGGTTGAGTAAGGATGGATCCAATTGCAATGCCTGATGCATCAATATGTACATGAAATTTAGCCGACCAGTTTGGAAATTTAAGTATGGGAGCTTCGACCAGTTTTCTTTTCAATTTGTCGAAGGATATTTGTCATTCCTCCGTCCATATAAAATCCTGATCGTCTTTTAGCAGTTCCTCCAGAGGGTAAGTCATATCTGAATAATGTCTGATGAATTTCCTGTAGTATCCTTTATGGCCCAATAACACCCAGACCTATTTAGGGTTTATTGGGGGTTTTAGGTCGAGGATGATTTTTATTTTGGCAAAGTCGACCTTTATACCGTCTTTGCAGATAATATGTCCTAAGAGTATGCCGATGGGAGTCATAAAAGTACATTTCTTAATATTTAAGGAGAGTTGTATCTGTCGACATCTCTCCAGCATAAGTCGGAGCCATGTGCAGTGATCCTTTAGGGTGGAATATATGGTCCAATCGTCGAAGTATACTGCCATGGTCTTATAGATATACTCTTGGAATGTTTTGACAACTATTCGGGAGAATACTGCAGGTGCATTCTTCAACCCAAAAGCCATAACTCTGTATGCAAAGGACCCAAATTCACATACAAATGTTGTTTTCTTTTAATCCTCTTTTGCTATGGGTACTTGATTATATCCTGAAAATCCATCGGTAAATGAATAACATTCATGGCCTGCAACTTCATTCAGGATTTCATCAGCATAGGGGGTGGGAAAGGGATCTGTGAGTGTGACTTTGTTGAGCTCCCTAAAGTCGACACAAATTTGTAACCTGGTCGGGTCATGTTTCTTTGGCTGTACGACCATGGGACTTGCCCATTTCGACTGGTCAATGGGGTAAATAATTCCTACTGCTAACATGTTGTCTATTTCCTTCTTAACTATCTCCTTATACTTATGAGCTAGTTTGTAAGGTCATTTCTTGATAGGTCTGAAATCAGGTTTAGTATCTATTTTCATTTCGCCCATTTCTTGTACTAACCCTTTTAAGTCTTTGTAATCCCTTGCAAAGAAATCTTGGAATTCTTTCAGTAAGTTGATGATTTCGGTGGTTTCGTGTTCGTTCCACTAGTCTCCAATCTTAGCTATTTTTGGACGGTCGTCGTTTGAAATGTCGACCTCCTTAGTTTTCAATTTTGCGTCCAGCCACTCTGGTGCTTTAGCTTCATTGATCAGCCGACTTCCTTCTTTAAACTGTGAGAATGTCACCGGAAAGTCGGTTGCAGTCATTCTGTCTAGGTCTGGCTTGTCAGTGGTCTCGACTTTGAAGATTGAGTAGATTTGTTTGGTTGTTTCAATGTGGTCGGTCTTCCACCTAAAGCTCTTACCTTCTGTGTGTTCGTTTTCCAAGTGTAATCGTGTCGACTGTGATTTTGATTTAGCTTGTATCTTGTTACAGTCCTAGATTTGTCGATGGTCTTGGATGAATTGTTTATCTGTCGGTTCAAGAAACTTTTTGATTTGGTGTGCTGTATCAGCCAGTTTTTCATTTTTAGGTTTGAACTAGAAATCCTTAATAAAATTTTCTTTAAGTTCATGCCAAAAGAAAGTTTCTCCTCTAGCCTCCTCCATCTTATACCATTTAGTAGGTAAGTCGGCTAGTGTTGAAGGGAACAAATGTGGCCAGGCTCGCTCATCTTTGTGTCCAAGCCGTCTCCACTCCTTTTCACAAAGCTTGATGTGTTCGTCTGGGTCTTGGCCTTGGACAAAGATAGGGATTTGAGTTTCCTGAGTTACCTTTTTCCCACCAAATCGTTCGACAAAGAAAGTTGAAGCAGTTGTCCAGGTCTGCAATTTGGTCTGATGGGTGTTCCACCATCTAGCTGCTTGACCTGTAAACGTTTCCACTAAGCTTTGAAGTCTGCCATGTTCTCCAATATTTTTAGATACTTGTTCAAGGTGCATTATTGGGGATTCTTGTTCCTTATACCTGGGTAGTTGGGTATTATGTAAATTGGTCGGTTGTAATGTAGGTCGTTCCCTGATTTTGTTTTCAAAGACTTTGGGGATAATTGATACCGTGAAGCACTGTCGGGTGGGTTTTTTCTGTACTTTTTGTATAGTCCAGCACCCTCTTGCTTGTGTTTCATAATTTTCCATCTCCCAGTCATATAATTCAGCATCTGAATTGTAACCAATTGAGTCTTGGTTACCTAAATGAAGCTCCCCATAAATGTTTGGCTCGGTATAGTCCGTATTATTCTGGATCTGGTAAAGTTGTCTGACATCAACTTCCTCATCAATGGGTTCGGTCCAAGGTGCTACTTGAGAAGGGTTAATGGGTACGATGACTTTTTTACCATTTCCTTTTAACTTAATTCGTTCTTTTTCTAGGGATATGGAAGCTTTCATCTTTCGTCCTCAAGGTCGACCAACGAGTGCGGGGAAGGAGCTAGATCCTTCTTTTGGGTCGATGATTTCAAAATCAACCTTAGTCGAGATTCCTTTGATGGTTGTGTCGACATATTTCCAAAACCCTATGGGTTCAATGAGGCCTTGGTCAGCGATTTTGAGGTAAATTCCTGACTCATAGAGTCGAGGTCGGCCCACCTTTTCCCATGTATCTCTGGTCATGATATTTACCTGAGATCCAAAATTGAGCACCACTTGTCGGACGTGATAACCTTCGATTTCCAGGTCGACAAGTGGGTCGACATCGTTTTTGTATTTTTTATTAAGGCTACAAATGTTCTTAGTTTGTTTTCCACAGTTAGTGCTTTTTATTTCGTGTAATAAATCAATAAACTGGGCTACAGATTTGTCGTTTTGGATGAGATGAGTTAATTGCGGTGTCGTGCTAAGTCGACTGGTAATACTATCTTCTTGCTGTGCAATGTTTTGAAATATGTGTGTGGCTTCTTGATAAGTTTTTTTTTCCTTCAGAGGATCCGGATAACCATGTGTGTTTTTAATTTTACTAATTTGTGGGTTATCAGGTCCTGTTTTTGTGCCTTGGCGAGTGACAATATGCATATTTTTAGTGGTTAATATATCATGCTTTTGTACACAAGACAAGACATTAACATTCTTCTTATTATTGATTTTTTCTAACATGGTAGGACAATCCTCCAGAGAGTGATCGCCTACCCCACAATGAGTACAGAATTTAAGGTCACTTCTGTCCTTGTAAGGACATTCTGCACATCTGTGTCCTTCTTTATAGCAGATGAAGCACTGGCTAGATCGACGTGGTCGGATGTCGCGATTCTCGATGAATCGACCTCTTCGTCCAAACCCTTGTCGTCGATTGTCGTACCGTCGCTCATATCTTCGGCCTTCGTATCGTTGCCCATTCTGGTCATTGGTATTATTTTTCTCATTGCTATGTGCCACTACATTCGTCTGGTAGACTGCCTGATAATTCTGTCTGTTTTTCAGGTTTAGTTGACACTCGGCCGTATTGTGACTTTTTGTCTCACAGATGGCGCACCAGGAAGCTTTTGTATTCTTCATGTTAAACGCGCATTCCTTTGTAGAATGATCCCCGGTCTCCTGGAAAATATCGCAAAAGAATTTAGTTTGCACAAATCAGACGTCTTGTCAGCTGTATTCATGTCGACAATTATCTTTTGTGTGTCCGGTCGTCGAACATTTTGTACACCAGATTTCTTGATTTTTGAGGGACAGTTCTTTCAAGGACTTCTGGACACTTTCCAGCTGTTCTTCGATCCTGTGGTCCATTGGATAGGCAGGTATATATTCGTCCATTTCCACCTACAGAGCCTTGGTCAGCGCATCTTCATATGTCTTGAAGGTTTCCAGACTGATGTGTCTACGGATTTTTTGTGATAAGCCTGCAAGAAACCATTGAATTAGCAATTGTTCATCAATAACATAATCTAATTGACTCAACAGGTCCTTCCAGCGTTTGTCATAATCACGGACAGTTTCCCATGGATTTTGCTGCGTTGTCTTGAGCTTCTTGGCGGCCAGGTGCTTGGCGTCTGGGGTCTTGAAAAAGGATAAGAACTGTGCTTTAATTTCATCTTTCGTTGCTCTGGGTTGCATTTCTGAAAAGGTCATATACCAGGTCAGAGCCCTTTTCTGTAAGGCTCCTGCGAACTGAGCCATCTGTCGGTCTTCATCCTTCACCTGGTTTGCATCCCAGATGGACTCGCAGATGAACCAATGTCATCTGGGGTCTTCATCCCCCTCATATAGAGGAATGTGGGTAGTTTCGTGACCCATGTCTGAGTCGCTGTCACTGCTATCTGACGGCGGCGGAGGTGGGGGTGTGGGGGGTGGTGAAAGAGGTGGGGTCTTTGATATAGTCGAGCCTAAGGAGTTTTGGTCGACAGAACTTGTGCCTCCATCGGTGGTCAATTTTGCATCGTACAGTGGATTGGTGTGGATTTTTATTGTCGATGGTCCATTGGAACTTTGTGTGCTCAGGTCTGACTCTTGAATTTCTTCGAAAGCTGTATGTGGCAGGGTGGGTGCTCCTTCACGTGTCAGTAAGAGCAAGTGGATACTCCGAAAGGATGGTGCTATTTGAAAGGTCACCTAATTCCCTTCGAGCGATCGGCGTATAACAAGATGTCATCCCGGGAATGGTTCGTCACCTAGTCGGCTCCAGATAGTAATGTCACCAGCTCGTAGTCGGAGGTCGTCTTCAATAATAATTTGTATTGTGGTACGTGGATTTACTAGGGAAAGGGTTACTCCTTGGTCGGGGACAGTTATTTAGAGAGCTTCAGGCTGCTCTATCCACACTTCTTCTTCCTTAGGGTCCGCCTCCTCTTCTACGCCCTTTTCGTGTCGGTCATGACCCGACTCTGGCAGAATATCCTCATGGTCGGTCTCCCTAGGGTTTTGCATTTGATGCAGCTCTGCTGCTCTTTCTCGTCTGGCTTCCGTTTGCTGCTGTCTTTCATCCTTTTCGATTTTCTTAATGTCTGACATACTTTCCTACAATACTATACCTTTGATTTCCCTTCGGTCGACTTTTCATTACTGGTGACTAATACTGGATTCTACTTCGACTAGGATCCACTATGCTCTTATTTCTGACACACGACTAGCTACCCCCCCATATCCTACTCGACGCTTTTAGAAATCCCAGATATTTCGAATCACTTGCTCAGGAAGTATTCCCACTCCCTTTCTGCAATAAATTTCTCCCACTTCTTCTGGTTTTCCGCCCAGTTGGTGTTTGGTGGTTGTTCGCACAGGGGTGGTCTAGGTTCGACGATGTGTCCTGCTCCTTTCTCTATCAAGAATTTGAATAGCAAGGTCGGCAGGGAGCACAAGAATTGGTCGATGAAATCTGTGTAGAAGTTTGCTTTGACAGTTTCCACTGATGTCCTGTCTTCGACCGCTCGCTCCTCATAGAAGTCGTCGGTGATTTTCTCAAACCACTCCGACAGATTTGTACGTCCCCCTCTGAATAGTTTATCTAGCAACTGTTGTTATTTATTCATGTCCGGTCTTCTCATCCAGAAGCTGCTTCAACAGTTGTGGTACAGACTCGACAAATTTTTTATGTGTCTCTATGAAAAATCTAGCTCTAGCTTCAGCAACTGTTAATCTGTTTCGTCGGGCGCAATTTTGCAAGTAGTTTGCAACTTTACGATTCCACCAGTCCTTGGTCTTCTGCTCTGTTATCATATGTGAGCCTATATTTTAGACATGTACTACCGGCAACGGAACCAATGTTGTAATCTCACAAATCACATAAGATTACCAATAATACATACTAAAACATAACCATAAATAAGAGACAAGAGACAAGAACAGATAGAGAAAATAGATTATATTAATGTAGTGAGTTCATACAAGGCACATAACTGAACTGAGTTCTTTGCTTGGCTCAACAGCCTAATATATACCATTTACAAACAGTTACAAAAAATAACTACCTGTCGTTTCGGTGAACCGACACCACTATTAGTTAAGTCGACTAATCTTTTAGTTTACTCGACCGACCTACTTAGTTGGCTGATCGACTAGTCATCCCATCGACTTAGTCGGCTGACTAAGTCGGTCTTCGTTCCAGTCGACTTATGTCAACCTTGCTCCTTCTACACCAACCCTTTTACAATACAAAACTGCCCAACCCTTTTACAATACAAAATACATCCCTTTATAGGCGGCCCAAAGGTATCGCCATTACAACACTGTGGGCCTGTCCCAACAGTAACCCAAAAACCCTAACTAGTGACAGTCAGCATATTTGTACTTGGAGTAGCCGCTTCCCATCACACCACTGCTCTTTACAGTCTTCCATGCTTCCTGGTGCTGACCATGGGTACTGTGCACCGCTTCCCTTCTCACCATTGCTCTCTGCAATCTTCCATGCTTCCTGGCGCTGACCATGGGTACTGTGCACCACTTCCCTTCCTCTGTCCTTCGTCTTCAATACCTCGGCCTTGTTGCTCCTTTTCCTTTATGAGGGTAGCTGATCCCTCCTGTCTTTGCCGCTGCCTTCAATGCAGTGGGTGAGCTCTCTCTTCTCAGCCGCTCAGGTACTATCGTCATCCTTGACTTCTCTGTCCCAACAGTCATGATTTTCAGCTCTGATCTGTAGCTAGAAACATGCTACGGCGTCGTAGCTTTACCTTATCTCTTCATCTTCACCAAAATTGTCTATCCGCCAAAATGGCAGCTTCTCCTGTAGCTGCGGGACCCTACTCCTACACTTGGCATACTTTTGATGGGACCCACTTCCCCAAAAACAAGAAATACCTGAAAAATGTGATGATGACATCATCATCACATTTTTTAGGTATTTATTTATTTTGGGGTAGCAGTGACCATCAAAAGTATGCTGAGTGGTGATGCATCAGACGTGAAATTTAATTTTGCATTCAATGAGCTCTCTCGATCAAAATTTGAGTAAAAACACAAGGAGAATATCTCAAAAATACGAACAAAAAAAGTAGTTTTTTTAATGATACTTATCCCCAAATTTATATTAAAAAACTATCTAAGAGGTGCTCCTTTTTTTAATTTTAAAGCATTTTGATTTGACATGGAATTTGTATTATTTTTGGAAGGCCCATTTTAAATTGAAATTTCCTCTAATGCCGCCCACCATCTCTAGATTATCTTTCACACATAATTCCTATAGATGAATCTATCATGGAAGTTATTTCATTAGAGGATATTCCTTGGGAATATTATCATCGTCGATCTTCTTTCCTTCACCCTTTCCATATGGTAGAAGACCAATTCACCTCCTCAGTTTTATCTAATATAGTCCTCAACCTTTAGTCTCTGATCCTCACTCGTAGTGTCAATTCTGAAGGAAATTTGTGCAACATTACAAAAACTATGCCTATAGACATATCAATGAAACTAGGTGTTTTCGAGAAAATTTTCATAGGACAAAACTCTTCACCTGAAGAATTCCAAACATACACGACCCTTTTCAAGGAGTTTCGAGATGTCTTCGCATAGACATATGAAAACATGCGAGGGATTGATCCCTCTATCACTGTTCATGAGATAAAAAATTAACCTGATGCCAAGCCCATCTGTCAGAAACTACGACATGTTCATCCAAGAAAAGCAGTCGCTATTAAAGAAGAAGTTGAGAGACTTCTAAAGGCTGGTTTCATTTACCCCATACCATTAACTGAATGCGTGTCCAATATAGTACATGTGAACAAAAAATAGGGTGCTATTAGGGTTTGTATTGATTTTAGGGATTTGAATCAAGCTTGTCCAAAAGACAACTTTCCCACTCCCTATATCGATGAAATAATCGATAACTGTGCCGAAAGCATTATTTTTTCTTATATGGATGGATTTTCTGGCTATAATCATATTGAGATTCTCCCGTCAGACCAACAAAAGATGGAATTCATTTTCCCTTGGGGGAATTTTTCTCATCGTAAACTTCCTTTCGGCTTAAAGAATGCTGGCGTGACATTCCAACGTTCGGTGTCATATGCTTTTCATGACACTAAACATGTTGTGGAACCCTATCTTGACAACCTGCCTGCTCATTCCAAGCAGCAGGATATTCATGTCAATCATTTGAGAGTTGTGTATCTTCGATGTCATCATTTTAATATTCATCTAAATCCCCATAAAAAAAAAAATTGTGTAGAACTTGGCCGACTTTTTGGTTTTATTGTTTCAAAATATGGCATCCGAATAGATCCCTTGAAAATTGAATCTGTCTTGGCCCTTCCTACTCCCACGAACATCATTGAAATCCAAAGTTTGCAAGGGAAGGAAAACTTTCTACATCGTTTCATATGCAATTATGTAGAAAGGACACATGGTTTCATGAGGTTGCTCAAGAAAGATACCCATTTTGTCTGGGATGATTTTGTGCAACGCACATTTGATAATCTTAAGATGCACTTACCCATGCACCAGTGTTGCAACCACCGAATTATGCTAAGAATTATTCCTTGTATGTGGCTGCATCCTTGTCTACTATAGGAATAGTCCTTGTTCAAATAGATGAACATGACCAAGAACATGTGATTTATTACACTAGTAAGAGTCTTCTGGAATCTTAAACTCGATACTCACATGTGAAGAAACTCGCTCTGGCCACGGTCATCGTGGTCCAGAAGTGTCGTCATTATATTTTTGCTCTGCATCACCATTGTTTACACGGATTCCAACCCCATGAAATACGTTCTTACATGTCAAGTGCTTGGGGGAAAATACTCTCGTTGGATCATGATTCTCCAAGAGTTTGAGCTAGAATTCACCAAAAGTACTTCTAAGAAGTCTCTTGTTTTTGCAGAGCTTATATGTGACCTTCCCCATACTACTGAGACTACAGATCCATTTGATTCATTTCCAGATGAGTCATTATTTCTCATTAGTACGATTGATCCATGGTACAGAGATATCATTTTGTATCTCCAGACCTTATGATACCAGCCTACTTCCTCTCAAGATGAATGTCTTTGCGTTCTCCACTAGGCCAAAAGTTACCTTATCTTGAATGATACCCTATACCACTGTTGTGTTGATTCCATTTTACGACGTTGCCTTACACATGAAGATCCTGAGATCATTCTGAATGATTTCCATGCTGGATCTTGTGGCGGTCATCTCTCTAGGTTGGCTACTGCCCAGAAAATATTGCATACCGGGTACTTTTGGCCTTCTATTTTCAAATATTGTATTGAAATAGTCAGGAAATTCCCACGATTTCAAATGTTCACTTCCAAGAAACCCACACATCCAGCTCCACTCCATCTCATTGTAGCAGTTGGCCCCTTTGCAAAATGGGGCATACACTTCATGCATTGTAGACCTACCTCAACCAGGGGGCATGGCTACATTATTGTGGCTGTGGACTATTTTACAAAATGGGTTGAGTCAATTCCCACATGTGCTGAAGATGGTAAGACTGCTGCACTATTCTTATTCAATCGTATCATTGCTAGATTCAGGATTCCTAGGTCCATTGTGACCGACCATGGGTCACATTTTCAAAACAAGATGATGGTAGAGCTTAGTGTAAAATTAGGGTTTCATCACGATAACTCTACACCATACTATCCCTAAGCCAATGGCCAAGTTGAGGCGATAAACAAAGTATTAAAATCAATCCTTCAATGGATGGTATGGTAAGTTAAGTCAAACTGGAATTTACATCTCTTCTCTACACTCTAGGGCCTATAGGACTAGTGTCAAAACTTCCACCGGTTCTACACCTTTCCAATTATTATACGGGTTGGAAGCTACTCTCCTGATAGAGTGTGAAATCCCCTCTTTAAATCTTGTTGTGGAACTATTTCCCAACACTACTATAGATGAATAAAGATTCTTGTATTTAAAGAAACTTGATGAAAATCAACATGATGGTGCCTTAGCTAATGAGGCACATAAACAAAGAATGAAAGTTCAATATGACAGGACTGTTCAACTCCGTTCCTTCAATGAAGGAGATCTGGTCTTGACCTATGACCAGAATCATGATAAGCTGGGGGCAGGAAAATTTGAGTCTATGTGGCATGGGCCCTATATTCTTAATCATGTTTTAGAGAAAGGAGCATATGAATTGGTTGATTACGATGTGATACCTTTGGGAGATCCCCGAAATGGGCTCTACCTCAAAAGATACTATGCCTAGGTCATCTAGCGTAGGGACTTTGAAAAGATTGTTTATAGTTTTCTGCATGTCTTAATATTTAAGAGGTGTGTCTTTTGTGTGATTTAAAATGTTTTTTTTTGTAAAACCCTACTTATGCACATCTTTTTTCGGATGGACAGATGACTTCCTTCATTGGTTTTGCTGATGGCGCTCATCAATATACACTTAACCTTGCATCAGCAGCTTGGGTACTGTACTCTCCTACAAGTGAGTTGGTGAGTTTAGGGGGTATTATTTTAGGCCCTTCCACCAAAAATCTAGTGGAATATCAAGCTATGATCGGACTATTGAGCGAATCCCTAGCTAATGATGTAAGGGAAATTAGGGTTTACCTAGACTCTAAACTAGTTGTTCAACAGCTTAATCGAGTCTACACCATTAGAAATCCCATTCTTCTTCATACTTTTTGGAGTGTTAGGTTGTTAGAGAGGTCTTTTGAGCAAGTTACATATCAACACATTCCAAGACATTTAAATGTTGTTGTAGATTCCCTAGCTAACTATGTCTTAGATTGGTATATTGCTCATTTTTTTAGTCCATTTGAAACATACAAAACACATGTAAATTCATAAGTAGATAAATCATTCCACACATCACATTTTTCCACACAAAACTATAAATATAAGATTTTTGTCATATATATATATATATATATAAAGTTGCAGCACCGAGATACAAAATTTGGGCTGAAGCATCTCTAGCTTTCAGTTCGCGTTCAGGACCATAAAATGTTCAGAATACATATACATAGGGAAAAATCTGAATCTTTGGAGATTTCAGTAATACATATACAAAAATTAAAAATCAAGGCAGACTAATCATCATGATGCTCATGGTAGCATGCAATGGCTTGGGCCACTCTGTGGAGCAGCCTAGAGAACCATCCAAAGACCCTTGTAGTATGGCACTAATAACATCTAGGTACCTCATCAGTGGTCATGTCAGGGATACCCACAGTCAAGTCTTGCAGGTTCTCCTTGAGATATCTGAGTTATTCCTCATCTTCAGAGTGGTATACCATCATATCCTTGGTACTTGCTCACCTAGCAATGGGTGACATCCCATCTAGATGGACAGATCCAATGTCTGCATGAAAACATTTTTTTATCTTAGTACTACAAAAATAAAAATGAAATAAAATATAAAATTTAAAAACACAAGTGGATAATGTTTTCATGCTGACATTGGATAATGTTTTTATCTTGTCTTACCTTGGTCATCCCATACTTATCCGTTAGGTAAAGCCAGCTTTGGGTCATTACGAAAGTCTGTCCCTTCATAGGCATAGTCCTCCACCATAAGTAACTGGTTTCTCAAATAGAGAAAGAAACTTGACCCGTAGATAACTTTGGGCCCTCCACCTCTAAGGTGGGGCATGGCTGCAACCCATGCAAGCATCCTCGGATCCGCAGGATCAAATCTGGTAATGGTCACCTGTGGCCTTATGTGAGGTACCTGCTGTAAGATAAAGGACACTACCACTGCTCCATAGCCAAATTGTTTCAGCGTTCCTCTTTTGCACTTGTTTAATTGACTCTTTAGACACACCAGCATGCCTTCACACCAGTTGAAGACAGTGGGATCCATGCACTGCAAAGCATATAGCATATGTGATCTGCTGGTAAGGTGGGAAATCCTAGTACCTGCCACCTTGCTGATGGTATACACCATTTTCCTCAAGGTAAGATCTACTAGGGACTTGATCTATAGCTTCCCTGATTGGGACTCTATACTTAGTGAGTAGTGTTGATCAATAATATCATCCAAGGATCCTTCCCCTTCTCGTGCTCCAGATAGAACTACTGGGCTTCTCCTCATAGACAAACTGGTCAGAAAGTAAATATCCTTAACCTCTATAGGTAGGATATGGACTCCCACCACAAAATGATCTTGGTTGGGATCCCACATATCTATGATATATTCTAGCAGTTGGATATGTTCTTTCATTCTAGGTATCCAGAAATAATTAAGAAGCCCACAGTTTCGTAGAGCCTCGATGGTGGTTTGATCATTTGCCGCCTGGTTGTCTGGGACTTCATGCTCCCTCTCCTTCCAAATTACCATGATGTACCTGTAACATGCCAATTTTGTAGTCAGAAAACATGTCATGGTTAAAACGAAGAAAAGTAAATAAAATGACAAATTGCAAAGCAAGATAAGAAATATGGAAAAATTGTTTTTAGGGTGGACTAGGATTTTTATTTTTCTTCTTTTTCTTCTTACGGCGCTGTTTGCTTTCATGCATAGAGCACTGTGGCGCCTCTGCATGTGGTTCACAGAGAGTTGGGCACCTATCTGCTGTGGACAAAGCGTCTACAGTGCTTCTATCCCATCTTGACCAAGCACCGTCGGGGGTGCTACCCAACAGCCAAAGACCTCAAAAAGAAAAACTTCACCTTTTAATGTGGCTAAAAACCTCTATTGAGATGTCAATCCTATACCCTATCATTGCAAAAGAAAAATATGCCTTCTATCTTGTCTTTTAAACAATAAAAAACATTTTAGGAACTTGGAAATAAATAATGCAAAAGAATAAAAAGGACATTTATTGAGCATGGAAAGAGAAAATGATCAAATACTTACCTCTTTTATGGATAATGAAGAAACAATGAAGTGAAATGCCCTTGCCAAATCATAGGAGGAAATATTGCTATCAAAGCCAACTTCGAAAACTCACCAAATGGTAAAAAAAAGTGGTAAAAATAACTCAACTACCCTTTCTATTTATAGAATATTTGGAGTTTTCAAAAATACATTGTAATTTATTCGATTTTGAAATCCAAATTATTTTGGTAAAAGTGGGTTTTTATTTTTTATTTTCTATAGTTTTGAAAAATGGCTTTTAATGGTGTATTTGCATTTTTTCAGGTAAATATTGGGTCATGGTTACATTTTAATCTATTTTTGTCTTTTTCGAGCTTAGAGCAGAACTGAAAAAGTGCTGAGCGTCGTTTACACTTTTTACATGCTCATTAAAATTCCAATAGAAAGGTGTCGAGTCTACTTTTCGCTTTTTCATACTCGTTAAAAGTGGATTATGAAAAAGGAACCTAGTTTGAGAGTTATATTTAAGCTCTTTTCAATTTCCTCAAAACACAAAAATTTTTCCAAGCGAACTTGTTTCGTTCACGCTTGTAAGAGAATCAATTGGTCTACTAGTTGGGGGTAGGTTATCTCTTTTTCAAACCAACTAGCCCTATTTAAAAAAATGGACCTTTTGGAGTCTTCTTAGTCATTTCAGACTCTCTAAAAATGAAATGACAAATGAGTTTTCTTTCATCATACTCATAAAACTAAATGATGAGAAACCCTATTCGGGAACGAACCCCTCCCTTCTCAGGTTGGTGAAAAATATGAGAATGGACTCATCGCTCGATGAGCTTCAACAAGTGTTTGTTACCCTCTTTGGACTCGTAAAAATGAAAAGAGGCACTCACCCTTTGAGGTGGGGAAATTAAAAGAAAGGGGAATGGTTTTCATTTGTTTATATGGCAGTAATGTATAGTCCACCTTTGAACATGGCACCTATCTACATTTGCAAATATGAATAGTTGGGTTTTCAGCTTGTCTCCGAGTCAATCCATTTTTGTGAGTCACCCTACTCCTTTGAGTCAATTAAAATAATGCATTGTCATATTCCTTGCATTACACCTAGTTCTATTCTCGGTAATTCAATGCTTCCAAGTCATGTGTCATGCCGCCAAATTGTTCAAAGGATGTCTCTCCTAGAAAAATAACTCATCAGTAACTTCACTTGTCCTTAAAAGCCAGTCATGTCTGAGTCGGTCTTGTTACTTTGAATCAACTTTTGTTCCTAGTTTCGTGTCACTGATGTGGGAATCATCATGGCCCTCCTATGATAAGTCTATTCCTATCGACTTCAAATCCTTATCCAAGAATTAGACCTAGAAACCTAGACAGTACCTTGGGCCTGCATGCCTCAATGGTGGGTTACCTCGCTTTCAACATGAGTTTACATCATTGAATATTGATTGAAATATCTCATCAAGTGTTCTCCTTCAAGTCCTTTATTCACATTCAATGGTATGTACTGAGATACCTTGGGAATCATTGAAATCAATGGTGGTTTCCCTCGCACTTGTTAATAGTTTACATCATTAGTTGGTAATCAAGTGGTTTATACCATGTTCGACATCAATACATTGTAATCACATGGTTATATTCATATCATTGGGGGATCGGAGTGAATACCCTGAGTGGTTAGGATAATACCATCATTTCCTATTCTCAAGTTGCATTTGGAGATCATTCAAAGTCATGACATGGATCCACATTGTATGTTTGGTGGTTGTGTTCTGTATTGAGGTTGAGAGACATGGATCTACTTTGTATATTTTGTATCTATGTCCTACCTCCTGTAATAATTATTCATGGATATACAGTGTATTATTGGTAGCTATGATGTGGTCATCATCATATATCTGTAGTGTATTGGTCCGTAGCTATGATTGGTTTAGATGAGGTCATTTACTGGTCCTGTATGAGTTTGTCTCGCTTTTCCTTTGTATCAAATGGAAAACTTTGCAAACTATTTCACCTATCACCCTCTTCTAGCTTCATACTTTGGGGGGAATTCTATTGCACCTGGAAATCTCACATTGCTTAGTAGCCTCCATCAGAATTTTACTTTGCCTTTCAAACTCCCAGAAATCTTGACTTGATTCATCTTGGTCACTTTTTTCCCTGGCCTAGAAGGGATGGTGCTTTCTTATGTTTTGCACAGAGCGTCAGTGACGCCTGACCTAGTTGAGCAAAAGGCGTTATTTTCCCTCTTCTTTGGAAAAAACCCTAGGTCGGTGCTTCTTTCAGTTTAGCTAAGAGCATATGTGGTCAGTAAATGGGAAAAAAACATGTTTCTAGAAGCTTCCATGTGGAAATATCCATAGGGTTAGTTCCTATATGCTTTGGAGAGGTGGCATTCATCTTCCTCACCTATAGGGATGTGTAGAAGGAGCAAGTCGAAATAAGTCGACTTGAACGAAGACCGACTTAGTCGATCAGCCGACTAAGTCGAGGGACCGGCTTAGTCGATCAGCCGACTAAGTCGGTCGGCTGAGTAAACACAGTGATTAGAGTCTGTTAACTAATAGTCATGTCGGTTCGGTGAACCGACAGGTAGTTATGATTGTAACTGTTTGTAACTTGTATATATTAGGCTGTTGAGCCTCACAAGAACTAAGTTCAGTTCTTGGCTTTGTATGATCTATCGAGAATAATATAATCTATTTATCCTATCTGTTCTTGTCTCTTGTATCTTTGTATATTCTGTATATTTTTGTATGTATTATTAGTAACCTTATGTGATCTGTAAGATTACAACATTGGTTCCGTTGCCGGTAGTACACAACTGGAGTATATGCTCACACATGATACCAGAGCAGGAGATAAAGGACTGGTGGGAGCGAAAAATTGCTAACTATCTACAAAATTACGCGAGAAGGAACAGATTGACAGTCGCAGAAGCAAAAGCCAGATTTTTCACTGAGACTCACGAAAAGTTTGTCGAATCCGTGCCACATCTACTGAAGCAGCTTTTGGATGAGAAAACTAGACAAGACTAAAGAAGAACAGTTACTCCAGAAACTAATCCGAGGCGGCCGTACGAATCTATCGGAGTGGTTCGAAAAGATAGCCGACGACTTCTGTGAGGAACAAGCAGTCGAAGACAGGACTTCTGTGGAAACCGTCCGACAGAAATTTTTCACAGAATTTACTGATCAATTCTTATGTTCCTTACCGGCTTTATTGTTCAAGTTTTTAATAGAGAAAGGAGCAGGGCACATTGTTGAACCTCGACCTCTATTACGTGAACCACCCTCAAACACTAACTGGGCAGAGAAGCAGAAGCAGTGGGAAAAATTCATTGCTGAAAGGGAGTGGGAGTACTTCCTGAGCAAATAAGAACTATCCGAGCTTTCTAAAAAAGCGTTGGGTAGGCTATGGGGGGGTAGATGGTCGTGTGTCGGACATCGAGCATAGTGGATCCTAGTCAACCAGAGTCGTAGTCACTAGTAATGCATAATCGACCGAAGAGGAACTGAAGGCATAGTATTGTACTATATTATGTCGAACATTAAGAGAATCAAAAGGGATGAAAGACAGAAGAAAAGGGAAGCTAGATGAGAAAGGGCTGCAGAGCTGCAGCAAAACCCTAGGGAGACCGACCATGATGAAGTACCGCCAGAGTCGGGTCATGACCGACGCAGAGAAGGCAAAGAAGAAGAGGCATCCCCTGAAGATGATGAAATGTGGATAGAGCAGCCAGAAGCTCTCCAACTAATTGTTCCCAACGAAGGAGTGACCCTTTCCCCAGTAAATCCGCGTACCAGAATACAAACTATTATTGAAGATGACCTTCGACTAAGAGTTGGCGACATTACACTCTGGAGCCGACTAGGAGATGAACCATACCCGGGTCGACATCTGGTCATACGTCGACCGATCGAAGGTAACTGGGTGACCTTTCAAATGGCACATTCCTTTCGAAGTATCCACTTGCTCCTGCCGACACATGAAGGAGCACCCCCCCTGCCACATACAGCTATCGAAGACATACAAGAATCGGACCTGCGCACACAAAATTTCAGTGGAACACCGACACTACAAATACACAACAATCCACTGTTCGGAGACAAAGGATCGACCTCAGACGACAGCATAAGTTCGGTCGACAAAAACTCCGTAGGTTCGACCATATCATTGACCCCACCACTTTCACCGACCTCTAAACCACCACCTCCTCCACCTCCACCTTCGACATCATCAGAGAGTAGTGACAGTGACTCCGACATGGGTCACGGATCTGCTCAGATTCCCCTTTATGAGGGTGACGAAGACCCCAGATGACATTGGTTTGTCTGCGAGTCGATAGGGGAGGCTAACAAAGTAACAGAAGAAGACCGACAGATAGCCCAGTTCGCAGGAGCCCTTCGGAAAAGAGCTCTCACATGGTATATGACATTTACCGAAAGGCAACCTAGAGCAACAAAATCAGAGATAAAGGTGTAATTCCTATCATTTTTCAAGACTCCAGACGCTAAACACCTGGCAGCCAAGAAGCTGAAGACGACCCAACAGAAGCCAGGAGAAACAGTCCGCGATTACGATAAACGATGGAAGGATCTATTGAGTCAGTTGGACTATGTCATCGATGAACAATTACTCATTCAATGGTTCCTTGCAATAATTTCATAGAAAGTTCGCCGACACATCAGTCTGGAGACCTTCAAGTCGTATGAAGATGCGTTGACAAAAGCATTGCAGGTCGAGATGGATGAAGACATACCTGCCTGCCCGACTGACCACCGCTTGGAAGAACAGCTAGAAAATATGCAGAAGTCCTTGAAAGAGCTCACACTTAAGAACCAAGACATCTGGTGTACTAACTGTTCAACAGCCGGACATACAAAAGATAACTGTCGACAGCAATTCAGTCGACAAGATGTCCGTTTTGTACAGACAAAGGCGTTTTGCGACATCTGCCAGGAACGAGGAGACCATTCCACCGCCGACTGTCCTTACAATATGAAGAATGGAAAAGCTTCATGGTGTGCTATCTGCGAAACTGCAAATCACAACACGGCCGACTGCCATCTTAACCTCAAAAATAGACAAAACTACCAGGCCGTCTACCAGACTAATGCTGTAGCACAGAACACAGAGCAGAACAATAATAATAACCAGAATGGGCAACAAACTGATGGCTTACGCTACGACCGTCGGAATGACAATCGACGACCAGGGTTTGGAAGAACAGGTCGATTCGTTGGGAATCGAGAAATACGAAGTCGTCGACCTACTCAATGCTTTATTTGTTACAAAGAAGGGCACAGATGCGCAGACTGTCCGTACAAGGACAGGACTGATCTTAAATTTTGTACACATTGTGGTGTAGGCGATCACTCCTTGGAGGATTGCCCTACAATGTTGGAAAAAAATTAGTAATAAAAATAATGTTAATGTCTTGTCTTGTGTCCAGAAGAATGATGTCATAACTACTAAGAATTTGCACATCGTCACTCGACAAGGCACTAAAACTGAGCCTGATAATCCTCAGATTAGTAAGATCACACACACAAATACATACCCTGACCCTTGCAAGGAACAACACACATATCAGGAAGCCACAAACATATTTACAAACCTTGCACAACACGAAGACGTTAGTCATAGTCGACACGACTCGACCCAGCACTTAACCCATCTCATTCAAACAGATAAATCTGTCGGTCAGTTCATTGATTTATTGCATCAAATCAAAA
>LPNX010017041.1:2770-21456 GCA_001517045.1 Pseudotsuga menziesii
GGAATTAAATTCCGCATCCAACGTTCTCTTCCACTTGAAATTTGAGTAAGAACATAGGGATATATGTCAAAAATACGAACAAAAAAAGTAGTTTTCTTTTANAATGAGTACCCATACTGCATACTTTTGACAGACCCCGCTACCCCAAAAACTAGAAATACCTGAAAAATGTGATGATGACATCATCATCATGTTTTTTCAGGTATTTATTATTTTTGGGGTAGAGGGGTCTGTCAAAAGTATGCAGTATGGGTACTCATTGGATGTGGAATTAAATTCCGCATCCAACGTTCTCTTCCACTTGAAATTTGAGTAAGAACATAGGGATATATGTCAAAAATACGAACAAAAAAAGTAGTTTTCTTTTATGAGAAATATGTCAATTCAACCATTATGGTTGACTCATTTTATTGAAATTCTATTGGTTCTTGAATTCCAACTCACAAAAATTATTGTTCGCGCATTTTCTTATAAGGCCCACTTTAGACCCCAAATTTCCTCTAATGTACATTGAGATAGCATGGGACGCCATGTTGTTCATAGAGGAACTAGTTGATTGTCCTTTGTTTTCATAAGTACATATACTTGTTACAGAATCTAGAAGAGAGTTCCGTGAGGAAGTGATTGCTTGCATTCTATTGCATGGGGTGAACCAGCTCGAGGGTGGAGTGGAGCGATGAGCCTAGTTTCTTTCTCCTATGGTTGGGAGGAGTTGACTCTCTAAGTGTTTTTCTTCATAATTATTCCAAGTATACTTCTCGAATTATTTTCAAGTAGGTCACCCTAACGTCCCTTATACTTGTTTATGTTCCTTTTATTGATTATCAATTTCTGAATATTTTGGGGTCATTACATTATGATATCAGAGCATAAGGTTCAAATCTCGGACATGGTGGATCATCATTTTCTTTCCCTCATTAGAGGTGAGATGTATTTTTATATTAGAAAATTTATGCAATGTGTTTCACTAGTCATGCATACCCCCTCACCATGATAGAGACAATAATGAAAAGAAAAAAAAAACCCACAATTATTCATCTACGTTTCGTCTGGTTGCAGTTCAAACCCTTCCCCTCCAAACCCTCGTTATTATGGTTTTTTTTACCCTCGTTATTATGTTTTTTTTTTTTTAAATGGACAAGGTAAGCGCTCGTCATTCTCAACAAATGTGTTATTTTCGGCTTCTCATATTTAAGGTGAATCAGTAGTACCATCAAGGATTTGGGCTTGCATTTGGAAAATTTTCATGTTTGGTTATCTTTCCTTTTGATTTGCAGTTTTAGGGATACCATTTGATTCTCACAGTGCTCATATGAAATCCCACTGTTATGCAGTGACACCCCATGACCTCTCAAGAATTCTTGGTAGCTGGAAAATGCCTATGAGTGGTCGGTCACATTGAAAACTTAACCTAACACAACAAAAAAATGTATAACATTTGGTTTTCCGCACGCCTTGAATAAAAATTGGATGGTACTTATATTAGGTCATTAATGCTGGTGATATACCAAGGTGTATGATGGAGGATCGGCCTTATGGCTCCTATTCTTACCTCTTTAAGATTTATAGAGAAAAAAGGGATCCAAGAATCTATAATAATACTACTGCTACTTACAATAACATTTCAATTCACCAATTTTTTGGTTGAATACCAGACACCTAAAACAATGGTGGTCATGCTCAGATTGCATCTTCCTTCAGAGATTCCTGTTGTAGGATGTGAGATAAATCCATATGTGTTATGTTGGTTCCCTGACAATACAATCGTTAACGATGACATTTCCACATATGGATATTACTTGAGATACAAATGGTATCGTGTTCAAAGTGACAAGAATGTTGGGATCTATACTGTGTATCCATCGGAGTGAGCCCCTCAACAATGTTTATATTTTTTCAAGGAAAAGTTACCTGTTGCTAAGAGATATCACTACTCAGAAAAGTGCTTCTCGGATTCATGGCATCATCCTTGTGCATTGCATGCACAAGTAGTAGATGTTGTTGTTGAAGAGAGTAATCTCACCTGTAGTTAAGTTAGTGAGTTAGGTAACCCATCGTATTTACTCACCTGTAGTATTCGCCCATGGTATTGTTGTTTTCTATTTCCTTTTTAATCTACTCTTAATAATGAGAAGGAAATCAATTGCCCGTAGTGTTTCTGTTACTTCATTCTATTCTTTCACATGGTATCAGATCTTACAGCCTGGTCCTTCCATTGTTGGGGTAATCCTTTTCACAAAGTGGAAAGCACTATATGGATCTATTGCCTACAGAGCTACAACATTCTTTTTTTTTTCCTCTATTTTTTTAATTATTTTTTAGATCTGATATTTGGGTTTTCCCTAAACCTAAAAAAAAATGTGGAGCTCTATGACACTGAATCCGTTTTTGTTTCTCTCTTAAGGAATGGAGCTCCATCTATTTGGATCTACAACCTCCAAATCCAAATCGTGACGCACATATTTTGTTTTAGATATTATATTGCTCAGGGTTTCATTTTTGAAGCTACTACCATTTTTTTTAGTTCTGATGTGATCTGCATTGATTTTTAAAAAAAGAGATCTCCATTGTTTTCTAGAGATCTCCATTTGAAGCTATTGCAAAATTTTTCCAGATATCTCCATTGTTTCAGATCTCCATTGCTCGGGAATTTTTTTTATGGCAAAGATACGTTGCATTAATTAAAAAAAAAAGCATTACCTCTCTTGGGCACCGATCCTTTCACATAGGAGAAAAGCGGTGCCACCGCTTATATTGAGGAGGCAAGAAGTGGTACCACCGCTTTGCCTGTGTTTAGAGAAAGCAGTGAACTACCAGGACTTGCACCATTTCCGGTCATTGTGCCCCCCCACCGCCCATTGTCTTTGCACTAGGAGCGGTGCTGTCTTTTTTTTTTCAAAAAAAAAATGGATTTTTTTTATTAAAAAAAAAAGGTATTTTTTTATATTAAAAAAAGGGCTAAGCAAAGCATTTTTTTTACTTAAAAAAAATCAAGGGAAAATATTTTAATTTTAGTCATATCCAATGGCTAATACAAGCTCTTTGAAGCCAATATCCGGACCTATTCTAACTAGATCTAACTATGAATTTTGGTATATCAAAATGAAGACATTTATACAACTCAACAATGTTGGGATATGCTGGAAACTGAGTTTAAAGAACCTGAAGCAACTGCTTTGGCCGCAATGAATAATACTCAGAAGAATGCTCTTGAAGCTTGCCAAGACCGAGATCTCACAGCCACATGGATGAACCAAAGTTTCATTGAGGAGTCCATTTTCCAATGGATCTTAGGTGCTACCTGTGCACATCAAGCTTGGAAACTGCTTGCATCGGCCTACAAGGGAACCGATCGTGTTAAAATGGTAAGACTACAAACCCTATGCCTTCAATTTTAAAGTTTGAAGATGAAAGAGTCAGAAACTATGGATCGGTTCATAACTAGGGTTTCGAGTATTGTGACCCAATTCCAAACATATGGTGAACCGCTAGAACAAAAAATCAATGTTCAAAAGATTGTTCGATGTCTCACCAAGAAATTTGCTATGGTAGTGACTGCCATAGAAGAAGAAAAAGATCTATCTAAGTTCACCCTAGAAGAATTGACTGGATCTCTTCTATCTCATGAAGCATGATTCACTCAAGAAGAAGAATCGTTGACCAATGCATTCAGCACTCAGGCTTCTTTCAATAGAGGTTGAGGTAGAGGAGGACAAGGTAGAGGAAGCATTATAGGAAATTTGGGGTCTAAAATGGGCCTTATAAGAAAACGCGCTGACAATAAATTTTGTGAGTTGGAATTCAGGAACCAATAGAATTTCAATAAAATGAGTCAACCATAATGGTTGAATTGACATATTTGTCATAAAAGAAAACNTCCATGTGTTTTTACTCAAATTTCGCATGCCTTGAATAAAAATATGAGCTCTTTGAAGCCGATCTCCAGACCTGTTCTAACCGGATCTAACTATGAATTTTGGTCTATCAAAATGAAGACATTTCTACAACTAAAAAAATGTTGGGATATGGTGGAAACTGAGTTTAAAGAACTTGAAGCGACTACTTTGGCCGAAATGAATAATACTCAGAAGAATGCTCTCAAAGCTCGTCGAGACTAATATCTCATAGCCACATGGATGATCCAAAGTTTCCTTGAGGAGTCCATTTTCCCATGGATCTCAGGTGCCACCTGCGCACATCAAGCTTGGAATTTGCTTGCATCAGCCTACAAGGGAACCGATCACGTTAAAATGGCAAGACTGCAAACCCTACATATTCAATTTTAAAGTTTGAAGATGAAAGAGTCAAAAACTATGGAGCAGTTCATGACTAGGGTTTCAAGTATTGTGACCCAATTCCAAACCTATAGTGAATCGCTAGAACAAAAAATCAATGTTCAAAAGATTCTTCGGTGTCTCACCAAGAAATTTTCTATGCTAGTGACTGCCATAGAAGAAGCAAAAGATGTGTCTAAGTTCACCCTAGAAGAATTGACTGAATCTCTTCTATCTCATGAAGCATGATTCATTCAAGAAGAAGAATCATTGACCAATGCATTTAGCACTCAGGCTTCTTTCAACAGAGGTCGAGGCAAAGGAGGACGAGGTAGAGGAAGCATTAGAGGAAATTTGGGGTCTAAAATGGGCCTTATAAGAAAACATGCCAACAATAAATTTTGTGAGTTTGAATTCAAGAACCAATAGAATTTCAATAAAATGAGTCAAGCATAATGGTTGAATTGACATATTTGTCATAAAAGAAAACTAAATTTTTTGTTTGTATTTTCGACATATCTCTGTGTGTTTTTACTCAAATTTCTAGTGGAAGAGCTCGTTGGATGCATAATTTAATTCTGCATCCAACAAGTACCCACAATGCATACTTTTGATGGACCCCTCTACCCCAAAAATAAGGAATGCTTGAAAAAATGTGATGGTGACATCATCATCACATTTTTTTCAAGTATTTCTTATTTTTGGGGTAGAGGTGTCTGTCAAAAGTATGCAGTGTGGGTACTCGTTGGATGCAAAATTAAATTTCGCATCCGGTGAGCTTTTCCGCTCAGAATTTGAGTAAAACCAGAGGGCAATATGTCGAAAATACGAACAAAAAAAGTAGTTTTTCATTCTTCCTCCAAAATTAATAACTATTATTTTATTATTTTCCTTAGGAGGCCCATTTTAAACCTTAAATTTCCTCTAATGAAGAGGCATATGGTCTCGATCTACAGAAGACAGAACCTGTCACAATCATGAACACTCAAAGCATTCAGAACACTCTCACAACTCTCAAGGTCATAGGGGAAGAGACAAGAGATGGACCAATAAGTCCAATGTTCAGTGTAACTACTACAAGAAGTATGGGAACTATGAATGAGAATGTAGACAGAAGCAAGCGGACCAGAACAATAACCAAAACAATAGCAGATCCAATGTCTCCAAAGAAGAAGAAGGCTCGTCAGAGGTGATGTTTATGTCTTATCAAGCAACTGAAGAACACTACAGCTAAGATCTATGGCTACTAGATAGTGGCTGCAACAATCTCATGATAGGTAATAAGTCATTATTCTCTAGTCTGGATTCCTCTGTTGTCACTAACATAAAGCTAGGAGATTACTCTCTGGTTCCAGCAAAAGGAAAAGGTATTATTCCTGTACTTAGTAATCAGAATGAAAAAATGTCCATTCATGAGGTGTTTTATGTACCTCATTTGACTGTAAATTTGATCAGTATAGGTCAGTTACTTCAGAATAAGTATGATGTTAAGTTCCATGATACATATGGTCCTATCTCTGATAAACCTCCCAGTAAGAGACTCATAGCCAAAGTTGAAATGACAAGAATAGAATCTTTCCTCTTAGTCTTAGGAGTGCTGACCTTCCACATCATGTAGTTCATATAGTTGTCTAAACATAATGTATTTCATAGAAAAAGAAAACACATTGACACTTGCTATAATTTCATTCGTGAGTTAGTCAATGAAAAACAAATTTCTTTATTGTTTTGTGGCTCTAAGGAGCACTTAGCTGACATGTTCACCAAACCACTGGGAACATCTGCATTTGTATATCAGAGAGAGCACTTAGGCATAGAAAGTGCTGATGATGTACTACTAGTTGCGATTAAGGGGGTGTGTTGAAGAGAATAATCTCACCCATAGTTAAGTTAGTGAGTTAGGTAACCAACAATATTTACTTACTTGTGGTATTCGCCCATAGTATTGTTGTTTTCTATTTCCTATTTAATCTACTCTTAATAATGAGAAGGCAATCAACTTCCTGTAGTGCTTCTGTTACTTCATTCTATTCTTTCACAATTGTACGTGAAAATGGATATGATAATGATGAATTACTTGGTTAGTTTGTAGAAGTGTGTTGGGAGTGCTTGCTACAGGAAGAATAGTTCGTCCAACTTTTGGCACTTGAATTCAAGTTGCAGGGATGAATAATGGTTCCATTTTTTTTCAAGAGTTGCAAATAGTGCAGAAAGTGTTGGTGGAGAGACATGGTATGAGGTTGGGCATTCAAAGAAATATACACTAACGACAAAAGATGTAGGCCATGTTTTGAAGTTGGAATGTGTCGCCACAGATGTAACCATTGTTAAATAATTTTCCCCTGCAAGTAATTTGGTCACTGCTCATGTTATTCCATCCCCTTCACCTACCCAATAGTGTTTAATATTAGTGAATGGTGTTGATGCGAATTTTGAGCTAGGAACCTGTACTGGATTTTCAGGAAACTTTATTGTACTCTCATATAATGTGCCTACATATCTATATGCTACTTACGACATATACACATATTACCCTCCTTGGGATCTTTCATGGAAATATTGTCGACATAACGTGTTGTGAGAAATTATTGGCTATGATGCAGACTACAGTGAAATTAATATGCAGTCATGAGAGGCAACAATATTTCTTTCAAAAATTACTATTCAACAACTGATTCAATAGAAATTTGTCTACCCTTCAATGAAGACCTATAGAAATTTTTAGATGCGCTGACCATTGTATTAACTACCACATTAAGCTCATATTATTTTACTACTCCAAGTCATGATTTAAACTGCAACTTGATTCTTGGGACGGGTCAGCTAACTATAGATTCCTAAACAATCTAGCTCCATAATTAAGGGTCGATTGAGATATATTGGTTAACTGACAAGAGGTTTGGATTTGTAGCCCAGTAATTATGGAACCCCGTAAATTATACGATGGTGAATAAATTAATCGAGTTGTTGCACGGATTCTTCCGAACATTATGAATAAGTGCAGGGCCAATAGCATTATTGGAATGGAAAAGATAGAAAATATGTTCAAATTTGACCTCGGATCATCTTCCAACCTTGACCAAATATGGATTATGTATTATTCTGCAAAAAAATTATTGTGCATTATAAAGACGATGGTTCATTCACAATATTTTCCATTTACTTTTTCGTTACATTTCAAAATTTTGATTGAAATGCCTTTAAACCCTCGATCTGGAGTAACAGTGTTGTGAATTAAACGTTTCTGCACCAAATTCTGTTGTTTGTTTTTTCTATTTATTTTCTTGTCAATGTCAATTTTCTAAGGTTTTTGGTCAATGCTTTTTCCTTGATGTGGTTATCGTGAAATTCTACAAAAGCTTTGTCCCTTTTGAAATTTTGCAAAACACATTTTCTATGCGAAATTTTAATGTAATTTGTTGCAGTGAGGGAAAGCCTTAAATGATTATGTCAAAGCTAAATTTTCTTCGTTACTATCCCAATTTCAACTTTACAGGAGGATTTATGGTTCAGATTAATTTATAAAGAAAAAACTTTTTATGATAAATTTGTAGATGAATTAGTCCATGGAATGTGAATTTGGTTGGCCAAGAGATTTCTCGGGGGTGGATTTCTTGTACTAATTTTTTTCCCCATCGCCTATCTATTTGGAGTTTACCACTTTAAATATTCACTGCCATTTTTTATTTTGAGTGCATAGCATGGCTATCTCCTCAGAAAATAGATGATTATCCTTGATTTCTAAATTTCAGCCTCCGAGAAAATATGGACTCACTAAAGACTATGTATTTGTTCAAATAATTATGTTCTTACAATTATCCTAATTTATAAGTGAACCAACTATTTGGATCATAATAATCTTTCTGAAACATGCTCTCATTTCATCCCATTTTTCCATGGTTATTGGAAAATAATTTCAATAAACTCCATGAAACTATATTGTTTATATTTTAATCATCGCTGCTAGAAATTGTCAGTTGAACAGTTCATGTTTTTGGAACAAACATCTAAGGTATTCCATTTATTACCACACAAAGGTTAAAAGGTTTCATTTTTTCACCGAATCAATATTTCGGCATTATTTACCACTTGTGTGACAACGGGTGGTGCACAGGTAGATCTGTTAAATCTGCACGTAAGGGGAACTTTGCAAGTTCATCGCATTGATTAAAAACTAGATTTTTTCTCATTAGTGATACTATCAGTCTTAGCTAAGCATCATACGCTTATTATACATCCTTCCAACAAACAAGCAATAATTCGTTTGATAATGAATATATCATGTGTCCAACTATTTACCTTATTCTATGAGAAACGCATGACGGCAAGTTACATAGCTTAAAAGGTTTTGGGTCTATATATTTTATTTAAATGTTTATTTGGATGCATTGGAACCATAGTTTCAAAGTATTTTGGTTACCAAATCTAAGTGAAAAATGATAAATTAAATTGTGATTTTTAATCTACATTGAGGAGTTAATAATGCCCAGATATAAGTGCATGGCTAAATAAATTGAGGAATTTTTATAATTATGATTAGTTTAAGGTTATATATAATGAAACTCATTATAAATGAATTTATTTAAATTAAAATAAAGCAAGTATATATTTTATAAACATCTACCGAGCATTTTGATCTAAAGATCCATGGTTCTTGATTCATGATGAGGTATATTGTTTATATGCTTGCCACATGTTTCGATGGTTAGCACATTTGGTTCTTTTACTCGCAATGTAATCTTCACTAGTTTTCAAAGAAAACTGTCTATTGGACTTCATGGCAGGGTTTTTTCTCACGTCTTTGAGACAGAGCGTCATCTTGGTAGTAGTTTATAAGTTAACCAAGAGTGCACATTTCATTCCAGTAACAGACACTTATTATTTCATGATGTGAAAATGGTATTTATAAATAAAATTGTGTGTCTTCACAGAATTCCAATAAAGATAATCTCTCACAAAGACCCTAGGTTTACTTCCACATTTTGGACAAGAATGCAGTCAGCATTAGGGATACAATTGAACTTAACCTCATCTTATCACGTGGGACACAATTTAACATAAGCTCAACTTATCTAGTGGGACATACTTGAACATAAGACATATGTGTGATGATCCTCATCTTTAACTTGTTGACATTCAAGGCACTTAGAAGAAACGTTCACTATATTTCTCTTTATACCTAACCAAAACCAGAGTTTCTTCATGTCTACATACATATTATTTACTCTCGAATGTTCATAGTAATGTGCTCTGTGGGATTCTATGAGGATATTTTCCCTGACATCCCCTTCCTCGGGAATATACATCCTCCCTTGATATCGGAACAATTGATCCTCCTCTAAATGGTACCCATCATACATAGAATATGGTTTCTTCCCACTCTGAATTGTTGATGTTACCTTCAGATACCAACTATCCTTGAGAAGTTATCCCAATATTCTGCTTAGGACATCTGCCACTACATTCTCCTTTCCCTTGATGAATGGAATAACAAAATCATTGTCACTCATAAACTCACTCCACCTTCTCTACCTAGCATTCAAATCCATTTGTCTAAACATATACTGCAAGCTTTGATGATCTGTTTGATGTGTGAAGCTCCTCCCAACAAGGCAGTGCCACCACAATTTTAGTGCTAACATTACCATTGCCAATTGTAAGTCATGTGTGTAATATTACACCTCATGAGGTTTAGGCTTACGATATGCATAAGGTATTACACCAGCTTCCTGTATTAGGACTTCTCCTAAACCTTGCTTCCAGGAATCAATGCATGCCATGAAGTATTTATCCATGTCTAGTACCGCAAAATTTGTGCACTTGTTACAATATTTTTAATATTTCATTTTTTCTAACAATCACTTTTTATTTCTGAGGAAAATGATAAGGTATATGTTTTTGTGGGTGCAACATTTGAGGGCCTAAATGATGGTTTTCTGCAACAAATATTTACAGTCATGTACAAAACATATAGCATTAGTCCAACTCTATTTTTTGAAAATAAAAGTAGCAATTATTTTTATATAAGTATCTAATTGTTCATTCCTCGAAAATGGTACGTCATTTGTCGATGCATCATTTTTAGGTATTAATGCAATAATCATGAAATGGTTTTTTTATAGAATGTATAGGTCAATGTCTTCTAGTGGATCATACATTTTTATAAACTCTTGTGAAATGAAAAAGTTACGTAAGAAACACTAACAACATGTTTTTTGACTTAAGGAGTGATGACACAAGAAAATTAGGAAAAAAATATTTAACAAAAAATAATATTCTTTTAAAAAATTACATATTTGGAATGTGCATAAAAAATGCTATCTATGTCTAAAATTTCATCAAATATGGTTGTGACTATCATGCTGTAAAGAGTGGTGAAATACAAGCATACCTTATACAATAAACTTGAGATGGCCATGTAGAACATGTTGATAAAGCCTTAGAACTTTTTTGGGACCGTCAATTTTTTATTAAATGCTCCAAATCTTCTTTTTCGGTCTCATTGGTAAAATACTTGGGTCACATTGATAGACAAGATATGATAAGAGTGAAACCCAAGAACATTGTAGTAATGAAAGAATGGCCACACCCTCAAACCTTGAAGAGATTACATGGGTTTTTATGTATTATGGGATACTATATGAGGTTTATAAAGAACTATGGTAATATTGAAACCTTACTAGAAAACCTAATCAAGAAAAATTCACTTTGCATGGAACTAGGTTGCAGAACGAACATTCTCATCTTTAAAATATTCCATGTGCAACATCTTGGTCTTAGCTTTTATAATATTTTTGTATTAGTATGTGGTTCCTCTAGAAAATATTTGGGTGTAATTGTTGGTTATCTATGGTCAGACCTGGGTTTATTGTAATGTACCAACAAAACCCCTAGCTCACTGGCCCTTTCGGCGACAGACTGCAGAACAGCCTGAAGTCTCACCTGAAGTGATCCTAGATGGTGTGGCTGAAGACTCATGTGTAGTCAACCAGGTTCTGTAGCATCCTGGGTTTCTCTTGACTCTGGTTAACTAGTGGGATTTCTATTTATAATGCTATATCTCTCCTCCGAGCAGACTCTTCTATGAGACTGACTCTTATCGCATTGCGGATTCTCTAGCGATGCGCAAACCTTCTCTTCTACTTGACTCTTTACCTACAATATCCCACACCGCGGCTCCTCCGGCAGTGCGATATCGCCTTTCTGTGCTGTGATAGCTTCTATGGTAAGATTCAATAAGACACTCCAACTCTCACGATCCAATGACTTTCCTTTTTCTCTTATACTAGCTCAGCTAACATTCACAAGGGTGTTAAACAACTTCACTTCGCTTCTACAGTCTAATATGCTCAACATCTATTGCACTCAACTTGTTGAACTAAATATAGAGGAAACACTTGACACTGTAACTGTTACGGTCTGAATCAAATACTGATAAACTTATATGTAGAATACTTAACACATCCAACTCACATTTAGCCTTCTACGTTACTGTAAACTGAAGGATAGCATACACACATTCATTAACTGTTAGCTAAGCTCATGTAACATGTAACAGATAGCAAATACGTAAACACAATCACATGAAACAGTCACACAACACACTGATTTTACATGGTTCACTTCCACGGAGGAAGCTACATCCACATGAACTGGTTTTTATATTATATCTTGAGAGAGTAAACACAGTTCCACTACAACCTATTATCCAGCTCGAGATCTTCTGGGAAACCCCACGTTCTCAGTTGGAGCCCTTCTCTCTTAGATCTCTTCTCTTTCTATTCTTCTTTCTTCTTACACTCTATTCTTTCTCTCTCTCTCTCTCAATCCCTGCGGATTGTTACATTCATACTCAAGGAGTTGGCTACTGGTTACAGTAAGATAATACAGACTGAATACAAAACCAGAGCTCGACTCTTTCTCAATATCTTACAATACAGATGACTAAAGAACTAGCTATCTTTCTCTCTACTGTCTAACCTTTTACAATACAAAATACATGCTTAAATAGGTGGCCTGAAGGTATTACCCTGGTACAAAACTATGGGCCTATCCCAACAGTAACCCAAAAACCATAACTGTGACAGTCGACGCATTTGTACTTTGAAATGTCGCTTACTGGTTATACTATAGCTCTCTGCAATCTTCCACGCTTCCCGGCGCTGATCGTGGGTATGGGCGTTGCTTCCTCAGTCACTCCCCTTTTTTCCTTTATCTTCAATACCTCAGCCCATTCCTCCTTTTCCTTTATGAGGGTAGCTCAGCCCTCCTGTCTTCGCCGCTGCCTTAAGTGCAGTGGTTGAGCTCTCTCTTCTTGGCCGCTTCAGGTACTGTTTCTTTTGAATTTCTTGTCTTGATATAGTAACTTTTCCTGTAGCTACGGGCCCTACTCCAACAGTCATCTAACACTTACTTGTGGCTCGTCCCTGAGCCACTAACAGCTGGCTTCTCTTGTGGTAGCTTCTCCTTGGATTCCTACGAATTCCTTGCAAATTTTTCTTGAAGTCCTACGACTTCTTTGTCCATAGCTTCGGCACAGTCTTGTACAGCTTTCTCTAAAATAGTATCAACACTTTCCTTAAGTGAGCTCCAGAATAAATGGTGAACCATTTATAGGCTGCAAAATTTCTTGGAACAATCTCACCTCTTGGTACCTTGGTCAGGTTTGTACCATTCACCTCAAATTATACTGGAGCGCTTGTCCGAACAGGTTCATCAAAGCCATCATCATTCTGAATATATGGAAAGTAGATGTCTTTCAGCATACATCTAAGTTGATCTTCATTCCGATAACTTGACTTTACTTGGAGATATGTGCCTTGGTGAAACTTCCATGAGGAGATATGTCTTTTTTTAGCTTTAATGTAACTACCTTCTTTGACATTTCCTGTATCTCTCTCATTTTCAACATCTCTGCTCCATTCCTTTCCCATTTCCTTTTGCTTTTCTGAGCCTCGGATGCCTATTTCTTGGTCCTTTTTACCTTCCGTGAGAAATTCTAGGAAACTCCACACACACAGCCAGGAGCCCTTCTCTTTCTTAGTCTCACTTTTCTTCTTCTCTGCTTTCTTTTTCTCTGCTCTGAGCTGGACTCTTCTACTATCTGAGCTTGACTCCTCATCCTTGGCGTCTCTCTGACCTGTGGTGCACCTAATTTCACAACCTTGGGCAGTGTCGTCATAACAGACAGGAGGCCACCACTTTGGAATCGTCACACAACGTCTTCTAAAGGTTCCTTCTCGGACATACCCACCTGGTGCAATACTCTGGACTGGAAATGGCTACGAAATTGGGGAAACTAGCACTCTGTAACTGAAGTATCTCTGCTCAGGAAAAAATCTTACAAATTGCTCTATAACTCTCAGAAATGGCTAAAGTAACCCTTCTGTGTGAATGATCTATGTACTTATAATGAAGGCGATACTCTCTAAAGCAACGATCACTTAGGCTGGACCCGTCGGCAGCATTTATTACATGGACAAGACAACACCCATCAATTCTATCCTCATTAATTACTGAAAATCCGATCAAATTTCCTTTGAAAATTGTGCACAAGAGCCAGTCTCGACCAAGATTTACCAAATCTGGGAAAATGACTATACTGTTTCCAAATCTAGGGTAACGGATAGCAGTCGTATCTGGTATTAACTGCTTGTCAAAGGGCGAAGTTAATAGCCCATTGTTCCTTTCCAAAATCATCTACATGGCATGGGGGAGCATCGCATTGCCGCGATGTCACACCGCATCGTCCTGAACCAAAAGTTTCACGCCAAGTTGTTGAAAGTCCGCAACGTTCAAAACTTGCGTAAAATAAACACTTTTTTTTTCCGGTGTAGATTAGTTATAGGTGCGATGTCTCCTTTCAACTACAATGGACATCTGCACAGGTAGTTCCCTGCATTAATATTGGGGGGTGGTGTGGCTATCACTATAAATCTTAAGCCTACTACCATTAATGAAAGTAGGAACAAGCTCCCCATTCAGTTTACTGAGCTGAACGGCACCTCCTTCTGTAACTTGTTGAATCTAATATGGCCCCAACCAATGCATTTTAAACTTCCCTGGAAACTTAACAAACTTACTGTCATAAAGGAGAACTAGTTCTCTTGTCTGAAAACCTTTGCTCTTAATGTGCCTGTCATGCCAAGCTTTTTCTCATGCCTTCTGCACTTTTTGATGAAATCCTGCGATAAATCTATCTTCTTCTAAGGCAAGCAGCTGCGCTAACCTGTCATTCATCGTATCTGCATCAACCCTCTTGGTAATTTGAGAAATTCTTAAACTGGGAATAATATATTCCATAGGAATAATAGCCTCTTGTCCATACACCAAGCTGAAAGGTGTGTGTCCTATAAGTTTCTTGCATGTAGTTCTATAAGCCCATAATACAGCATTAACCCTGAGGTCCCAATCGCTTCTTTGGTTGTTACAGATCTTAGTAAGAGCATTTTCTAGAATCTTGTTAAAATCCTCCACCGTACCATTAGCTTGTGGGTGGTAGGGAGTGCTCTTATGGTGTTGTATCTGAAATTCATCCGTCAAGGCCTCAATAGTGTGATTCAGAAAATGTGTGCCTTGATCACTCATCAAAATTACTGGACATACAAATCTACTAATGATGTTTTCAAAAATGAAATGTGCAGTTGTAGCAGCATCACAATTCCTTACTGCTTTGGCCTCTGCCCATCTGGTGAGGTATTCTGTTCCTATGATGATGTATCTCGCACCAGATCATTTTTCAGGTGAGTTGATAGGACCCATGAAATCTATAGCCCACTTGTCAAATGACCGCAGCATGATCTATGGTCGCAGCAGCATTTCATCTCTCCGCGAAGGTTTTCCTACCCTATGGCAGATATTGCAGCATCTGCAAAAATCCTTACTGTCTTTGTGCAAAGTAGGCCACCATAATCCTGCAACTAGAATTTTCTGCACAGTCAGCTTTCCTGCAAAATGACCTCCTGCGGTACCTGAATATGCTTCCCTGGTAATGGCCTCTTTCTCATGCGGCCTCATGCATCTGCGCAGGACTTCATATGGACCTAACTTGTATAATTGTCCTATGATCAAAGTGAAATCTGTTGCTTTCACAACTAACTGTTTCTTCTGCTGCTTAGTAAACTCAACTGGTGCCCACCCTGTAGTGAGAAAGTGGATAATATCTTCATAATACTCATCTGCGATCTGGATAGAAAACAATTTTGCATCTGGAAAATTATCTTCTAAATTACTTGGTTCTTCTCTTGAGTCTATTCGCGATAGATGATCAGGTCCGGCATTTAATTTTCCTGGTTTTACAATAATTTCAAAATCATACTCCTGAAATAAGAGTAACCATCTGCAGATCCTTCCCCCTAACACTGGTTTATTGACCAAATACTTTAAAGCGGAATGGTCAGTGAACATCTTGAATGAGGCACCCAGCAGGTAGTACCTGAACTTCTATAGAGCATACACCATAGCTAATCCTTCTCTTTCTGTAGTGGTGTATTTCTTTTCTGCGGTAGATAACTTTCTGCTGGAGTACGCGATAGGGTGATCAATACCCGTTTCTCCTGGATGTGTTAAGACAATCCCTAGTGCGATGCCAGATGCATCCACATGTACCTGAAATGGCTTGTTCCAATCTGGGAATACTAAGATAGGTGCTGTAACCATCCTATCTTTAAGAGTGTCTAAACTTTGCTGGCATTCATCATTCCATAGGAATTGCATGTCTTTCTTTAACAACTTTTCCATAGGTGCTGTGATCTTTGCATAGACATTGATGAATTTTTTATAGTAGCCGGTATGACCAAGCACTGTCCTCAATTGCTTGACTGAGTTGGGTGCTGGAAGATTTACAATGATGGCAATCTTTGCAGGATCTACCATCAAGCCTTGTCTGCAAACAATATGACCCAACAAAATACCAAATGGCGCACAAAATATACATTTCTTCAAGTTAATAGAAATCTGATATTGCCTACATTTCTCTAACATGAGCCTTAAATCTCCTATATGCTTTTCGATTAATCCAAATACAGTCCAGTCATCAAAATAGACTTCTAAGAATTTATGGATGTATTCCTTGAATACAACAACTACTGCTCTAGAAAAGATAGCTGGCGCATTTTTAATACCAAAGGGCATTGCCGTATACTGGAATGAGCCCCATTCTGTCGCAAAGGTGGTATTATGTCGATCCTCTGGATGGATTCTTATCTGGTGATAGCCTGAAAATCCATCAGTGAATGAATAGATCTCCTCTCCTCCCACATTGTCTAAAACTTGATCAGTAAAAGGTGTCGGAAATGGGTCATGAAGTGATGCGTCGTTGAGTTTGTGAAAATCGACACAAATCCTGATTTCTCCTTTAGTTTTCTTTTCCTGCACAACCATGGGACTAACCCATTCGCTCTCTTCTACTAGTTCAATAATGCCTGCTGCTAGCATCTTATCAATCTCATATTTAAATTTTTCTTTATAGCGAGTGTAACTAGGGTTTTACCCCTAGCTTGTGCGAATGAGCACCTACTAAGAACAATGGATTCCTTAGTAGCAGTTCAATAATATGTGAAATAAAAGATGCTAAATAGTAATAAAAATTAATCTATACATGTTCATGAAGCAAAACAACAAAAAGTAAAGAATGATTTTTTATTGATCTGACCTCCAATGTGGAGGTTGGTGAAGCCCGTTGCGCTGATCCGAGAGGTTGCTCTGAGCTCCAGCTATTCCTTCTCTTTCTCTGATGGTGGAAATGAACCAAAAGGGGCTCTCACGGTGAAAGTAGCTCAATGGTGAGCTAGGGTTTCAAGAGCAATTTTGGCAGAGGCGGGATACTTGTGATTATGGATATGAAATGAGGGGTCTCCATCACTTATTTATAGTGGTGGAGTGCCGGTTTAGGGTTAGGGTTTCAGCTGTTTAGGGTTTTTTCCTCCTTTTCCTCATTATTTTATATTTTTTCTTCCTTTTTGGAGATTTTTTGCTTTTTTGGAGGAATTTTGGATATTTTTTGGAGGAAAAGAGGGTTTTATGGCCTTTTGGAGGCATTTTAAGCCTTTTGGTGTCTTTTTAGATGGTATTATGGGTTTTTGATGGAAATATGGTAGGAAAATGGACAAATGAGCCATGTAATGGGGTAGATGAGGTAGTGAACATTTTTTGGGTGTTAACAGATTGCCCCCTGATGTGCGAGGGAAGGAGCTCATCGTATGGCCGATGGACATCATAAGTCAAATTTGTTTTTCCTGGGGTGTGGAGAAGAGAAGGAACCAACTGAAGCCCGGAACATCGATCTCGAACCAACTGCAAGGACTGAAAAGTACATAACCTCAATAATGGATGAGGAATCATATGATCATCTAGACGAGGCGGGCATTCCCATGCTCGTATCAATATACATAAAAATAACTGTGAGGCCCGAAAAGGGGGACCTGTAGGATACATAAAAATCCACTGTGTATATCATAAGGGTCCAGAAGGGACACAAATATGGAACATACTGCTGGGCTGACCATGTCTGAGCTGGACAACTGTTGCACTGGAATGACAGCAGTGCTACGGAATGTGGTTCTGAAGGAACTAATGAGCTGCTGGACCAAGGTGACAATGGTCATACTTGCAATGGTACACTGATCTGGAACTGAACTGGGTACTCAAGGAAGCATGGAACTAGATGGCTTCCAAATACAATCTCCAACGCAGCCCGAACATCCACGGGAACATATAACTGGTCATTCCAAAGTGACTCACCAATGTGCTAGAGTCGGAGGAAATCCGGGGTCTTCGACACATAATGGAAAGGATATACATCCTGCGCGATTCTCAACGATGCAATTAAGGTTCTGAAGTCGAGCATGTGAGAAACAACTATTCGGAGAGGCAATGATGACTCCTCCCAAAATGGTCCATAGGCACTCACCACAGATGGTGATGGGTCCAAGGCGCAGGGGCCTCTAGGTCTATCCTCTGGAATAGAGGGGCTGTCGTCGACAGAGGGAGACCTGCAACTATCAAGGCAATGATGTTTCCTTGACAGGAGCGCGAGGTGCAAAACTGAAATGTGATAGTACTGATGGTAGGGTTGATAAACTGGGGTAAATAACGGGGCAAGTAGAGTGGGTGGACTCAAACTTCCTTTGTTCAGAGTATCATGGTGGGGACGATCGGGTAGCACATGACACTGATTGGTGGTAAAGGGATCATAGCTGTATGGGATCTGAGGGTGAATGGGTTGAGGGAGACTCAAGTTGTGGAAAAATGGAGGGGACTGCAGAATACTCTGAACAAAGGCGACCTTAGTGGTGGTGCTGCCGAGAGGATTGATCATAGCGCCAAGAGGCGCGGGGGGACTTCTTCATGGGTTAGGGAACTAGAAGAAGTGTGGATAAAAAATGGTACTGTCATGTGGATTTTACGAGCCCA
>LPNX010017041.1:21563-51188 GCA_001517045.1 Pseudotsuga menziesii
GGATCATGTAAAAAGTGTGAAATAATCTGATGACGGCCGATGTGGCATGCAAATCGATGCGGCAAGGTGTAGGGACGCAATGTTGAAATTGTACCAAGTGAGAGCGAGAAGTGATCTCAAGCATCATCACGAGCTTGGAAAAATGAATCCGGCGATATGAAAAGTGTTAAAAATGAAGAGCGGCCGAAGTGGCGCCCAAACCGAGGTGACTATTGGTATCGAAAAAAGAAAAAAAAATGGGTGAAAATGGTGTAGCAAAAAATAATGCAATGAGGTGACCATCGTGATGGTTTCGTCATGCTGATTCCAATGGTGGAAACGGTTCGGAAAACGGACTCCGTCTGGGTTAAGAATGGTCAAACAAGAGAAAAGTCAACGGATTATAAATGGTAAGTGGGCCCAACATGACAAGTGTCATTTGTACTATTTGACTTTGACTTGTGATCGCAGTGGACCAGAGCTGAGGTGTCATTTCTGGACGATCCGACTGGCCGTTTTCAGATTCGGGAGATATGGGTATTCTGTCAAACTCATACCTGCATTGTAATTGGGTTTAGGGGGAGGGTAGTGATTCCTAGGGTTTGTTTGTATGGTCCATGTGGGTGGACCGCGGGTTTGGAGGTCGAAACCGCGGTCTCAGACCGCAGGTTTAGACCGAGACAGCCGCGGTCGCAAACCGCGGGTTCAGGCCATACAGCCGCGGGTTAGGGACCGCGGGTTCAGGACTGATAGTCGCGGTCTGAGACCGTGGCTGTAGGCCTGACAGCCGTGGTCGGAGACCGCGGCTATAGGCTTGATAGCCGCGGTCGGAGACCGCGGCTGTAGGCCTGACAGCCGCGGTTGGGTGCTGAGCTGTTCTGGTTTTTTGGATGAGTGGGAAGGTCTATGAATTTGACATGAATCTGATGAGACTTCATTGTGTGATTGACAGGATGCCGCAGGTGTTATGGAGGGAGCGGGAGATCCCGGATGACATTATGATCATCATCCAAGAGGACCGTCGGGTACGATCGATGTTGGGGTTGTTCGGGCTGCTGAAGTTCGCGCAGATACCTATGATACGGTCAACAGCGTTGCTGCTGAACCGATTGGTTAGTTTCTGGGAGCCAGAGATATAGGCTTTCCGAGTCCAGGGTGAGAGGGTGGACCTCACCCTAAATGATGTATACTTCTTGACAGGGCTGCCTTGTCTGGGTCGGGTGTCAGATACTCAGCCACGGGTGTCTGCGGACATCAACATGGATGATATGCTGGAGTGATTTTGTGGGGCAGAGGATCAGGTGCATAGGAATGCACTCTTGGTGAGAGACTTACAGGATCCGGCAGTACGGGCGATGGCAGCATGTGTGGTGCATATTTTGGGGTCCCAGTCACCGGAGAAGGTGTTTGGGGGTCAGATGCAGCTCGTGGAGCGTGTACTGGCCGGGACTTATTTTGCGTGGGGCTAGATGTTCCTGACCTGCGTGCAACGACAACTGACCGCAGCGAAGGAATCTGGTAAGGGGTTCTGCTATGGTTCATTTTTATGTGCATTCTTTATGGAGAGGGTCCCCACACTGCAGCCGCGGGTGCCGGTCAGAGCAGGAGGCTTGAGGGAGCCTCAGATGGTGCGGTGGGGAGAGATGATGCACCGCCGTGGTGGCGGGGACGTTGGGTGGTACTTTACGCAGGAGCTATACCTGTAGTGGCTCCAGCTACCACTGACGCTGGAGGATTATCCATATAGGGATATGGACTTCACTTGAGATCCATATGCGCCACAGCCACCAGGACAGGCATGGGGGCCAGATGGTATGTATGATTTGATTGTATTGTCCAGTTTTATGTATATGATATATTACTGATGTATTGGGACTGACAAATGGGTGATTTGCAGATGTGGGTCCGAGGCCATCGCCAGGGCATGTGGCACGCAGAGGGATTGTGGCCGTTCCAGTTTCTCCTAGGCGGGGGGAGGTGCGTCATCGAGATGCAGAGGGGACACTGGAGTCTGTACAGGCACTACTCGACCGTCTGCTGGTGGGAATGACTAACGAGGGATGGCGGGACCTGGATCCGACTGTGGTCCAGGATTGTTTGAGGGCACCTCAGGATTTTATATCGATTGTGATCCGGGTGGCCATATTGGCAGACAGGGCATGGGCACAGGAGCCCAGACGAGATGAGGACTCGCTGGAGGAGGAGCAGGGAGAGGAGTCAGAGGTAGTGGACACTGACAGTGATGCAGGGTACGACTCTCATTAGGGAGAGTAGGGGGTTCCCCCCGATTTTTGTAGCTACGGCCTGTACCTTATGAGGTTTTAGGGATGTACATATGTTTTTTGTATGGCTGAGTACGGGGGTACTCAGGACATGTATAGCACATGTATTTTTTGTTGATATGTATATATATATATGCACATGGATGCACCTTTTTCTATGATGTTTTATCATTTGTACGCACGTGGATGCGCTTGATGATGTGTTAGATGTTTGTATTGCACGTGGATGCAAGTAGTTTAGGATGTTGGGCACGTGGATGCCTCTTGTGTGGTTTATGTGATGTGACATGATTTAGTTATGATTAGGCATGTGAATGCCCCTATGGATGCAAATGTGGATGCAATGCAGTCTTTTTGTTTTTTTATATATATATGGATGAGATGTTATGATGTATGGTGAAGATGTTATATGGTGTGATTAATATGCCAATCTAGGATGTTATTTTCCATTTGATCTGCGACACTATTTTGAGCTCTTGGGACATGTGTGAATGTGATGGATTCAAATTGTCGGCTGAGTTGTTTTGTATGCAAGAATTTTCTAAAGAGACAGGGATCACGTACCTGGTAGCAATTGTTGAGCTGGGAGACAAGTAGCTGGGAGTCTAAGAAAACATGAAGGTGACATATACCCATCTGGAGGGAAGCAGTCAGGAGACCGGTCACAGCATCATATTATGCCTGGTTATTGGTAGCAGCGCCTATACATATTCCGTCAAGGTGAATCAGTTCGTTGGAAGGGGAATATAAGACCCATGCTGCAGAAGCCAGGTTGGGAGACCAGCGGCTTGCCCCATCAGCGAAGCCAGTGTAATGAGTTGGAATATGGTCCATCTGTGGGAATGCAACAAGAATGATGAATGTCAGATTATGGGAAAATATGGTAAAAAAAAAAAAGAGAGCAAACTGTACAATGCGGACCAATGAGGTCGCGGTTTCAGTTATGGGTAAAAGAGTTTAAGATACAACCCATTACGGGGGTTACGGAAAGGGTGGCCTTCAGAGTCAGCTAAAATGTATGCCCCCTTGCCGAGGCAAGTCTACACGATGTAAGGGCCTTGCCACATGGATTCAAACTTTCCTTTACCGGTTTTGTCGTTGGCTTGGGCATAGGCGAGGACGAGGTCCCCTTCGTGGAAAGTTCGAGGGTGAACGTGTTTGTCATAACTGGCTTTGGAGTGGTTTTTGGCAGCTTCAATGTTCTGGAGAGTGGCATGATGATCTTCATCGGCTTGTTTGAGGGATAGCAGACGTTGCTTAAGGGGGGAGGTATCGGGGAGAAGCTCAACGGCGATGTGTAAGGCAGGAATCTGACACTCGATGGGGAGGACAGACTCTACACCGTGAACTAAATGAAACAGGGTAAAACCAGTGGCGGTCTTGGTAGAGGTACGGTAAGCCCATAAGGCAGGGAATAGCATATGGTGCCAATTGGACTTATGCCGATCAACGGTGCGTTGGAGTATGGTTTTCAGTATTTTGTTAACAGCTTCGACTTGACCGTTCCCTTGAGGGTAGTAAGCCGAGGAAAATTGGTGTTCAAACTTGAGAAGGGTGGATAGCTCGCGCCAAACGGAATCTTCAAAGTGTGATCCATGGTCTGAGACCAACTGTTTAGGGACCCCGAATCGAGTGATAACATGGTTAAAGAAGAAACGGGCAGCGGTGTCAGTGGTACAGTTGAAGGTAGGCATGGCTTCCGCCCATTTGGTGAAGTAATCAATGGCGACAACGATGTGCTTATGGCCGTTAGCAGATGGGGGTCTACACTCCATGAAGTCGATGGCGCACTTGAAAAAGGGACCAACGGTGACAACTGGGTGTAATGGAGCAGGTGGTGTCCGGGCCTTGGGGGCAAAAGGTTGGCAGTTATGGCAATGCTTGACCACAGTGATGCAATCGGTGAAAAGTGTGGGCCAGAAGTATTCGGTATGGACGACCTTTTGGGAAGTGGCCATCCCTGAGAAATGGCCGCCGCAGGCACTGCTATGACAGTCATTAAGGACCTATTCAGTTTCCTCGTGTGTAAGGCAACGATGAAGAATTGTGTCAACTCCTCACCGGTAAAGGACATCTCCTAGGAGGAGGTAGCAAGAGGCCTGGTGACGGATATGACGACGTTCATTATGAGTGACGGTGGGTCGGAACTTCTGCGTGTGTAGGTATAACAAGATATCACTGTACCATGGGTCATCGGACGAGATAGTGAACAAGTGATTATCGGGTAACTCCTCGGAGATAGGTGGGGCCGGGATGAAGGAAGTGAGATCGGTGATGAGCTGGGCAAGTGCAAGGGCTTTAGTGCTCTTAGGTGTTCGGAACGTGAGGTCATATTCCTAGAGGATAATGACCCATTTAGCCACACAACCTTGCAGGAGACGCCGGTTTAAGAGATATACCATGGGGTTAGAGTCGGCGACGACTGTGGTGTGACTAAGTAAAATGTAGTGTCGCAATTTTTGGACAGAAAATACCACTGCTAGGGCTAGTCTCTCCTCATATGGCTAATGTAGGGGTGGGCCGGACAAGGTCTGGCTAACGTAGTAAATGACATGTTCTTGGCGTGAGGTGTCTTCTTGAACCAAGACTCCAGACACAGCATGCTCAGATGCCGAGACGTAGAGGATGAAGTCCTGAGAGAAATCCGAAGGGGAGATCAAGGGGGCTTGTGTGAGAGCTTTCTTGAGGTCTTCGAATGCAGCTTCTGCTTGTTCGTCCCAGACAAAGGGTATGTGGGTACGGAGCAGGTGCAAGAAACCATGAACAGTTGTGGTGTAATCAGGGATGAAGCGTTGAAGAAAATTGGATCGCCCTTGCAAACTTTGGAGTTGCCGGAGCGTTCAAGGAGAGGGAAGGTCTAAGATGGCTTGGACTTTCAGGGGATCAACAGTAATTCCTTTATGGGAAATAATGAAACCTAACAATCAGCCTGCCGGAACGCAAACGACACACTTGTGTGGGTTCAAGCGGATCTGATATTTGCGACAACGCAGAAAAACTTGCCGAAGGTCAGTAAGGTGGTCTGATCATTTTCAGGAACGAGCTGTAAGGTAGACGAGCAGGATATGGACCAAATCATGAAAGCAATAGGTGATGGCCTGCTGGAATGTGGCACCAGGATTTTTTAGTCCAAAAGGCATGACACGATAGGCAATGATGCCCCATGGGGTAGTAAAAGCGGTTTTGTACTGGTCTTCCTTTCGGATTTGGATCTGATTGTATCCGGAAAAACCGTCCATGAATGAGAGGACATCATGCCCCGCACACGCATCAATGAGCTGGTCAATAAATGGCGTAGGGAAATTGTCTTTGGGATAGGCGCGGTTTAAGTCTCAGAAGTGAGTGCATACTCTAAGGGTGCCTTGTTTCTTGTTGGCAGGAACAGGGTTTGAAACCCAGGTGGTATAGGCAATAGGATAAATGAATCCTGCCGTGCGAAGTTTCTCAATCTCAGTTTTGACAGCTGGGAGTTTTGAGGGATGAATGGGACGCTGTTTCTGACGAACGGGGGGTACATCAGGCCATGTGTCAATGTGGTGCTCTATAATGGCAGGGTCAAGACCAGGCATTTCGATATAGGACCAGGCAAAGACATCACGGAATTCTTTGAAGAGTGTTTTGTATTCCTCAATCTCCTGCTCAGTGCAAGATGCTCCTAAAGCGATGAGTTTGGGGGTGCCTCCGAGGGAAGCGATATCAATTTTGATGACAGGTGAGATGTTGGCCATGTTACCCTCTTCGAAGGCATCAGGAGCAGGAATAGGGTCATTGAACCGGTTGACCTTAGGGGGAAGGAAGTCTTTGGATTCAATTGCAAATTGAGGAGCAGTGTTAGAGGAGGGTTCATCTGGGAGGAAGTAGGAACGGTGGTGCATGTCATCCCAGGGATAATCTGGGGTAGTGAGAGCCTCGAGGATCTCCTCATCAGTACGGAATATCTGTGTCGTCAAATCGGTTGATGAGGGAGTAGTGATAGAAGAGATCATATAAATGGTATTAACCTCTTCGAAAGGGGAAGAGACCGGGGAATGGATTTCCTCAATGGTGAGGGGTGCCGTCTCAAGATCCAGGTTGTTCATCTCAAAGAGAGCTACTCTGTACTCGGGGAGATCGGGACAGTGGTGGGAGTAATGCCCGTAAACATCGTATAGGGCACATGAGTGGTTAGTGCGCAGGGATTTGTCGCGAGGCTTAGGGTTTGAATCTAGATGGACAACTGGGATAGTGGGTTCGTCGTCAAGCGTTTGCATGTATTCCTGTAAAGCCGGTAACTGAGGACATAGATGAGTCGCATGGCCCAATTCATCGCACAGCGTGCATTTGGAAGGAGCACGAAACACAGGGGGTTTTTTTACTGTCTTAGGAGGTGGGACAGCAGTGTAAGGTTGGGGGCCTCTGCCCCCAATGGGTTTGGTAAGAAGAGGGGGGGGGGGGGGGGGTTCGTGGAGGCCGATGGGGTAGCGATACCGGGAGGTGGTTGACTAGTAGTGGCAATGGGTTTCACCGGTTGCAGGACAACATCAGGTGTCGGCGGAAGAACGGGAGGCGAAAGATACCAAATGGGTAATCCTAAGGTTAACCCAGGAAGGCTGAGGATGGCCATGACCGGGGCGCTAACTACTCCTGAGGGAGGGAATAGGAAAGGGATGGTATGGATGGGTGTAGCACCAATGTGACTAGGTACCAAAGGGGGTTGAGGCAACAAGGGCGGTTGAGTAGTAGGAATTCGTGTGTTATGGGACAGGGTACATAGGTCGGACACTTCAGTAGCAGGTGACGGGGGTGGAATAGATGGGAAGGTTGAGGTCATTGGTGCGTCAAAGTAAACTCCCATCCCCAAAGAAGAAATGAATGAGGTGGTGGCACCCGAAACAAGTTGTTCAATCATGGGGAGAACATTTTCGGGTGCCGCGGGGGCATTGGGATCATGGTAAGTGAGTTGGTCAACCTTGACCACAAGTCCCTCATGGGGGAACATCATGGTACGAAAAACAGTAGAAGCAACTGCCCGCATGGCATACATGTAGCTGCGGCCAAGTAAAAGGTTATAATCAAGCTGTGCATTGATAACCTCGATGTTTACGAGGACGATTTTGCTAGCCAATTGGAGGGGGACGTTAGTTAAAAGGCCTTGTGGTTGAGCTGAATGGGCGTCATAGGCTCGCAACGCAGTAGAGGACTGCTGGAGAGGGGGGGATCCCATTTTCTGACAGATGGAGGTGGGAATGACACATGTAGAAGCACCTTCATCAATAATGCATCGATGGACGACAAAATTCCGAATGGAAACAGAAACTTGGAATGCCAAAGTGGAAGGCAGGTGAGGTTCAGATTGGTCCAAATCAAATGCCATTAACTGCGAATCATTTGGATCGATAGCCCCAATTGATGAGAGTAAAGTATTGCACTGCGAAGGGAAGTTTTTTAAGACTTCTAATGCAGACATGGCTGCGAGGGATTGGGCTAAGTCATCGACAATGTTGTAGTTGGAAGCAGCCCGTGCATTGGGGTTATTGTTGATACGGTGAAGTGGGAAACGGGGCACTTTGGGAGCGTCATCTAGTGGAGGTGGAGGTATACGTAACGCCTGATCAGTGGGATGAGCGTTAGTAGGTGTATCGGCGGGAGGGGCTTCAGGGGTGGAGCCATATTGGTTCCGCCGGGTCTGGAGGTTGGTCTCATCGGAGGACATCATCAACAAGTGGTGGGTACCTGAGTCAAGCATGGGTTGATCAGGAGCAGCGTAAGTGATTAGTTGTTGAGTTGGCGCATTGGCTTAAGGAGGATCCAACGGTTGGGTGTTCACTACGCCTTGGGTTGGTAAGGGGTTTTGCAGCACCAAAGGTGGATGCTGAGGTTGTGGCGGGTTGGGCGGTGCTTGAGGAGCCGTCTGCCCTTGGCGTTGTACATCAGCAGCCCAAAGTTGCCGAACCCGCTCCATATGTGGACAAAAATGTGTGTAGTGGCCATAGACCCCGCAAACAGAACAAGGGTAGTTTGTTCGCAAATTAGGGTTTTTAGCCTGCTTGGGCGGGCGATCAGGGTTTTGGTTAGCAGGGGCTGCATTATGATTAGCGGGGGGGATAGGGTGTTGACCAGCTTGCTCGGTCGGTTGGTTGTTCCCACGATTTCGGCCTCTGCCACGGTTTTGTTGGCCCTGGTTGTGTTGGTTGTTCTGGTTTTGCTGCGGGTTTTGTTGAGCGTAAACTTGCCCTTGGACAGCAGGTGGATTCTGAGGTTGCGCAGGGGCTGGAGCAGGCTGTGGTGGATGATATGTAGGTGGAGGCTGCGCAGGTGCAGTAACCTGAGGGTGTTGCTAATAGTGCTGTGGAGCGGGTTGTGGGTTTTCCGCAGGGGTTGCTTGTGGCGGGTAGTAAACGGGTTGGGCTTGTGACGGCGCAGGAGCTAGTGCAGCCTGCTGGTGATAGTAGGGCTGAGGTGCGATCGGGGGGGCGTAAGCAGGAGTCAGATGACCGAAACACTGAGGTGGACATGAGGGTCCATGGGAATGGTGGTGATGTGTCATGGGAGCATATGGGTTGGTTGCTCCAGACTGTGAGGTAGCCCGCGAAGGGTCAGGGCTAGGGGTAGGATGGGCTATGGAAAATGGTTGAGGCTGTGAAGAGACACGGAAAAAGATGCCGTCAATAGTGTGGGATGCCCTGGGCGCATCGTGCTGGGATGAATTGTCGCGAGGGGCATCAGGTATAATGGTATAGAGATAACCTGAATGGGCGTAAATGAGATCGAATTGCTGGGCCTTAAGGATGGCCTCTTCTTCAGACTGGGGTCGTTCGGATGCTACATCCTTAGGAATGACAGGAAGGAGGGATTTGAGGAACCAGTCTAGGAAGATTCGGTCGTCTAACTTGATCTTGCATAAACTACGGCGTCGACGCCATTCATGAATGTGGTCCGTGATGTGGGTAGCCATGTTTTGTCTGCATGATAGTAGGATCTCAACACCTGTGTCATAGCGGACAGGTAACTGGAAGAACTGCAGGTAGGTCAAGGCGAGGGAAGTAAAGGTGGCATGGGTTCCATGGGGTTGTTTGATATACCACTTGGCAGCAGAGCCAGTGAAAGTGCGCTGTAATAAACGGAGGCGAATAGAATCGTCTACTATGGAGTTGGAGGAACACCATAGATGGAAGGACATGATATGGTTTTGTGGGTCCTCACCTGCCTTTCCCTCGAACTTAGGGATGTCAGAGGGTAGCTTGGTGGGCATGTGAGGCCACGCAGGGTCATGTCGGATGGGGTCGTTGGTTAATCTGGCTAGGTCAGGTAGGTTGAGGCTAGCCATGAATGGAAAACTGGACAAAGAATGTGACACAGTAGTGGGTTGGATTAAGTTGGGGCCGATGCCCCCAAGTGGAGGGGTAATGTGAGGGGGGTTGCCCCCAAGCGGGGGAACTAAGGTGGTATAGGATGGACCTGCACCACCATGGGTGGTATGAGTCATTGATGGAGTGGGAATAGGTATTCCTGCTGCGGGAATAGGTGCTGTGAGGGGAACGATAAATGGGGGCCCCGTGGAGGGCATACCCATAGCCTGTGTGGTAACTGGTGTAGTGGTGGATGTGCCACCAACGGTCCCGACCAAGATGGGAGTGGGAGTCACGCCAGCCATGGGGCTAGTAGGGGCAGTGTAAAGGGGGTTCTCAGACTCTGGCTCAGAATCAGAGGTGAAATAAGGGGCGTCTGTATCTGGTGACAGTGTCCTATGCCGTTGATGAGTGGAGTCAAGTGACAAGGCTCGAGATCTATGATAAGTGGTATCAAGTGATGATGATATGTGTCGAGGACGGGTGGTGTCAAGTGAACCGTGCTATGGGGGCTCGCCTCTGAGGCACCAAGAATGTCTCGGGGAATCAATGGTGACAAATGGTGTCAAATCTCTGTGGGTTGAGGTAACTACAAAACAGCTCAAAAACCCTAATGCAACTGAGTGTGCAGAAGGAGAGCTCAAAAAATAGGGCGCTTAGGCCAACAATCAACTCAAAACTGCCCCTGGAACAGCTATGTTACAATAGGCGGAGTGTCAAAAAAAATGGTCAGAATACCAACAAGCAGCAGGTTTTCTAAAAATAAAAAACGGTGGACTCACTAGACCAAAAGGAGGTAAGGGAGCATGCAAACACCTAACTAGAAGTATTATGACTCAACTAGACATATCCTCTGCAAGGTGATGAAATCCAAGTCAGACAATATGAGTAGGAAAGCCAAGTGGCTAAGGTATCCCCCTACCGGGAGGGACACCGGGTAGTCAAATCCTAGAAGAATGGCAACTAAGATACCTCGTTCATGACACGTCCAGAAAGGTAAATCTGCCGCTTGGTCCTTTAATTGCAATATCCCTATACAGGGATATCCTGAGAACTGCGAAAGGTAGCCCTTCAGTTACTGAACGGAGTTCGGTATTCCACTCAGACCTCCGGAACCAATCTCACGACTTCAACCCTCCTAAGGGAGAGGCCATCTAATAAACCAGTTGTGACAGTGTCAAAAAATACTAGGGGATTTTGGTTCCCTATTCGGACAAAAACTATGTTTCAAGTGTAAGTAACCGAGGGGTGTTTTTGGAAGCCTATCCCCCCGATCCTACCTAACTACAAAAATTCTCTTGTGTTCCCCAAGTGGGGTTAGAATGTTGGTTGAGTTAAGTAGTTTTTAAGTCTCACTTTGAATTAGGTGACAGATTGTGTGCTTGTGAGGTTATGAAACTAGAAGAGAAGTGCCAGGGCAACTTCCTAAATATCAATAATACTGAATGAAAAAATTTTTACCATGCAAAATTATCTGAATAAACAATGCTGAAAAATTCCTCAAAAAATTCTGTAAGGGGGGGACAAAAAATGCTGTTGCAGAAAAGGTTGTAGGACTGTAGGTAGGACAGATGGTTGTGTAGGTGCAGAAAAAATGGTAGAAAAGGGGCTGGGTTAAAAAGCAGCAAAAGTCAGATCGCGGGTCTGGGGCGAAATCGCGCGGTCGGACCGCGGGTTTGAAGGAAACAGGCGCGTGCAGGTCGCGGCTGTCTGGCCTAAAGCTGTGGTCGGATCTCAGCTAAGAGATGGAAAGGTGCGGTCGGGACGCGGGTAAAACGGCCAATAGGCGCGTTCGGGTCGCAGGAAAGAGATGGAAAGGCACAGTCGAGACGCGGGTAAAATGGCCAACAGGCGCGTTCGGGTCGCAGGAAAGAGATGTAAAGGCGTGGTCGGGACACGGGTAAAACGGCCAACAGGCGCGTTCGGGTCGCAGGAAAGAGCCTGAAAAATGCGGTCGGGACGCGGCTGCGGAGGAAAAAATTGCGGTTTATGGCGGCCGAAAATGACAGCCGAAAGGATAAAATGGGAAATAAAATAAAATAAAAAACAGCGAAGTCACCAAAACTGTAGCTAGGGTTTTACCCCTAGCTTGTGCGAATGAGCACCTACTAAGGACAATGGATTCCTTAGTAGCAGTTCAATAATATGTGAAATAAAAGATGCTAAACAGTAATAAAAAATAATCTAAACATGTTCATGAAGCAAAACAACAAGAAGTAAAGAATGATTTTTTATTGATCAGACCTCCAATGTGGAGGTTGGTGAAGCCCGTTGCGCTGATCCAAGAGGTTGCTCTGAGCTCCAGCTGTTCCTTCTCTTTCTCCGATGGTGGAAATGGGCCAAAAGGGGCTCTCACGGTGAAAGTAGCTTAATGGTGAGCTAGGGTTTCAAGAGCAATTTTGGCAGAGGTAGGATACTTGTGATTGTGGATATGAAATGAGGGGTCTCCATCACTTATTTATAGTGGTGGAGTGCCAGTTTAGGGTTAGGGTTTCAGCTGTTTAGGGTTTTTTCCTCCTTTTCCTCATTATTTTATATTTTTTCTTCCTTTTTGGAGATTTTTTGCTTTTTTGGAGGAATTTTGGATATTTTTTGGAGGAAAAGAGGGTTTGATGGCCTTTTGGAGGCATTTTAAGCCTTTTGGTGGCTTTTTAGATGGTTTTATGGGTTTTTGATGGAAATATGGTAGGAAAATGGACAAATGAGCCATGTAATGGGGTAGATGAGGTAGTGAACCCTTTTTGGGTGTTAACAGCGAGGATTCAATCTATATGGACGCTGCTTAACTGGCCTAGCATCCTCTTTCAAAGGAATCCGCATGACTCCCAAATCTCCTACTATTCCCTTCATCTCTGTGAACTTAGTGGGAAATAGGTCCTAATAGTCGTGTAACATATCCGTGATGTGTCCTACTGTTTCATCATCCTAATAGTCTCCAATAGAGGAAAGCTTTGGTTTTGTTTCTATGCCAATATTGATCTTTTTAAGCTTGATAGGTTCTATGACAGTTGGAAACTGTAGATTTGGTCCATCAACTTCACGAGTCCCTTTAGACTCCGGAATGTTGATACTACGAGGATTCTCATCCTCATCCGCTAGCTCTTCTGCGAGGTTGTAACACTCTAGCGCTTGTTCTAACTGGATGGCCTAATCAGGCTGAGTATACATTGGTAGGGTACAATATTCAAATATCTTAGTCTTTATACTACCTAGAGCTTGATCAATGCTTGGATACTCAGATTCAAAAGTGAAAGTGAGTAGAAAGCTGTCTATCATAACTGGCCATGAAATAGTTCCTCTGCGCAACTCTGTCTCAGTGTACTAGTTCCTTGGGATTGTGTCTAAAGTGTGAATGAATAGCTGAACCAATTCATCCTCTGGAATGTCCAACCAACTTTGTTGGCAAATCTTAATATGTGACCTGGGGTCACTTTCTCTTGTATATTTCTGCTGTAAAGGCTCCTTGTTATTAGAGAATCTTATCACCATCAGTCTCTTAAAATCATCCCATGATGCGATATGTTCTTTATGTGCATGCCACCATCTTGCAGGTGTGGCTTTGACTGCAAGGTCAATAGCTGCCATCCTCTGCTCATGAGGAATTTCCTGCTCAAACTATTGTAAAAAGTCGTTAACATCCACTAAGCCATGAAAGGACAGAATATCCTTAACCTCTGCACCAATCCATCGCAGTGACTTAGTCATAAACGCACATCTATGAGCTGAGACTTCGTAAAGTCTATTCTGCCAATTTTCTAAGCCAACATCTGAATCTGATGCACATGAGTTGTCACATTGCCAACTAATATTTCATTCTGTAGTGGGGTTGATGTAATCACTCTGATTAGCGGTCATCTAGTAGAGGCTTTCCATATTATGCACCTCTTCCTCTGCTCTGATAGGTTCAATATAACGAGGACCCTTGAAAGGATCCAATGGTGCGATGACTCGAATCTGATTATCCTCAAAGGTCATTTGTCTTTTCTTTAAATCGATAATAGCCATGTTATCAATTGCCCAATCAATACCTAGTAAAGCTGGATATCGTCTACTATCGCCAATGATTTCTATGACTTCAAATTCTGCAAAGCTATGAACTCCATCAATATCAACTGGTACTTGCGGTAATTGACCCAGTGGCGATACCCTCTGCCAATTGGCTAGTCGCAGAAGGATAGGTGATCTGGATAACTTGGGGCTACCCATCTATTCCCATGTCTACTTAGTCAAAACATTTAACTCTGATCCTAAATCTAGGATTACCTCATCCATTTCAAATTCTCCAATTTGCGCTGTGAGTCTCATTTTTCTTCCGGTTCTTGTATGGCCCATAATATTATGAATAGCATGCTACGTACTACTCATGGAAGAAGGCTGCTGATACTGGTCTATGATGCACTGAAGCTCTCCGATAGCTTTCTCATTTCGTATGAATTTCAAACAGCTCCGCAGGAAGGATTGGACACTTCTTGTCAACTCATCTTCTTTGCACCTTCCTGATGTGGTAGCCTGCGATGTCTACACAGGACTAACACCACAATGTTACTACTGCGGTATGCCCCTACAAGGCAATACCTATGATCCTGAAGGTGTAGGTTTAGTAAATAAAGTTTTAGCTTGCTAAAAATTTTCTTTGTTCTTCTACAAGTCAAGTGGTGTTGATTTATCAGTGGCTTTACGCACCCATTCCGGACCTGTATTCTTTTCTGCATCCTGCCATGTCCTACTAGTGGAAGCACCGCTACGAGTCACAATATTGACTCTTGGTTCTGGTTCTTTCTACTCAGCAGCAATAAGCTGAATATTCTGATTTACTGCTGGCTTCGGGTCCCTAATCTTGCTATCAAGGTAGGACATGCTTCTATAGTATGATCATAGGACTTGCAATATTTACATGTCGTAGTAGCGTTCTGAAAATCCCTTGCATAATGTCTTATGGCTCCACAATTATAACAAATAATCGGTCCACAGCCACGGCCAAAGTCTCCACCATGGCCAAATCCTCCACCGCGGCCTCATCCTCTGAATCCTCCACCATAGCCATCATGAGCCGGTTCATGCTGTAGTCCTGCTGCTGGACCTGATGTCTCTGAACAGACTCTGTAGAAGTCATGTTTTCTCTCTATCATGAGATCATAAGCTCTGTAATTATTTTCATCATGTCCAACTGACTTACATAAGTTACAGTATAAGTTCTTAGGAGTTTGTACATACTTCTGAAGTAAAGGGCATTCTTGTGGTCTATGTCCTCTTGTTTTACAAATTTCACACCATGGCCCTTGATTCTGTACTAAGGGGTTAGGAGCCCCACTTGCTAAATACTCAACAAATACTGGATAGTTATCTTTAGTATGGCCCTGTCCTTTACACTTTGTACACCATAACTCTTGTGCAACCTCTTTTCCCTTCTTAATCTCATGCAGCTGTAAAGTAAGATTGGCTAACTGATTTTGTAAGTTTTTCATACCTGTACTAGTCTCAGCTAGAGGTGAAGCCTCTAGTTTCATTGCCATCTCCAACGCTTCATCCTGCGTATGGAGTTTCTGCTGCATTAGTGGAAGTCTGATGTGAGGGAGCAGTGCTGCGATAAACCATTGCTTATGCTGCTCCGACGCAAACTCAAAGCTAACTTGGTCTATAAGGGCTTTAAATTTCTTATCAAAGTCCCATACTGACTCTGTGGGTAACTGTTTGATTTCTTTAAGTTCTGTAATACATTGTGACTCAGACTTAGGTTTCTTAAATTCCTTAATCATGACGATCCTGACCTGTACGAGCGTTCTGGGCTGTGTTGTCGTATACTTCATATACCATGTTAAAGCTCTTTCTCTGAGTGTAGTAGCCAATTGGACAAGTTTAGTATTTTCATCTTGGATCTGTTTAATGGTCCATATGGCTTCACATAGGAACCATTGTTGTTCTGGGTCTTCTACCCCTGTACCCTTAAAGGTAGGTAACTTCATATCATCCCCCATTCTGTTTCTATGTGGTGGATTATGATTTGTTGTGTTACTACCACTCGGTGGTGTAAATGTAGTATGTACTGTGTGTGAACTACTGGATGGAGTTCCTACGGGATTATTCTGAGTCCCGGTTGCTTTCTATGGGGTATAAGGGTGGTAAGGGATACCCCCTACTGTTCTTTCTCTATTATTTTGACTATGTTCTCTAGTACTGTCTAAACTGTCTTCAAAGAAGAAAGATCTGAAATCCACTTTATACTTCTTACCACTACGTGTACATCCAATTTCTTCAAAATTAGTATCAAACTCTTGTGACATTACACTTACTTAATTCATTCATATGAGAATATATACAATACTCCTTTTTCATGTAATAACATCTTAAGGAACAAGTTTAAAGAGGTCAAGTACTTTCCGCGATATCCTTTGAAGAAGTACCTCTCCGCTTCGTTGAAACTCTTTCTTTGATCAACTGCAAACTCTGTAACGAAACCTTCCAGCAAACTCAAAATCCAGAAGTCTACTACCCGTGAAATGGGATTATCAATGCTCTTCATGGTGTGAATCAGCTCCTGTGTCTAGACAATGTTCCTTTTCTTCTTGAATATGTTCTTATCGGTCAACTTTGATAACCAATCATACAAATCATTTGCATAGGTCGCAAAAAATATCGTATGGAGGTCTGTGAAGATATGTTTTTGTAACCAGTCCTCTGTACTAAGCCTAGGACTCTTGTTTTATTTTTCGGAAAATTATCTCTCCTTAGACTCAACCCAGTGGTTAAGTTCTTCTTTAGTAGGATTCCAATAGAAAATTAGCTCTTCAATTTGTTCAAAAATGGCAACGGAACCATTTGTTGGTTATCTATGGGCAGACCGAGGCTTATTGTAATGTACCAACAAAACACCTAGCTCACTGGCCCTTTTGGCGACAGACCGCAGAACGGCCTGAAGTCTCACCTGAAGTGATCCTAGATGGGGTGGCTAAAGACTCACGTGTCCTCAACCAGGTTCTGTAGCATCCTTTGTTTCTCTTGACTCTGGTTAACCAGTGGGATTTCTCCTTATAACGCTGTATCTCTCCTCCAAGCAGACTCTGCTATGAGACTGACTCTTATCACATCGCGGCTTCTTCGGTGATGCGCAAACCTTCTCTTCTACTTGACTCTTTACCTGCGATATCCCACACCGCGGCTCCTCCGACAGTGCAATATCACCTTTCTGCACTGTGATATCTTCTATGGTAAGATTCAATAGGACACTCCAACTCTCACGGTCCAATGACTTTCCTTTCTCTCTTATGCTAGCTTAGCTAACATTCACAAGGGTGTAAACAACTTCACTTCTCTTCTACAGTCTAATATGCTCAACATCTATTGCGCTCAACTTACTGAACTGAATATAGAGGAATCACTTGACACTATAACTGTTACGGTCTGAATCAAACACTGATAAACTTATATGCAGAATACTTAACACATCCAACTCACATTTAGCCTTCTACGTTACTGTAAACTGAAGGATAGAATACACATATTCATTAACTGTTAGCTAAGCTCATGTAATAGGTAACATATAGCAAATATGTAAACACAATCACATGAAACAGTCACACAACACACTGATTTTATGTGGTTCACTTCCAAGGAGGAAGCTACGTCCACAGGAACTGGTTTTTATATTATATCTTGAGAGAGTAAACACAGTTCCACTGTAACCTATTAAGCAGCTCGAGATCTTCTGGGAAACTCTGTGTTCTCAGTTGGAGCCCTTCTCTCTTAGATCTCTTCTCTTTCTATTCTGCTTTCTTCTTACACTCTATTCTTTCTCTCTCTCTCTCTCTCTCTCTCAATCCCTGCGGATTGTTACATTCATACTCAAGGAGTTAGCTACTGGTTACAGTAAGATAATACAGATTGAATACAGAACCAGAGCTCAACTCTTTCTCAATATCTTACAATACAGATGACTAAAGAACTAGCTATATTTCTCTCTACTATCTAACCTTTTACAATACAAAATACATGCTTAAATAGGTGGCCCAAAGGTCTCACCCTGATACAAAACTGTGGGCCTCTCCTAACAGTAACCCAAAAACCCTAACTGTGACAGTCGGTGCATATGTACTTTAAACTACCACTTACTGGTCATACTACAGCTCTCTGCAGTCTTCCACACTTCCCGACGTTGATCATGGGTATGGGCACCGCTTCCTCGGTCGCTCCTCTTCTGTCCTTTGTGTTCAATACCTTGTCCCATTGCCCCTTTTCCTTTATGAGGGTAGCTCAGCCCTCCTATCTTTTCCACTTCCTTAAGTGCAGTGGTTGAGCTCTCTCTTCTTGGCCGCTTTAGGTACTGTTTCTTTTGACTTTCTTGTCCCGATATAGTAGCTTTTCCTGTAGCTGCGGGCCCTGCTCCAACAGTCCCCTAACACTTACTTCTAGCTCATGCCCGATCCACTAACAGCTGGCTTCTCTCACTGTAGCTTATCCTTGGCTTCCTGCGAAGTCCTTACAAATTTTTCTCAAAGTAATGCGACTTCTTTGTCCATAGCTTCGACACAGTCTTGTGCTGCTTTCTCTAAAATAGTATCAACACTTTCCTTAAGTTAGATCTAGAATAAATGGTGAACAATTTATAGGCTGCACAATTTCTTGGAACGATCGCACCTCTTGGTACCTTGGTCAGGTTTGTACCATTCACCTCAAATTCTACTGGAGCGCTTGTCTGAACAGGTTCATCAAAGCCATCATCATTCTGAATATATGGAAAGTAGATGTCTTTCAGCATATATCTAAGTTGATCTTCATTTCGATAAATTGACGTTACTTGGATATATGTGCCTTGGTAAAACTTCCATGAGGATATATGTCCTTTTTCAGCTTTAATGTAACTACCTTCTTTGACATTTCCTGTATCTCTCTCATTTTCAACATCTCTGCTCCGTTCCTTTCCTGTTTCCTTTTTTCTTTTCTGAGCCTCGGATGCCTGTTTCTTGGTCCTTTTTTATTTTTGTGAGATCTTCTGGGAAACTCCACGCACACAGCCGGGAGCCCTTCTCTTTCTTAGTCTCACTTTTCTTCTTCTCTCCTTTCTTTTTCTCTTCTCTGAGCTGGAATATTCTACTATCTGAGCTTGACTCCTCATCCTTAGCATCTATCTGACCTGTGGTGCACCTAATTTCACAACCTTGAGTGGCGTTGTCATAACAGACAGGAGGCCACCACTTTGGAATCATTGCACAACCTCTTCTAAAGGTTCCTTCTCAGACATACACCACCTGGTGCAATACTCTGTACTAGAAATGGCTGCAAAATTGGGGAAACTAGCACTCTGTAACTGAAGTATCTCTACTTAGGCAAAACTCTTACAAATTGCTCTATAACTCTCAGAAATGGCTAAAGTAACCCTTCTGTGTGAATTATCTATGTACTTATAATGAAGGTGATACTCTCTGAAGCAACGGTCACTTAGGATGGACCCATCGAAAGCATTTATTGCATGGACAAGACAACACCCGTCATTTCTATCCTCATTAATTGCTGAAAATATAATCAAATTTCCTTTGAAAATTGTGGACAGACGCCGGTCTCGACCAAGATTTACCAAATCTAGGAAAATCACTATACTGTTTCCAAATCTAGGGTAATGGATAGCTGTCGTATCCAGTATTAACTACTTGTCAGAGGGCGAAGTGACTAGCCCATTGTTCCTTTCCAAAATCATCTACATGGCATGGGGAGCATCGCATTGCTGTGATGTCACACCACATCATCCTGAACCAAAATTTTCATGCCAAGTTGTTGAAAGTCCGCAACGTTCAAAACTTGCGCAAAATAAACACTTTTTTTTTCTTCGGTGTAGACTAGTTATAGGTGCGATGTCTCCTTTCAACTACACTGGACATCTGCACAGGTAGTTCCTTATGTTAATATTGGGGGGCGGGGTAGCTATCACTATAAAGCTTAAGCCTACTGCCATTAATGAAAGGAGGAACAATCTCCCCATTCATTTTACTGAGCTGAACGACACCTCCTTCTATAACTTGCTGAATCTGATATGGCCCCAACCAATGCATCTTAAAATTCCCCCGAAACTTAACAAACTTACTGTCATAAAGGAGCACTAGGTCTCCTATCTGAAAACTCTTGCTCTTAATGTGCCTGTCATGCCAAGCTCTTTCTCATGCCTTCTGCACTTTTTGATGAAATCCTGCGATGAATCTATCTTCTTCTAAGGAAAGCAACTGCGCTAACCTATCATTCATCGTATCTGCATCAGCCATCTCAGTAATTTGAGCAATTCTTAAACTGGGAATAATATATTCCATAGGAATAACAGCCTCTTGTCCATACACCAAGTTAAAAGGTGTGTGTCCTATAAGTTTCTTGCATGTAGTTCTATAAGCCCATAATACAACATTAACCCTGAGGTCCCAATTGCTTCTTTGGCTATTACAGATCTTAGTAAGAGCACTTTCTAGAATCTTGTTAAAATCCTCCACCCTACCATTAGCTTGTGGGTGGTAGGGAGTGCTCTTATGGTGTTGTATCTAAAATTCCTTTGTCAAGGCCTTAATAGTGCGATTTAGAAAATGTGTGCCTTGATCACTCATCAAAATTACTGGACATCCAAATCTACTAATGATGTTTTCAAAAATGAACTATGCAGTTGTGGCAGCATCACAATTCCTTACTGCTTTGGCCTCTGCCCATCTGGTGAGGTATTATGTTCCTGTGATGATGTATCTCGCACCAGATCATTTTTCGGGTGGGTTGATAGGACCCACGAAATCTATAGCCCACTTGTCAAATGCCCATAGCGTGATCTGTGTTCGTAGCGGCATTTCATCTCTCCACGAAGGTTTTCCTACCCTTTGGCAGATATCGCAGCATCTGCAAAACTCCTTAGTGTCTTTGTGTAAAGTAAGCCACCATAATCCTGCAGCTAGAATTTTTTGCACAGTCGTATTTCCTACAAAATGACCTCCTGCGATACCTAAATGTGCTTCCCTGTAATGGCCTCTTTCTCGTGCGGCCTCACGCATCCGCGCAGGACTTCATCTGGACTTAACTTGTATAATTGTCCTGCGATCAAAGTGAAATCTGCTGCTTTCAAAACTAACTATTTCTTCTGCTGCTTAGTAAACTCAACTGGTGCCCACCCTATAGTGAGAAAGTGGATAATATATTCGTAATACTCATTTGCGATATGGATAGAAAACAATTGCGCATCTGGAAAATTATTTTCTAAATTACTTGGTTCTTCTCCTGAGTGTATTCACGATAGATGATTAGGTCCGGCATTTAATTTTCCTGGTTTTATAATAATTTCAAAATCATACTCCTGAAATAAGAGTAACCATCTGCCGATCCTCCCCCCTAACACTGGTTTATTGACCAAATACTTTAAAGTGGAATGGTCAGTGAACATCTTGAATGAGGCACCCAGCAGGTAATACCTGAACTTCTATAGAGTATACACCATAGATAATCCTTCTCTTTCTGTAGTGGTGTAGTTCTTTTCTGCGGTAGATAACTTTCTGCTAGAGTACGCGATAGGGTGATCAATACCCATTTCTCCTGGCTGTGTTAAGACAATCCCCAATGGGATGCCAGATGCATCCACATGTACATGAAATGGCTTGTTCCAATCTGGGAATACTAAGATAGGTGCTGTAACCATCCTTTCTTTAAGAGTGTTTAAACTTTACTGGCATTCCTCATTCCATAGGAATTTCACGTCTTTCGTTAACAAATTTTCCATAGGTGCTGTGATCTTTGCATAGCCTTTGATGAATTTTCTATAGTAACCGGTATGACCAAGCATTTTCCTCAATTGCTTGACTGAGTTGGGTGCTGGAAGATTTACAATGATGGCAATCTTTGCAGGATCTACCATCAAGCCTTGTCTGCAAACAATATGACCCAACAAAATACCAAATGGTGCGCAGAATATACATTTCTTCAAGTTAATAGAAATATGATATTGCCTACATTTCTCTAACATGAGCCTTAAATCACCTATATGCTTTTTGATTAATCCAAATACAGTCCAGTCATCAAAATAGATTTCTAAGACTTTATGGATGTATTCCTTGAATACAACAACTACTACTCTAGAAAAGATAGCTGGTGCATTTTTAAGACCAAAGGGCATTACCGTATATTGGAATGATCCCCATTCTGTCGCAAAGGTGGTCTTATGTCGATCCTCTGATGGATTCTTATCTGGTGATAGCCTGAAAAGCCATCAGTGAATGAATAGATCTCCTGTCCTCCCACATTGTATAAAACTTCATCAGTAAAAGGTGTCGAAAATGGATCATGAAGTGATGCATTGTTGAGTTTGCGCAAATCGACACAAATCTTGATTTCTCCTTTAGTTTTATTTTCCTACACAACCATGGGACTAACCCATTCACTCTCTTCTATTGGTTCAATAATGCCTGCTGCTAACATCTTATCAATCTCATCTTTAACTTTTTCTTTATAGCGAGGATTCAATCTCTATGGACGCTGCATAACTGGCCTAGCATCCTCTTTCAAAGGAATCCACATGAATCCCACATCTCCTACTATTCCCTTCATCTCTGTGAACTTAGTGGGAAATAGGTCCTGATAGTTGTGTAACAGATCTGCGATGTGTCCTACTGTTTCATCATCCCAATAGTCTCCAATAGAGGCAAGCTTTGGTTCTGTTTTTGTGCCAATATTGATCTTTTTAATCTTGATAGGTTCTATGACAGCTGGAAACTATAGCTTTGGTCCATAAACTTCACGAGTCCCTTCAGACTCCGGAATGTTGATACTATGAGGATTCTCATCCTCATCCGTTGGCTCTTCTGCGAAGTTGTAACACTCTAGTGCTTGTTCTAACTGGACGACCCAATCAGGCTGAGTATACACTGGTAGGGTACAATATTCAAATATCTTTGTCTTTGTACTACCTAGAGCTTGATCAATTCTTGGATACTCAGATTCAAAATTGAAAGTGAGTAGAAAGATGTCTATCATAACTGGCCATGAAATAGTTCCTCTACGCAACTCTGTCTCAGTGTACCAGTTCCTTGGGATTGTGTCTAAAGTGCGAATGAATAGGTGAACCCATTCATCCTCTAGAATGTCCAACAAACTTTGTTGGCAAATCTTAATATGTGACCTGGGGTCACTTTCTCCTGTAAAGGCTCCTTGTTATTAGAGAATCTGATCGCCATCAGTCTCTTAAAATTATCCCATGATGCGATATGTTCTTTATGTGCATGCCACTATCTTGCAGGTGTGGCTTTGAATGCAAGGTCAATTGCTGCCATCCTCTGCTCATGAGGAATTTCCTGCTCAAATTGTTGTAAAAATTCGTTAACATATGCTAAGCCATGAAAGGACAGAATATCCTTAACCTCTGTGCCAATCCATCGCAGTGACTTAGTCATAAACGCACATCTGCGAGTTGAGACTTCATAAACTCTATTCTGCCAATTTTCTAAGCCAACATCTGAATCTGATGTGCATGAGCTGTCGCATCGCCAACTAATATTTTCTTCTGTGGTGGGGTTGATTTAATCACTCTGATTAGCAGTCATCTGATAGAGGCTTTCAATATTACGCACCTCTTCCTCTGCTCTGATAGGTTCAATATAACGAGGACCCTAGAAAGGATCCAACAGTGCGATGACTCAAATTTTATTATCCTCAAAGGTCATTCGTCTTTTCTTTAAATCGATAACAGCCATGTTATCAATTGCCCAATCAATACCTAGTAAAGCTGGATACAGTCTGTTATCGCCAATGATTTCTACGACTTCAAAGTCTGCAAAGCTACTAACTCCATCAATATCAACTGGTACTTGCGGTAAACGACCCAATGGAGACACCCTCTGCTGATTGGCTAGTCGCAGAAGGATAGGTGATCTGGCTAACTTAGCACTACCCATCTGTTCCCATGTCTGTTTAGTCAGAACATTTACCTCTGATCCTAAATCTAGGATTACCTCATGCATTTCAAATTCTCCAATTTGCGCTGTGAGTCTCATTTCTCTTCTGGTTCTTGTATGGCCCATAATATTATGAACAACACGTTGTGTACTGCTCATAGAAGAAGGCTGTTGATACTTGTCTATGATGCGCTGAAGCTCTTTGATAGCTTTCCCATTTCGTACGAGTTTCAAACGACTCCCCAGGAAGGATTGGACACTTCCTGTCAACTCATCTTCTTTGCACCTTCCCGATGTGGTAGCCTGCGATGTCTGCATAGAACTAACGCCACAATGTTGCTGCTATGGTATACCCCTACAAGGCAATACCTACGATCCTGATGGTGTAGGTTCAGTAAAGAAAGTTTTATCTTGCTAAAACATTTCTTTGTTCTTCTGCAGGTCAAGCAATGTTGATTTATCAGTAGCTTTACGCACCCACTCCGGACTTGTATTCTTTTCTGCATCCTGCGATGTCCTACTAGTAGAAGCACCACCACGAGTCACAATATTGACTCTTGGTTCTGGTTCTTTCTGCTCAGCAACAATAAGCTGAATATTCTAGTTTACTAGTGGCTTCAGGTCCCTAATCTTGGCTATCAAGATAGGACATTCTTCTATAGTATGATCATAGGACTTGCAATATTTACATGTCGTAGTAGGGTTTTGACAATCCCTAGCATAATGTCCTATGGCTCCATGGTTATAAAAAATAATCAGTCCATGGGCACGGCCAAAGTCTCCACCATGACCAAAGCCTCCACCGCGGCCTCATCCTCTGAATCCTCCACCACGGCCATCATGAGCCGGTTCATGCTGTATTCCTGCTGCTGGACCTGATGTCTCTGACTGGACTCTGTAGAATTCATTTTTTCTCTCTATCATGAGATCATAAGCTCCGCAATTACTTTCATCATGTCTGACTGAATTATAGAAGTTACAGTATAAGTTCTTCGGAGTTTGTACATACTTCTGAAGTAAAGGGCATTCTTGTGGTCTATGTCCTCTTGTTTTACAGATTTCACACCATGGCCCTTGATTCTGTACTAAGGGGTTAGGAGCCCCACTTTCTAAATAATCAACAAATACTGGATAGTTATCTTTAGTATGGCCCTCTCCTTCACCCTTTGTACACCATAACTCTTGTGCAACCTATTTTCCTTTCTTAATCTCATGCAGCTATAAAGTGACATTGGCTAACTGATTTTGTAAGTTTTTCATACCTGTACTAGTCTCAGCTAGGGGTGAAGCCTCTAGTTTCCTTTCCATCTCCAAATATTCATCCTGTGTACGGAGTTTCTACTGCATTAGTGGAAGTCTGATGTGAGGGAGCAGAGCTACGATAAACCATTGCTTATGCTGCTCCGGCGCAAACTCAAAGCTAACTTGGTCTATAAGGGCTTTCAATTTCTGATCAAAGTCCCATACTAACTCTGTGGGTAACTATTTGATGTATTTAATTTCTGTAATACATTGTGACTCAGACTTAGGTTTCTTAAATTCCTTAATCATGGTGATCCTGACCTGTACGACCATTCTAGGCTGTGCTGTCGTATACTTCATATACCATGTTAAAGCTCTTTCTCTAAGTGTACTAGCCAACTAGACAAGTTTAGTATTGTCATCTTGGATCTGTTTAATGTTCCATATGGCTTGACATAGGAACCAATGCTGTTCTGGGTCTTCTGCCCCTGTACCCTTAAAGGTAGGTAACTTCATATCATCCCCCATTCTGTTTCTACGTGGTGGATTCTGATTTACTGTGTTAATACCACTCGGTGGTCTAAATGTAGTATGTACTATGTGTGAACTACTAGATGGAGTTCCTGCGGGATTATTTTGAGTCCCAGTTGCTTTCTGTGGGGTATAAGGGTGGTAAGGGATACCCCCTACTGTTCTTTCTCTATTATTTTGACTATGTTCTCTAGTACTGTCTGAACTGTCTTCAAAGAAGAAAGATATGAAATATACTTTATACTTCTTACCACTACGTGTACATCCAATTTCTTCAAAATCACTCTCAAACTCTTGTGACATTACACTTACTTAATTCATTCATCTGAGAATATATCCAATACTCCTTTTTCATGTAATAACATCTCAAGGAACAAGTTTAAAGAGGTCAAGTACTTACCACAATATCCTTTGAAGAAGTACCTATCCGCTTCGCTGAAACTCTTTCTTTGATCAACTGCAAACTCTGTAAGGAACCTTCTAGCAAAATCGCAAGCCAGAAGTCTACCACCCGCAAAATGGGATTATCAACACTCTTCATGGTGTGAATCAGCTCCGATGTCTAGACAATGTTCCTTTTCTTCTTGAATATGTTCTTATCAGTCAACTTTGATAACCAATCGTACAACTCATTTGCATAGGTCGCAAAAAATATCGTATGCAGGTCTGTGAAGATATGTTTTTGTAACCAGTCCTCTGTACTAAGCCTAGGACTCTTGTTTTCTTTTTCATCAAATTCTCTCTCCTTAGAATCAACACAGTGGTTAAGTTCTTCTTTAGTAGGATGCCAACCGAACATTAGCTCTTCAATTTGTTCAAAATCGGGAACGGAACCATTTGTTGGTTATCTATGGGTAGACCCGGGTTTACTGTAATGTACCAACAAAACCCCTAGCTCACTACCCCTTTCGGCGACAGACTGCAGAATGGCCTGAAGTCTCACCCGAAGTGATCCTAGATGGGGTGGCTGAAGACTCATGTGTCCTCAACCAGGTTCTGTAGCATCCTGGGTTTCTCTTGACTCTGGTTAACTAGTGGGATTTTTCTTTATAACGCTATATCTCTCCTTCGAGCATACTCTGCTATGAAACTGACTCTTATCGCATAGTAGCTTCTCCAGTGATGCGCAAACCTTCTCTTCTACTTGACTCTTTACTTATGATATCCCACATCGCAGCTCCTCCAGCAGTGTGATATCGCCTTTCTGCGCTGTGATAGCTTTTATGGTAAGATTCAATAGGACACTCCAACTCTCATGGTCCAATGACTTTCCTTTCTCTCTTATACTAGCTCAGATAACATTCACAAGGGTGTTAAACAACTTCACTTAGCTTCTATAGTATAATATGCTCAACATCTATTGCACTCAACTTGCTGAACTGAATATACAGGAATCACTTGAAACTGTAACTGTTACAATCTAAATCAAACACTGATAAACTTATATGTAGAATACTTAACACATCCAACTTGCATTTAGCCTTCTACGTTACCGTAAACTGAAGGATAGCATACACACATTCATTAACTGTTAGCTAAGCTCATGTAACAGGTAACAGATAGAAAATACGTAAACACAATCACATGAAACAGTCACACAACACACTGATTTTACGTGGTTCACTTCCAAGGAGGAAGCTACGTCCACAGGAACCGGTTTTTATATTATATCTTGAGAGAGTAAACACAATTCCGCTGCAACCTATTATGCATCTTGATATCTTCTGGAAAACTCCGCGTTCTCAGCTGGAGCCCTTCTCTCTTAGATCTCTTCTCTTTATATTTTGCTTTCTTCTTACACTCTATTCTTTCTCTCTCTCTCTCTCTCTCAATCCCTATGGATTGTTACATTCATACTCAAGGAGTTGGCTACTAGTTACAGTAAGATAATACAGACTGAATACAGAACCAGAGCTCGACTCTTTCTTAATATCTTACAATATAGATGACTAAAGAACTAGCTATCTTTCTCTCTCATGTCTAACCTTTTACAATACAAAATACATGCTTAAATAGGTGGCCCGAAGGTCTCACCCTAATACAAAACTATGGACCTATCCCAATAGTAACCCAAAAACCCTAATTATGACAGTCGACACATCTGTACTTTGAACTGTCGCTTACTGGTCATACTGTAGCTCTTTGTAGTCTTCCACGCTTCCCGACATTGATCGTGGGTATGGGCGCCACTTCCTCAGTTGCTCCCCTTTTGTCCTTTGTCTTCAATACCTCGGCCCATTGCTCCTTTTCATTTATGAGGGTAGCTCAGCCCTCCTGTCTTCGCCGTTGCCTTAAGTGCAGTGGTTGAGCTCTCTCTTCTTGGCCGCTTCATGGACTGTTTCTTTTGACTTTCTTGTCCCGATATAGCATCTTCTCCTATAACTGAGGGCCCTGCTCCAACAGTAATTTTAATGCAAGATGAACACCTTTAACATTCGCCAATAAGTTGTGAAACAAGAATTTGGGAGAATCTAACTACAAAAAACAAATCATGGATATATTCCATGTAGTTGACACATGGAAGTTGTATCTCATAGGGATTGGCTTCCAGATGAATATGGATCACAACAACTCATATTACTTTTTGGGACAAAGCTTATCATATCGAGAGAAACATAAATGGGCCAAAAACATGCTTGGATAAGGTTATGAGATGGTCTACAAAAAGGGAAAGGGAAATGTCGTGGCTAAAGCATTGTTTTGGAAACATTGTGAAGACGAATCCATCTTTGTCTTATCATATTTGGTACTTGGATGGTCAAAGGAACCACGGGAATAAGGGATAACCAATGCTACTGCATCTTAGCTCATCAAGTGAATTCAAGATGATCCCAACCCTCTTGAGCGTTAACCTCGATAATAAGACATTGTGATATAAACGTTTCTTGTTTTGCGTACCTAAATCCACTTTAAAACCAACAATATTAGACCTGCATTGATCCCCTCTCAAAGGTAATTTAGGATTTCAAAAAAATGTGGATTTTCTAACCACATGTTCTTCTCGAAAGGAAGAAAAATAATATCCTTACTTTTCTAGCAGAATGTGACAATTAACAAAGGTGCATGGGTGAGCCGATAAACACTCACAAGGAATTTCAACCATTAACAATACTAACCACTTATACTATGAAACGAGAACTTTATACTAAGAACAAGAACTCTAGCCATAAAAACGATGAGTTTTGCATAAAAAATGCCAAAAGTACCCCCCAAATAGAATAGTGTTGATACCAGTATACATATGTTTTGCATGGTAAAAAATAGAGCCATGTTCTAAACATGCCATACTGTTGTTTACAAAAACTTTGAAATCAACCAATAAATTGGAAAAGTATTTTTTTCTGCAAGAGATAAAATACAACTTTTTTGAAACTTCCATATTAAACAAAACAAATATTTCATAAATAATTTCACCACTCTAACCAATTAAAATCAAACAAATTATGATTTAATTCATAATGAAATCATATATTAGACCCTACAAGAACAAATTATTCATATAAATTATCAGAAACTCTAGAGTTTCAATTATAAACATTATACTAATAAAAATATCTATAATGTTTCATTTGAAATCATTCAAACTCATCCATGGATTCTAACACCCCATCAGAATCTATATTTTCTGCAGATGAACGACTTAATATAATTGAATCATAAAAAAAATTAAACCCCTAACCCCCTAACCCACCCATTACATTACATTATAAAAAAAATTGAACACCCCCCACCCTCCGCCGGCCCCTAACCCCCTAAACCGGCCAACAACACTACATTTACAAAATATAAAACACTACCCCTAACACCCTAAATCCCCAACAACATTATATTAAAAAAATAAATTTAAACCCCCCACCAATCCTTAAATCCCTTAACCCTCCCACAACATTACATTTAAAAAAAAGATCTAAAATATTTAAAACACCCCCACCCTAACCCCATACTTTCCCCAATAACAATACATTAAATTTTTTTTTTTTAACCACCCCTAACCCCCAACATCATGACATTTTTTTTAAATTCTAACGCCCCCTTAACACCCCATAACATCACATTTAAATTCTATGATAAACCAACCGCTAAACTTTATATTAAAAATATTGAAAAAACAATAAAAAATAAAAAAATCTCAAAACTCCAACCCTTCCCTCCCTCGCCTCCCACCTTCTGCTTCTCCCTTAACCCTCCTCCTTTCTCCTTCTCCCCCCTCGTCCTCCCTCCTCCCTTCTCCCCCCTCATCCTCCCTCTTTCCTTCCCTGTGTCCGTCCTCCACCCTCATCACCCTCCTCCTTCCTACTCCCTCCTCCTCCTCATGGCCTCCACAATCCTCCCTCATCCTTTCCCTGCATCCCTCTACCCCCCCCCCCC
>LPNX010017041.1:51276-62709 GCA_001517045.1 Pseudotsuga menziesii
TTAGTCATTTTTTAAAGAGTGATAAAAATTAATGTAATTTCCTAAGCCATGACACCATCGTGCATAGCTTTCTAGAGGAATTTCCATTGCACTTGCAATTTCCTCCTTCTGATTTCTTTTGAGATTGAGCAATGATTCAATCAAGTCACTATCAAGAAACATTTTTGCATATCTGTTCGTAGTCACATATCTAGTCATAGTTTCATGTCTAATTCTTATAAACGACCACCATTTCCAATGGTTGAACACACCGACTGCTTTTCTTACTTTTTGAATATTCATTTGAAACTTCTCAATAATTTGGTATTGCTACTATGAAAGAGATGCAAGAACACCTATCATACCATTGCATGTCGCTAATATAACTATAGGAATGTTTTATCTTTTAGTTCTCAACACATTCATAGCAAGAGATCCATGTATGAACCGATTGACGAATTCCCCCAGATGATATTCACCCTCAACATCCAATTCCACTCCCTCTTCGTTATTTTTCCTTAGTGTAAAAAGGTTGAAATTGATATATGCTCCCAAGTATAAATCAGCATCCATAGTTTCAATCGCGGAGGTCATCCATTTTCCACTATCATCATAAGCTATCTCCTCGAATCCCTTGTCATTCTTGTATTCCAACAAATAGATAGATCTGTGTGAATCACTCATGAGGATAAGTTCTCCACAAGTCTAAACTTGTAAGGCATGTATTTGACCTCTATGTACACAATTTTTCATCAACGATGCTGAACCATCAAGAGATTCCATCAAAGTGTAAAACACAATCTAGTTGTTGATACCCGCAATTAGTTTTCCACGAAATGCATTGAGTTTGAATATTGAACCTTTTGTCTTCCGTTAAAAAAACAAGTTGTTGTATCCTTTTTTCAATGAAAAATAGAAAAACTCAATCTTCATATAGTGCATGATCGTCATCATTCACATATATTGTCCCAACATAATAATAAAATTTATTGTCATATGTATTAAATGAACTAGTCAGTATAGAAGATCATTGTTCATCAGGATCAAGTGAATATGATGAAATATACTCAAATCTTTAAAGGCTCACCTACCCATTAAAACAAAATAAAATATTATAATATTGGAGATAAAGTGAGAAAAGGTGATCATCCTAGATAAACCCTTTTCTCCCCACAAATTGAAAGACTTCACATTATAAATGGAACTCAACTTTTGAGATTTCTCGGGGCTAGATTTCTTATACTGACTTTTTTCCCCATCGCCTGTCTATTTGGAGTTTACTACTTTAAAGATTCACTGCCATTTTTTATTTTGAGTGCACAGCATGGATATCTCCTCAGAAAATTGATGATTATCCTTGATTTCTAAATTTCGGCCTCCGAGAAAATATGGACTCACTAAAGACTATGTATTTGTTAGAATAATTATGTTCTTAAAATTATCCCGATTTATAGGTGAACTAACTATTTGGATCATAATAATATTTTTGAAACATGCTCTTATTTCATTCCATTTTTCCATGGTTAATGGAAAATAATTTCAATAAATTCCACGAAACTATATTGTTTATATTTTAATCATCACTGCTAGAAATTGTTAGTTGAACAGTTCATGTTTTCAGAACAAACATCTAAGGTGTTCCATTGATTACCACACAAAGGTTAAAAGGTATCATTTTTAACCGAATCAATATTCCAGCATTATTTTACCACTTGTGTAACAGCGGGTGGTGCACAGGTAGATCTATTAAATCTTCAAGTAAGGGGAACCTTCCAAGTTCATCGCATTGATTAAAAACTAGATTGTTGCTCATTAGTGATACTATTAGTCTTAGCTGAGCATCATACACTTATTATACATCCTTCCAACAAACAAACAATAGTTCGTTTGATAATGAATAGATCATGTGTCCAACTATTTTACCTTGTTCTATGAGAAACGCATGATGGCAAGTTACATAGTTTAAAAGGTTTTGGGTCTATATATTTTGTTTAAATGTTTATTTGGATCCATTAGAACCATAGTTTCAAAGTAGTTTGCTTACCAAATCTAAGTGGAAAATGAGAAATTAAATTGTGATTTGTAATCTACATTGAGGACTTAATAATGCCCAGATATAAGTGCACGGCTAAATAAATTGAGGAATTTTTATAATTATGATTAGTTTGAGGTTAGATATAATGAAACTCATTATAAATGAATTTATTTAAATTAAAATAAAGAAAGTCTATATTTTATAAACATCTACCAAGCATTTTGATCTAAAGATCCATGGTTCTTGATTCCTAACAAGGTATATTGTTTATATGCTTGGCACATGTTTCAATGGTTAGCACATTTGGTTCTTTTACTCGCAATGTAATCTTCACTAGTTTTCAAAGAAAACTGTCTACTAGAAACATTTTAATGTATATATCTGAATTCTTGTATTAGTGATGTGGTACATGGAATAGTTTTGGTCCTAACCTAACCCACCTATTTTATTAATGAACAAGGCCATAAATACCATTAGATAGTTACTCGGTAGTCATCATATTCTTATGTCTAAGTGGGAGATAATTTCCATGGACTTCATGGCAGGGTTTCCTCTCACGTCTTTGAGACATAGCGTCATCTAGGTAGTAGTTTATAAGTTAACCAAGAGTGCACATTTCATTCCAGTAAGAGACACTTATTATTTCATGATGTGAAAATGGTATTTATACATAAAATTGTGTGTTTTCACAGAATTCCAATAAAGATAACCTCTCACAAATACCCTAAGTTTACTTCCACATTTTGGACAAGAATGCAGTCATCATTAGGGATACAATTGAGCTTAACCTCATCTTATCACGTGGGACACAATTTAACATAAGCTCAACTTATCTAGTGGGACACAATTTAACATAAGACATATGGCTGACGATGATCATCTTTAACTTGTTGACATTCAAGGCACTTAGAAGCAAAGTTTGATATATTTCTCTTCATACCTAACCAAAACCAGAGTTTCTTCATGTTTGCATACATATTATTTACTCTTGAATGTGCATAGTAATGTGTTATATGGGATTCTATGAGGATATTTTCCCTGATATCCCCTTCCTCGAGAATATACATCCTCCCTTGATATCGGAACAATCGATCCTCCTCTAAATGGTACCCTTCATACATAGAATATGGTTTCTTCCCACTCTAAATTGTTGATGTTACCTTCAAATACCAACTATCCTCCAGAAGTTATCCCAATATTCTCTCCTTTAAATCAAATTTTAAGGGAATTATGGAGAAGAGTTTCGGTCTTCTACTTAGGACATATGCCACTACATTCTCCTTTCCCTTGATGTATGAAATAACAAAATCATTGTCACTCATAAAATCACTCCACCTTCTCTACCTAGCATTCAAATCCATTTGTCTAAACATATACTACAAGCTTTGATGATATGTTTGATGTGTGAAGCTCCTACCAACAAGGTAGTGCCACCACAGTTTTAGTGCCAACATTACCATTTCCAACTCTAAGTCATGTGTGTAATATTACACATCCTGAGGTTTAGGCTTACGAGATACGTAAGGTATTACCCCACCTTCCTGTATTAGGACTTCTCCTAACCCTTGCTTCAAGGAATCGATGCATGCCATCAAGTATTTATCCATGTCTCATACCGCAGAATTTGTGCACTTGTTACAATCTGTTTAATATTTCATTTTTTCTAACAATCCCTTTTTATTTCTGAGGAAAATAATAAGGTATATGTTTTTGCAGTTTCAACATTTGAGGGCCTAAATGATGGTTTTGGGCTACAAATATTTACATTCATGTACAAAACATATAGCATTAGTCCAACTCTATTTTTTGAAAATAAAAGTAGTAATTCTTTTTATATAAGTATCTAATTGTTCATTCCTCGAAAATGGTATGTCATTTGTGGGTGCATCCTTTTTAGTTATTAATGCAATAATCATGAAATGGGTTTTTTTATAGAATGTATAGGTCAGTGTCTTCTAGTGGATCATACGTTTTTTAAAACTCTTGTGAAATGAAAAAGTTACAAAAGAAACACTAACAATATGTTTTTTGACTTGAGGAGTGATGACACAAGAAAATTAGGAAAAAAATATTTAACAAAAAATAATATTCTTTCAAAAAATTACATATTTGGAATCGGCATAAAAAATGCTATCTATCTCTAAAATTTCATCAAATATGGTTGTGACTATCATGTTGTAAAGAGTGGTGAAAGACAAGCATACCTTATACAATAAACTTGAGATGGCCATGTAGAACATGTTGATAAAGCCTCAGAACTTTTTTGGGACCGTCAATTTTTTATTAAATGCTCCAACTCTTCTTTTTGGGTTTCATTGGTAAAATACTTGGGTCTCATTGGTAAAATACTTGGGTCACATTGATAGACAAGATATGGTAAGAGTGAAACCCAAGAACATTGTAGTAATGCAAGAATGGACACACCCTCAAACCTTGAAGAGATTACATGGGTTTTTATGTCTTATGGGATACTGTATGAGGTTTGTAAAGAACTATGGTAATATTGAAACCTCACTAGAAAACCTAATCAAGAAAATTTCACTTTGCATGGAACCAGGTTGCAGAACAAACATTCTCATCTTTAAAATATTCCATGTGCAACATCTTGGTCTTAGTTTTTCTAATATTTTTGTATTAGTATGTGGTTCCTCTATAAAATATTTGGGTGTAATTTTAATGCAAGATGAAACACATTTAACATTCACCAATAAGTTGTGAAATAAGAATTGGAGAGAATCTAACTACAAAAAACAAATCATGGACATATTTCATGTAGTTAATAGATGGAAGTTGTATCTCATAGGGAATGGATTCCAAATGAATATGGATCACAACAACTCAAACTACTTTTTCCAACAAAGGTTATCATACCGAGAGAAACATAAATGGGCCAAAAATATTCTTGGATAAGATTATGAGATGGTCTACAAAAAGGGAAAGGGAAATTTCATGGCTAAAGCATTGTTTTGGAAACATGATGAAGAGGGATCCATCTTTGTATTATCATATTTGGTACTTGGATGGTCAAAGGAACCACAAGAATAAGGGATAACCAATGCTACTGCATCTTAGCTCATCAAGTGTATTCAAGATGATCCCAGCCCTCTTGAGCGTTAACCTCGATAATAAGACATTGTGATATAAACGTTTCTTGATTTTCTTACCTAAATCCACTTTAAAACCAACAATATTAGACCTGCATTGATCCCCTCTCAAAGGTAATTTAGGATTTCAAAAACAATATGGATTTTCTAACCACATGTTCTTCTCGAAAGGAAGAAAAATAATATCCTTACTTTTCTAGCAGAATGTGACAATTAACAAAGGAGCATGGGTGAGTCGATAAAAACTCACAAGGAATTTCAACCATTAACAATACTAACCACTTATACTATGAAATGAGAACCTTATACAAAGAATGAGAACTCTAGCCATAAAAATGATGAGTTTTGCATAAAAAATGCCAAAAATACCCCCCAAATAGAATAGTGTTGATACCAGTATACATTTTTTTTTTGCAGGGAAAAAAATAGAGCCATGTCCTAAACATGCGATACTGTTGTTTACTAAAACTTTAACATCAACCAATAAATTGGAAAAATATTTTTTTTCTGCAAGAGCTAAAATGCAACTTTTTTGAAATTTGCATATAAAACAAAACAAATGTTTCATAAATAATTTCACCACTCTAACCATTTAAAATCAAACAAATTATGATTTGATTCATAATGAAATCATATATTAGGCCCTACAAGAACAAATTATTCATATAAATGATCAGAAACTCCTTTAGAGTTTCAATTATAAACATCATACTAATAAAAACATCTAAAATGTTTCATGTGAAATCATTCAAACTCATCCATGGATTCTAACACCCCATCAGAATCTATATTTTCTATAGATGAACGACTTGATATAATTGAATAATAATAAAAATTAAACCCCTAACCCGCTAACCCACCCATTACATTACATTAAAATAAATTGAATGCCCCCCACCCCTCATCGGCCCCTAACCCCCTAAGCCCCCCAACAACAGTACATTTAGAAAATTTAAAACACTTTCCCCTAACCCCTTAAATCCCCCAACAACATTATATTAAAAAAATAAATTTAACCCCCCCTCCCCTCTTTAAACCCAGCTTTGGCTGGGGGGCACCATCATATTATAGTGGTTGTTGATTACTTCACGAAATGGGTTGAGGTTATGCCTACAGTAAAATTCGACAGTGAGACAGCTGCCCACTTTGTATTCAACCAAATTATTACTCGATTCAAGATTCTGAAAGATCTTGTCACTGACCATGGCTCACACTTTCAGAACCGTATGATGGAAGAGTTGGAATCAAAGTTAGGGTATAAGCAAGAGTATTCCTCTTCTTATTACCCTCAGGTGAATGGACATGTAGAGGAAGTGAATAAATCACTCAAATCCATTCTCCAATGAACCATTGCACAAAGCAAGAACAATTGGCACATCATGTTATATCCTGCTTTGTGGGCATATCGAACCGTTGTTAAGACTACCACTAGTTTTTCTCCATATCAACTTGTACATGGAGTGGAGTTGATATTGCCAGTTGAATGCAAGATTCCTTCATTGAAGCTAGCTATAGAACTCTTACCGAACACTTCACCATTGGAGGAGCGTTTGTTTCACCTTGAGCAACTTGATGAGCAGCGTCGGGATGCCTTGGTGGCTCTAGAAGTTAATAAGCATCACGTAAAGGCCCAGTATGATAATTCTATCTGTCCAAGGGCGTTTAGTGAAGGAGACTTGGTCCTTTTGTGGGATCAACCGAAAGAACCCCTGGGGGAAGGGAAATTTAATCCTATGTGGCATGGTCCTTACGTAGTCAAGTGCATGTTAGAGAAGGGTGCATATGAGTTAGTGGATTACGAAGGAATGACCTTGGTGGAGCCTAGAAATGGGCTCTATCTTAAGAAATACTATGCATGATCTTCAGCCAAGGCTGCTTATTGTATATTATTGTACAGTTTTGCATAGTTAGGTCTTTTTCTTATCATGATTGGGTTTGTGATTAGTTTCTGTTTCTTTTGGTAGATGTCAATGGAATCTTCCACCTACATAGGATTCGTGGATGGTGCAATCCATCACACTCAACACTCAGCCTCTGCTTCTTGGGTGATTTATACTCCTATGGGTCAGGTACTGTCTTCAAAAGGCATATGTCTACGGCCATCTTCCAACAATGTTGCTGAATATATTGTCGTTATCGAGCTTCTACAGGATTCCATTTCACATGGTGTTCTCTCTCTTGAGGTACGTCTTGATTCAGAGTTAGTAGTTTCACAGCTCAATGGTTTGTACCATGTTAGAGATCCGACGTTATTGAGAAGATTCTTACATGTGAGATTGTTAGAACGGAAATTTGACAATATAACATATATACACATTCCAAGAAATAATAATCAAGTTGCTGAATCATATGATAACTACATGTTAGATTGGCATTTGTTTCATTCATAATGAATTAATCACAAATGCAATTTTTACTCATGTAAATAAATAAACTGATCACCATAAAAAAAATTATATATACATCCAAAAATGTGATAATACATAGTGTCATGATACAAAATTGGGGCTTTCGAGCCACCAACATATAATACACAGTAGCAAAAAATGTATACACTCCCAGGTGTCTAATCATGTGGAGGAGGAGGAGGGTTGTGATCATTGAAGGTCACTATGGCTCTAGCTAGCCGTCCGAATAATCGCACCCATGTGCATGGTACACCCACCACCTACCGCTGCATAGCCTCAGCCAAGTCCTCGACTTGTGCCATGGGAACTCTATGAGTCAGTCTCACAAAATTGGTATGAATGCTATGGAGCATTTGCTCCGCATCCACACCCGTGATGTCATCTCCTGGAACACACTTGAAGAAAAACGTGCTCAAAATAATGCTGAACCCGAAGTTTCGCACTCTACCTGTCTTACACTCACTGAGTTAATGTTTCATGTTGCTCAATAGTGTAGTGCTCCAGTCGTAAATCATGGGTTTCATGCACTCCACTACATAGGACATCAGAGGCTGTGAGGCCTGGTGGAGTGATGCCAAGCCTGCTATCCTGCCCAATGTCAATAGTATGGCCTTTAGGCCCAGCACCTATATAGCGTTGGTAGGGACCTGACTTCCCACCGTCTCTGTGTCTGGATAGTAGTACACTGCAATGTACTCGTTGATAGTTATTCCACCTCCTTGCCCACCACGGGAACGAAGGTTCACCACTTCCCCTCATCTAGAAAGCCCTGTAATGAAGTATATGTCCTCCACCTCTATGGTGAGGGAAATCCCATCGATATGGAAGGACTCTAAGTTTGGATCCCAGTAATCCACCAGCATCTATAATAGTCTTGTTTGGCCCTCAAACCACCAAGACACCAAAACTTGTAGAGTCCACATGCACGTAGAGCCTGTTGAGCCATTAGATTGGCCCTTATTGCTTCCTCTACTTCACCATGTTCACGCTCTCTCCACTCTAGGACCATCCTACACAACAAATTGCAAATTTTCCCATCATTTTATTGAAAAAACCATATGCGCGGCCTCATACGCGACTGTTTTCAAAACATCCACGTATGTACGTGGGTTTGAGGGTGTTTTCTACGTATGTCCAGCCCTATACGCGGAAAAAACCTCGATTTCCGTGTGGTCCATAGCGCTCATTTTAGGGTAGCCTAGAAACCTTATTTGACCATGGAATTTCATGAAAATTGCATCAAAATGAAAGAGAAGATCATGAGTAAATACCTGGAAGAAACGGTAGTGGATTCTGCCTGCTGGATCTCCTGGAATTCGCTGTTGAAAATTAGAGCTCAAATGGGTAAAATTTTCAAATATTTGAAAATTTTTACCCCCTTTCCTATAGTTTTGACATTTTCTAACCATTTTGGACCATTTTTGACATAATTCATGTTGTAGAGGACCTTTTTCAGTGTCGTTTCAGCCTTTAAATTGACCCGTTCGTACCAATCTCAGGTATCATGTCTAAACTAGCATATAGGTTAGGTTTCACCACCATTTTCATTTTGCATGACCTTATGACCATATCACCATGACCTTAGGTACGAACCCACTCTGTTATGTCACGGAACCTTTTTGTTGTTTTAAAAGTGGCATGATATGAGTGGTAGAGCTTCACCTTACATGGGTACCCTAGTTAGCGCCTTATTTGCATTTGGTGCCCATGCCAATGTTTTCTCTTTTAGGGTGTGGGAGTCCATTGTATAGTACTGCCATGACATTTCGCAAGAGCCTCATACTCCTCTTGATCTTATGCTGGCCTATTCCATCGGGACTCCCTCATGTCAAGTTGTGAATGCATTATCATGAGCTTTACCTACCTTATTGAGCTTTATGCCGGCTCTCCTGACATTGCATTTCAGCCATATAGCCTGATCTTGTCTCATGTCTAGCCATGCAGAGCCATTTTTTATATCCTTCGTAGCTTGTTTCCCTTTTTACAGGGAGGGGATTTTCCCCCGAGTGTCGATATCCTACACATGTATCCTTGCATTGAGCATAGGTATGTTCCACTGCTTGGAACTAGTTTGCTTTCCCTTATGACACTCGTCTCCTCCTAGTCTGTAACTATAAAGCTATTTTATTCTTTTTTCAAGCTTTTTAAATAATTGAAAAAGTCCAAAAAGATCAAAAAACCAAAAAGCTGGACAAGGAAAGATGTTATCTGTGGCAGCTATCGAGTCATGTCACCTTCGAACAGAGCACTGTATATCACATCCATTGATTAGGTTATAGTTTGACATTAGGATCTGTACTCATTTATCTGAGTTTATCTCCACCGACTGGTTAAGCTTCCAGTCCCTATGGAGCCTCTGTCGATGCCTCCTGTGTCACAGAGATGTCCCAGTTTGTATATCGAGTCTATGCTTCCTTCATTCAGTGACCATACACCGTCATGCTCTTGTTCGAAGGAAGTTGAAAATTCAGTCAGCCATTCCTCAGTTATCTGACTTTGCATGTCGGCCATTCCTGGTATAGTTACTGGTTCATGCACCTTATGATCGAGTCCTTCCACATTATACAGCTTTGCTGAGTACCTCGTGTTGGATGATGGGGGATGCCTTAATGCCATCCTTCCAATGGATTTCATCCCATCGACTTCAGATCATTTATTTTGGGATTCGAATCTAGAGTTAGTTTGAGTGCCTTGAGACTTGCAGTCATCAGTGGTAAGTTCTCTCGCCATTAACAGTATTTGGGAATACATCAATGTCCCCTAATCGATGGATCCTCTCAAGTGTTCGACCTCAACACATTTATTCACACTTGTTAGTTTGCACTCTGGTACCTTTATTCCCATTTTCATCATTGGTGGGTGATATCGAGTCTGTTAACGATATACATTAATGACCAGTAATCAGACGATGGACTACTATGTTCGACCTCGACACCTCTATTCGCATAGTAGGATATGTACTCGTAGAGGTTTGTGTAGAAGACTTTCCAGATTGGTGGCATCTCTTATATGCTACCTCCTTGATCATGCCAGTGTTCATGAGATTTCAGCTCTTGTGACTTTATTCCAGTATATGTCAGATATTTCCAGCCACTATGGAGATCTTGATCTGTTATATATCTTCGGCCATTGCGGAGATCATGGTCCTTTGTATATCTTCATCATGGAGATTCTAATTTATGTATACTGTACATGGTGATGACCACTTATGTGATATCTTGTATCATTCCTATTCATGGCCATTGTACTCTTATGTATTTGAGACTGCTATATGTATTTGCAATTATGTGTAGAGTTGTATTATTGTACTATGTTGATTGGGTGCCTAGTCTTCCATTTGGGATCCTTCATCACTCCACTTCTGGGATGTAATTATAATGTATTTCGGCCATCGTATAACCCCTCTGACCTCACACATTAGGGGGCATCTGTTATAGCTGATTTCACCACTCTAGGTGAATCACACTTTGTATGGCCTTCCCCTGTCCCGCTACAAACTCCTTAGACCCCATGGACCATTTTTTTGTCCTTTGATGTTTCTTTGACCATCCCTAAAAACATGTGAAAAATGATACACGTGACTTTTAAACCTATAAGCGCGTATATACGTGGGTTTGACCACTAAAACCACATACATTAGGATGTGTACAAAATCCAAATCCTTTTGGAGTTTTCCTTGACATGGATCCAACTCATTTGACTCCTGGCCTTCCATATGCCTTAAGATCGCTCGGATTTGACCTTTCATTACCCCTTTGAAAAACTATATAAGAAACCCCTGGTACATTGAAGGCATAAGAGAGAATTAAGAGCAAAGAAACTATAGTCCATTGTTGCCAGAACTTATGCTTGATTCTGCATCCCTTTGTCCCTTGGAGCACTTTTGTGTTCTTCCCAAGCTTGCCTT